>JACBWV010000825.1:3458710-3631210 GCA_013435795.1 Chlamydomonas sp. ICE-L
GGTGGTGGGGGCAGTGATTGACGAACTGGGGGAACGGCCCATGGGAGGGGCTTAAGGTGGGGAATAACGGAGGAGCGGTGTTCAATGGAAGGTGTGGGGTAATAGGGGGAGACAATTGTTTTGTGGGTTGCTGCTTGAGTGGGTGCGGTGTTTGCAATGTGGGTTGTATTGAGTAGTTCATGGTTAGCCAGATGTTTGTGTATGTGCATGCACAGTGCTTCCTAGAAGTGCATGGATAGCCAGGTATGTGTGTGTATGTGCGTGCACAGTGCTGTGTGGCAGTGCATGGATAGCCAAATGTGTGTGTATGAGCGTGCACAGTGCTTTGTGGCAATGCTTTGATAGCCATATGTGTGTGTATGTGCATGCTCATTGCTGTGAGGTAGTTCATGGATAGCCAGCTGTGTGTGTGTATGTGCGTGCACAGTGCTGTGTGGATGGAAGTGCATGGATAGCCATATGTGTGTGTATCTGCATGCACCGTGCTGTGTGGCAGTGCATGGATAGCCAGATGTGTGTGTATCTGCGTGCACACAAGTTGTCAAATGTAGTGTACCTTATTCCGCTATGAGTATCTACTAACTCCACTACTTTTGAAACTCCCAGCCTCCCTCCTCTCACTTTCTCGCATTCTGCATATCAACTTTTTCTCGACTATTTGCCCCATGTCCTGCCCATGACTTCTAATGTGTTCAGGGTTAAGTTGCTTAGTGGTTTGAATGCCAGCGGTTGAACATAATTCAGATGCCACTTGTCTAGGCTTTCAAGACTATGTGTTCAATCCTACGTACGCCAGGGACACGCCCAGCCGACTCTAAAACCTCATTGGCAAAACACGTGCCAGACCGCATATTACGCTGCGATCTCGTAATACGATATTGTACGAGGCAACAAGCGGCTCGTGTCCTAGGGTTTTCGAATTAATTGCCAGAAATGTGGGGAATGAAGCCACATCAAGCTTGTACGCGGTAATGCGGCTGACCAAACAAATCCCCCCAAACAACCATACCTCTGATTGGTTACTTTCGTGTGCATCAAATGCTTGCCAATAAAGGCAATATACATGACAGTCCTGGCACGTTTAATATTGCTTCGAATTTAACAACGCGTAAAAATGTAAATTGTCCATACTTACGGTAGTAGTAAACAAAGCTTCATCAATCGATTAAATTAAATTAAATCAAAATGAATACAATTAAAATCAATTTAATACATTCAAGTCAAGTCAATACAATTCAATTTTGAGTGTATCAATTGCATTAATTAAATACAATTAAATAAATAATTAATTAAATATAATAAAATCAATTATGTTATTAATTAATTAATTAATAACTGCTGTTTAATTAATCAATCGATTTAAAGAATTCAATTAATTCATTTTAATCATGTTATTCATTAATTAATATAATTTATTTAATTAATTAGACAATTACATATTAATAAAATTATACAATTAAAATTGTAATTAAATTCATGATAATATAAACATTTTCATTCGGGACGCGCCTCCAGGCGCCCTTTATACCCGAATGAAAAAAAGTACAAATTTTTTGATTGAGGGATTAGCCTGTCAAAACTGTTGGTGTGTTTGTGTGTCCGTGTGTCACAACCTACTTTTCAGGTTTCACTTCAAATCACAAAAAAACAAAACATTATATAAGATATCCCAATTATAAGACTTATTGATACCGGAGATATTCTCAAGAGACCACTTATGAGCATCGCAATTCAAGAAAAGGAGCTTTTTGGGCCAAAACCTACAATTAATGGGTAACATTTGTCATCATTTCAAATTCGTACCATCCAATCATGTGCGCATACATAGGTTTGGGAATGGAATTGTCGTCAAAAAATCGAGGCGAAACATGCAAGCATCACAATGGACGAAACATTCCCCTGGGGCACTCGAGCTATTATTAGCACGGACTTCACCCACAACTCAGCCGCAGGGACGGGTGCGTGGGGTGGGACGGGTGCGTGGGGTGGGCCTACAGATATGTACTGTGTACTTCTAAATCACGTAATGTTCATGTTTCCAGCCTCGCGAGCTTGCACAATGAACAATTGCATGGGAAACGATAACATATCCAGCTCACACACTTGCGGAGCTTGGAATTAAGCACCAGCGACTTTCGAGTTGCAAACTATGGAGGTACCATCATTCGCATGGGCCAAGCCGCCCCCATTTGTATTGCCGAGGCGAAATGGACCACGCCACCGCGCCATACGTCACCCTCCCTGGCAGGCGGCCTAGGATCGCCAGGGACCCGCTCTTCGCTCGTTTTCCCTCCTCGCCCATTCTCGCAGGCTTATGCAGTTGAAGTTTCTCAATTATTAGCTTTCGACACGCGCCTAGGACTTGTCTTTGAACCAATTCTTCGCAATTCTTGATGCCCCCCTCAGTTCAACTCTGATAGTCGCCCATCGCCTCATTGAGCACGCGCGATTCCCTGCTTCGCATGCAGCTGAGACAACATGGGAAGGATCATGCTACCACCCCTTGCTCTACCTGCATGGTAAATTTGGTATGGTACTGCATGGTGCAGAATAGCATGACATTGAATGGTTTATACCTACATGCATGGTACAATGGTAGATTAGTATGGTATGGCCTGGTGCAGCATAGCACTGCATGTTATGGTTTATACCAACATGCATGGTACAATGGTATAATAGTGGGGCATGGCATGGTGTAGCATAGCATTGTATGATGTGTACCTACATGCATGGTATATTGGTATAGTATGGAGTGATGGTTGTGAAATAAATGATTCTAATTGTGGGAGTGATGATGATGGTCATGGTGAGATTGTTAGTACTGATGGTGTTAATGAGAAGATGATTGCGATCGTGTTATGTGGTGTTGTAGTGCGTGATATTTATTCGTGCTTCAGTAGTTGTGTTTGGGTTGTGCTGCAGTTGGATAGCCAGTTATGTGTGTGTTCAAGGTGTGTCTGAGTGTGTTTGTGTGTGTGCATGGGGTAGTGCATGGATAGCCAGTGTGTGTGAGTGCATGGTGTAGTGCATGGATAGCCAGTGTGTGTGGGTGAGTGCATGAGTGTGTTGTTTGTGTCAATGGGATTGTCGTTTAGTGCATGGGGATGGCGAGGTGTGTGTGTATGTAAGTACGGCGGTGTGGCAGTGCATGCGTAGCCCCTTGTGTGTGCGTGTGTGAGTGTCTGGGTATGTGTGAATGTGTGCATGGGGTTGTCTTGTAGTGCATGGATATATAGCCTGGTGTGTGTGTGCGTGAGTGTCTGATTGGGTTGTGTTTGTCCATGGATTGTCTTGTAGTGCATGGATGACCAGGTGTGTGTAACTGTGTACGGAAACAGATCTGTGTGGCAGTGCATGTGTAGCCAGATGTGTGTGCATGTGCCTGGGGTCGTCTTATAGTGCATGGATAGCCAGGTGTGTGTATATGGGATGAACTGTGCTGTTTGGCAGTGCATGTGCAACCAGTTGTTCGTTTGTGTGTTTGGCCTCACAAATCACCACACCATACCACACCACACATCACCACACCACGACATAACACGCCACAAAAGGACACAAAATGACACGACACAACACAACACAACACAAAACAACACAACTCACCACAAATCACCACAACTCACTACAACTCATCACAAATCACTAAAAATCACCACACCACACGACACCACACCACAAAATAAACGCCACAAAAGGACACAAAATGACACAAAAGGACACGAAGGACACAAAACGACACGACACAGCACAATACAACTCACCACAACTCACCACACCACACCACACCACACCACGCAACACCACGCAACACCACACACCACACAACACCGCACCACACCACACCATACCACGACACAAAACGACACAAATCGACACAAAACAACACAACATGATACGCCACGCAACACGACACCACACCACACCACACCTTACCACACCACACAGCCTACACCTCGCCACACCACGCCTCACCTCACCACACCACACCACACCACACCACACCACACCACACCACACCACACCACACCACACCACACCACCACACCACACCTCACCACAACACAACACACACCTCAACACAACACAACACAACACAACACAACACAACACAACACAACACAACACAACGCACCAGACCACAACACAACACCACACACCGCACCACACCGCACCAGACCACACCATACTACGACACAAAACAACACAAATCGACACAAATCGACACAAAACAACACGACATGATACGCCACGCAACACCACACCACACCAAACCACAAGTGTGCGGGAGTAGAGCAGTAGTGGCAATAGAGAAGGGATCGCTAGAAACAAGAAAGAGAGGAGCGCGTTTGGTTCGACCAAGCTAGGCAGTACGGCAGTACGCGAGCGCACCTTCGAAAATCTCAGTTGCCAGCTAGGACGCAGGAGGGTTGGGGGGGGGGCCACGGTAATCCTATCATCTGATGAAGCCCTAAGTTCCTCCCGTGTCTCTCTCCTCCGTCTCTCCGTCTCTGTCAGTCTCTCCGTGCCTCCGTCAAGGCGTCTGAACAATACCGGGCACCTCCACTCCAAAACATTTGGGTCATAGTTGGAGTGCGCATGACAAGAGTTATCAGCATCGCAACGGTCAATATCCTTCGCAAAAGTTGTTAAATGTTTTGTAGCTTTATTTGGCTACTAGTAGCTCCTTTCTCAACTTTTGAACCCCCCTGTCGGTGACTGATAAAGCGTTCTTCCGTGTCACTTGCTTGCTGTTCCTCTTGGGACGGCTACTGCTCAGAATAATTATTAACTAACCACATGCACAGTCTTGGCTCAAATCATTGAGGCATAGGGAAGTTATAACCCAAGATTGTGTCCTAGAACCTGCCACGGTAATCCTGTCATCCAACAGTGTCAAAACATTTCCAAAATATTTCTCTTCTCTTTGGTAGGTCGTTAGATATTATTTATTCTGAGCTAAATCCAAGGGAGCTAGAGTGTAGAACAGGTTAGGACTTTGGAGAAAGATTACGACCGCGTCAGTCGCAGGGATTACCCTGTGTTACACCTAGAGCAAGTAACAAGGCATGCCTTGACTTATAACTCAACTAACCCTGCCTCCATGGTTCGTACCAAGACTTGGTGAGTCGTTAGATATAATTTAATATGACTTACATCCAACAAGAAAAGAGTATAGAACAAGTTTGGAGAAAGATTACGACTGCGTCGGTAGACAAATTTACCCTGTGTTACACCCAGAGCAAGTAACAAGGCACGATCTTGACTTATAACTTAACTGAACCTGCCTCCGTGGTTCGTCCCAAGACTTGGTAAGTCGTTAGGTTTTATTTAATCTGAGCTACATCCAAGAGGGAAAGAGTAGAGATAAAGTCTGGTGAAAGGTTACGACTGCGTTGGTCTACGGGATTACCCGTTGTTACACCCAGAGCAACTAACAAGGCATGTTCTTGGCCTATAATTCCAGGCCGCCTCCATGGTTCGTCCCAAGACTTTGTAAGACGTTTGTTATTATTTAATCTGACTTACAGCAAACAGGAAAAGAGTGGAGAACAAGTTCGGAGAAAGGTTACGACTGCGATGATCGATGGGATTATCCTGTGTTCCACCCAGAGCAAGTAACAAGGCATGTTCTTGGCTTATTACTTAACCCTGCCTCCATGGTTTGTACCAAGACTTTGGAAGTCGTTTGATATAATTTAAAATGATGTACATCCAACAAGAAACGAGTATAGAACAAGTTTGGAGAAAGGTTACCACTGTGTATGTCGACAAGATTACCCTGTGTTACACCCAGAGCAAGTAACAAGGCACGATCTTGACTTATAAATCCACCCTGACTGTATGGTTCGACCCAGGACTTGGTAATTCGTTAGGCTTTATTTAATCTGAGCTATATCAAAGAGGAAAATAGTAGAGATAAAGTTTGGAGAAAGGTTACGACTGCGTCGGTCGACAAGATTACCCTATGTTACACCCAGAGCAAGTAACAAGGCACAATCTTGACTTATAACTTAACTTACCCTGCCTCCGTGGTTCGTCCCAAGACTTGGTAGGTCGTTAGGTTTTATTTAATCTGATCTACAGGCAAGAGGGTAAGAGTAGAGATAAAGTCTGGTGAAAGTTTACGACTGCGTTGGTCTACGGGATTACCCGCTGTTACACCGAGCAAGTAACAAGGCAAGTTCTTGGCTTATAACTCCACCCTGCCTCCGTCCATGGTTCGTCCCAAGACTTTGGAAGTCGTTTGTCATTATTCAATCTGACTTACAGCAAACAGGAAAAGAGTGGAGAACAAGTTTGGATAAAGGTTACGACTGCGATGGTCGACGGGATTATCCTGTGTTCCACCCATAGCAAGTAACAAGGCATGTTCTTGGCTTATTACTTAACCCTGCCTCCATGGTTGGGCCAAAGACTTGGTAAATTGGTAGGTATTATTTAATCTGAGTCACAGCCAAGAGTCAAAGAGTATATAACAAGTTTGGAGAAAGGTTACGACTGCTTCGGTCAATGGGATTACCTTGTGTTTCACCCGGATATGTATCAGTTCAAATAAAAGAAGAGGTATGAATCGTACTCGGATCAGTAACATAGATAGAAGTCCAGTTCGGGGGGAATAAAACTTCTCCAAGAATCCGGGTATAATTCAGAGGTACAAATTATACTACAATCCAGGTATATTTCTCGGGTAGGTATCGTACAATGGGATAAGGGGGGTAGTATAATGGTGAACAGGCGAATTCCAAATGAAGGGTATCGTACTTTATTCCTGGGGTATAGTAAATCGATCGCAAAACGTCTGGATGGACTTTCCTAAAAAAGTACGAGGGGGGTAGTATTTTTTCAATATACGATGGGTGCAACAAAAGTACTAGCTAGTAGAATCGAGTTTAATTTATAGTGCACCACAACACAACACCACACAACACAACACAACACACCGCACCACACCACACCATACCACGACACAAAACGACACAAATCGACACAAAACAACACGACATGATATGCCACGCAACACCACACCACACCACAATTCACCATACCAAGCCACACCACACCACACCACACCACCACACCACACACCACACCACACCACCACCACACCACACCACACCACACCACACCACACCACACCACACCACACCACACCACACACACCACACCACACCACACCACACCACACCACACCACACCACACCACACCACAACCACACCACACCACACCACACCACACCACCACACCACACCACACCACACCACACCACACCACACCACACCACACCACAACACAACACAACACACTTCTCCATACCACGCCACACCACCACACACACCACACTCACACCACACCACACCACACCCACAACCACACCACACCACACCACACCACACACACCACACCACACCACACCACACCACACACCTCACCACAACCACACCTTCCTACACCACCGATCATACACCTCCGCTACACCAAGCCTCAACCACACACCCCATCACCACAACACCACACCACACTACACCAACCGCCCGCACACCACCTCACCCCACCACACACCTCACCACAACACAACATAACACCACACAACGCAACCACCCACACCACACCCACAACCACACACCACACCACACCACCCCACACCCACCACACTCACACCACAACCACACCAACCACACCACACACACCACACCACACCACACCACCACCATCCCAACCACCACACCACACCACACCACACCACCACCCACACCACCTCCCCACCACACCACAACACACCACACCATACACCACACCACACCACACCACCCCACACACACCACACCACGCCACGCCACGCCAACCCCCACCACCACCCCACTCCACACCACAACCACAACCACACCACACCACACCACCCCACATCCTCACCACACCCACATCCACCCCACCACTACACCACACCACACCACACCAACACCACACCACACCACATCCACACCACAACACACACCACACCCCACCACACCACACCACAACACAGGCCACACCACACCACACCACATCGCACAACACAAACCCGCCACCACACCACACCACACACACCCACCAACAATGCCACCACCACACTCCCACCCACAACCACACAACCACCCACAACCACACCACACCACACCACACCACCACATCCACACAACCACACCCACCCCACACCAACACCACACACACCACATCACCCCCCCACACCCCACCCACGAACCCCACCCACCCCACCCACACCAAACCACACCACCCCACACACACCACAACCACCACCACACAACACCACCACATACCACCCACAAACCCACACCACACACACACCACACCACACCACACCACAGCCACACCACACCACACCACACCACAAGATCCACACCCATCCACCCCCACACCACACCACCCCACACCACCGCACACCACAACACACTCACACCACCCACACCACACACCATCCCCACACACACACCACACCACACACAACCTCACCACAATCACCACAACCACACCACCACCTTACACTACACAAATCTACATTCCAGCCACACAACACACAACACAAACCCACCCACACCTCAACTCACCAAACACATCACACACAACACAACTCGACCAAAACCACCAATCACACCACAACACCCAAAAACACACCTCAACCTAACCAACAATCCCACCACACCTAATGGTGTCATTGTATGGGGTATAATAGCAATGGTTAATGATTTGTTCCTACATCCTGTTTATTGATATGGTTTTTAAATTTGACCCCATGGTGCAAAGCGTAGGCATGGCATGTTCTGGTTTATAACCCCTTCTTGCATTGTAACTTGGTTAGTATGGTGTCGTATAACCTGGTGTGGCTAGCATGTGTATTTTGGGATGGTCTCTGCATGTGCGCATAGCATGGCATGTTATTGGTTATACCAACATGCATGATACAAAGGTATATTGGTGTGGTATGGCATGGTGTAGCATGGCATGGTATGGTTTAAACCTACATGCATGTTAGCATGGTAGTAGGGTGTGCTATGGCATGGTGTAGTATAGCATGGCATGGTATGGTGTATTCCAGCATGCATGATACAATGTCTAATGGTGTGGTATTGCATGGTGTAGCATAGCATGGTATGGTTTGTACCTACCTGCATAGTATATTGGTATGGCATGGCATGGTGCACCATAGCATGGCATGTCATGGTTTATATATATTATATATGTAATATGTATGCTTTAGGCCTCTGATGACCCCCCCTAGGTTCCACGTGTCTCATTGTACATTAGTTTGTCTCTCTCCATCTGTGCTGCTGATACCGGCAAACTCTGCACCCAAACATTTGGCTCGTAGTTGGAGTGCACATGACTAGAGATATCAGCATTGCAGCGGTCATGATCCTTCTCAAAAGTTTTCAAATGTTGTGTAGCTTATTCTGCTATGAGGACCTACTTACTCCACTACTTCTGAAACTCCCAGCCTCCCTCCTCTCACTTTCTCGCATTCTGCATATCAACTATTTCTCGACTATTTGCCCCATGTCCTGCCCGTGACTTCTAATGTGTTCAGGGTTTAGTTGCTTAGTGGTTTGAATGCCAGCGGTTGACCATAATTCAGATGCCACGTGTCCAGGCTGTCGAGACTATGTGTTCTATCCTACGCACGCCAGGGACACGCCCAGCCGACTCTACAACCTCATTGGCAAAACACATGTCCGACCGCAAATCACCCTGCGATCACGTAATACTATATTGTATTAGGCAACAAGCGGCTTGTGTCCTGGGGGTCCCGAATGAATTGCCATAAATGTGGGGAATGAAGCCACATCAAGCTTGTATGCGGCTGACCGAATAAATTCAACTATACCTCTAATTGGTTACATTTCCTGTGCATCGACTGCTTGCAATTAAAGTCCATCTACAAGACAGTCCAGGAACGTTTAACACTCCTGCAAATTTAACAACCCTACAAAATATCAATTGTCGTAAGAAATGAAGCTACATCCATCGATTCAATTCAACTAAATCCAAATATATTGAATTCAAATGAATACAATTCAAATCAATTAAATGCATTCAATTCAAGTCAATACAACACAATTTTGATTCTATCAAATTAATTAAATCAATTTTAATTAATTAATTAATTAATTGACTAATTAATACAATTAAATTTAATTGATAATTAATTTAATTAATTAGTTAATTAATTAATTAATTAATTAATTAATTAATTAATAACTTATAATTAATCAAACAATTTAACAGAATTTGATTAATTCATTTTAATCTTATTATTCATTAATTAATACAATTTATTTATTTAATTAAACAATTATACAAGAATAAAATTAAACAATTAAAATTTTAATTAAATACAGATTATTTAAAACATTTTCATTCGGGACGCGCCTCCAGGCGCCCTTTATACCCGAATGACAAAATTTATTTTTGATTGAGGGATTAGCCTGTCAAAAATGTCCGTGTGTGTGTGTGTCCGTCACAACCTACTTTTCAGGTTTCACTTCAAATCACAAAAAAACGAAACATTATATAAGATATCCCAAATATAAGACATTTTCATTCGTGACGCGCCTCCAGGCGCCCTTTATTTGAAGAGGGATTAGCCCCATTAAAATGTCCGTCCGTCCGTTAGTCCGTGTGTCACAAACCATTTTTTCAGGTTTTATGAAAAACATCAAAAAAGTTGAACATCCTATATTTTTGATGAATTATAAGACTTTTTTATACCGGACAAATTCTGACCAGAGCACATATGAGCATCGCAATTCACGACAAGGAGCTCAGGTTGGGCCAAAATGCTACAATTAACGGTTAACAATTTGATTTCAGGGTGTTTTGACCTAACATTTCGAATTTGAACAACTAAAACATGTGCGCATACATAGGTTTGGGAGCACAATTGTCATCAAAAATTGGAGGCGAAACATGTAAGCATCACAATGGACGAAACAATCCCCAAGGGCACTTGTGCTTAATTAGCCCTCGGACCCCACCTCAGGGCCGTGCGTGGGGCAGGGGCGGGGGCCACCGGTCGGGGGCGGGGGCAGGGTCGGGGGCGGGGCCGGGGGCCACCGGGCGGGGGCAGTGGCGGAGGCAGGGGCAAGCCACGCCACCTGCCGCTGGCCAAAAACCCGTTCAGGAGGACGGGACCGTTCACGTCTGGGCTGGGCCGAAACATGCAATACCTTAAACAAATTCCGTAAAATCAACCAGACACCTGATTGGCCTCATTTTTCTTGCATCGAATTCTAAAAACATAAGTCAATCTACATACATGCATTTCATTACAGAACAGAAATAGTTCAATACTGCTTAAATCAACAACCCTTCAAAAACTATATTTTCGTCACTTTATAGTTAACAATGCAAAATCATCAATCGATTTATTGGAATTCAATTAATTGAAAGCACCCAGGCAGCCTTCAATTTTATCATATTCGAATTGATACAATTTAAAGCAATAACATGCATTCAAATCACGTTAATTAAATTAAATGGAAAGGAATAAATCGAATTAAAATAACACAACATTAAATTAAATTAATTAAAATACATTGACTTAAGGATTCGAATCATTTCATTCGGGACGCGCCTCCAGGCGCCCTTAATAATGCTTGGTCATCAAGTTGGACATTGATTCCAAATGCACTAAGCATTGGTATGGCCCTGCTCACCAGATCCGCGGCTACTGCTGCATCTTGGAAAGCTCGGATGTCGGATGGCTCCCCGTCCGAGGTTGGCGAAGGTGGTTCAGTAGACGCGTCATTGTCAGACGAGGATGCGGGTGGCTGATGAACAGGGGTGGATGGGGCGACAGCATCATCCTGGGCAGAGGCTGGGTAGTCGCATAGAGGTGGATTTAGAGTAGTGAATGAGTCGTAGTAGGGGTTTACGCCTTTTGTGACGGTCGGCATTAAGTAGAACCCCTGGCCCCAATCTTGCCGAATATAGCGCAGAGCTCTGGCTGCGTTGTTAGTACGCGCGTCTATGAGAGCAGCAAGGGGTGGGGGACAGTGTTGCAGAATGTGGTTCATAGCCATGTAGTTTGATACAGGTGTGATTCTGCTGTTCCTGGGGTAGTTATAGCCATCTGAGGGTTCATCAATGGGCTGGTAATCTAGATCGGCGTCGATAACTGAGAAAATTGATGATCTGATGAGCAGAGGGGCTACAAGGTTCGTATACCAGTCAACGAATACATCGGAACCACCCTTACCATCATATGGCGCTTGGAGCAGTGCGACGGCTTGGGATGAGGTTTGGGAGGTGCGAAGGTGACGAACAAGAGCAGGTGATAGGGGATTGGAAGAATTGGATATTCTTGAGGGTGACGGGAAGAAGAGGGAAAGGGAGGGGGGGGGGGGGGGGGGGGGGGGGGGGGGGGGGGGGGGGGGGGGGGCAGGTGGTTTGGCTTGCGGGGCCAGAGAGATTAGGAGAAGGCGGGATTAGGGAGAGGGGCGGTGGGTTGACGCAGTGGGGTGTTGGTGTTGCGGGAGCAACGTACTGGTGTTCCAGCGGGGTCTTGGGTAGACTCCGAGAGGTGCTTGTTGCGGGGCAACGTACTGGCGGTCCAGCGGGGTCTTGGGTAGACTGTCGGGGGCTGGTGTTCCAGCGGGGTGCCTAGCAATCAGAGAAGATTCTGCAACTGAGATCCTTTTCCTTCGGTTGTTGCGGCGGCAACTGTGGAAGGCACTGCAGGTGCGCGGGAGCTCGGGATCTACGGACAGGGTAACAGGCTTGAGGCGCTCAAGTCTGTTGCAGTGGAACACGGGACGGCGTGATGGGCCCATAACCTTTAGCTTTCCGGAGTATTATCTCGTGAGGACTGACACAGGGAAATGGCGAAGGCGCTAAGCTTACAAACGTGACAGCATGCCAGGCGGCAAGCTAGGTATAAGAAGGGAAAAGGCGACAGTACCTCAGGGTACTGCCGCCGGTAGGTGCCGGCCCTAACGGGTGGAGGCACTACTATGGAAGCTTCCAGGCGGAAGGCCTGGCGCCCCGACACTCTAGCTGAGCCGGGAGAACCGGTCTATAACAATTTCAAGTCCCCCCGTGCGGTATGTGACCCCCCCCCCCCCCCCCCCCCCCCCCCCCCCCCCAACACACTCACACATCACTATCACAGAAACCAAGGAGCACACTTAGATATTGAGAAGAGTAGGAGATGCAACGCCATTCGGACTGTATCCTTGGTGTCGCATATTTGTGTCGGGACTCGGGAGACCCACCTCACTCCTGGGATGGGGTGAAATACCTTTCACATTTTTTAAAGTTACATCTGGCAACGTAGATCATGAAAACAGCTATAACGCACAACGCCGACCCTGCAGTTCCCTGGACATAGCTTTACCTTTTAGCTATGAGCAGCAGCTCCCTGAGCCAGCCACGCATGGGGGCAAGCCGCAAAATGTCGACAATATAGGAAAGCTGGTTGTGTCAGCTTCGTTCTTCAAGGCACACTACGTTGCATCATTTCTGGCTGACTAGCCCTTCAGGGAAGCTGCATAGAAGCTGCTGTTTGAGTGTTTGTTGCTAAAAATAAAGGCGATGCCCCTTGAACAACCCTGCATTAGTGGATAGTAGTGAGTGAGTGGCCCCGATGTAAACCTAGGTGATCCTTGTATGCCAGATATTCCCTGCCATGTAGACACGAACATGCGCAGTGAATCACATGCCCTGGGGTTTCCTTAAGATGCTGTGCGTTCCGTAGCACATGCGAGTTATACATTATGTGCCATACTGTTTTGCGGGTGCTACTTCAGAGTCTTTTGATATTGCTTTCTGGGCCACGTAGAACCCGCCCAAAGACTTTCTAGGAGCACCACGGTGCTATGTAAAAGACACTGTAATGTTTCCTTAGACACAAATCTTCACAGGCCTTCTGTTGCAAGCATGTAGCAGTAGATATGTGATTCTGTGTACGGTATGTAGTAACAGTCCAGGGTTACACCAAAAGGCTAAAGGGAATTCGTAACCATGACAGGAGGGGCTATAAGGAAAAAGCACCAATGAATTGAACTCCAAACAATCGTTTCCCCAACCGGGACCCTGAGTTCGTGCTACAGTGTGTACAAATACGTATATATAAGGCCTGCCCATGCACACTCACCTGCGTGTCCTTCAAAAATGGAGCAGCTGACTACTGCTTGGAAGAATATATACTAGTACCTCTGCTTACATTATCCTTGCTGAAAGTATCGGCAGGCATGTTATTACTGTCCAGGGGCAACCAAATAGGCTGGAGGGACTTGCCCATCCATGATTTTAGGAGGGGATAAGCAGAAAAGGCACTGATTAACTGAAGTTGTGAACTCCAAACAATCGTTTTGCCGACGGAGGCCCTGAATTCGTTCTGGATTGATCAAATAATTGCGCCATTCTCATCGCATTTTAAAATCATTTGTGTTAGATATCTCTAGCCTTTAAAACAATAAGGATTCTTGACCAGCCTCATGCTGGACCTCTTGAGAGGTTCATTATCATCCTCGCTCATCTAAAATATATCTTGAACCTGTTCATCATGTGCACAGGGCACATAAGCCTAATAAGGTAATTATAGTGCCCTACAACCGGACTAATCATTATCATCGGCAGATTGACGACTGAATCAAAACAAGGGAGACGTACCGAATACGATACTATACATGAAACGTTCAACACCGATATTTGCAAGTTATTGACATTTAAGGAATACGAGTGTTGTTATAGTCCAGCTTATCTACCGTCTCTAGGTTGAGGCCTAGAGCACACAGGTCGTAGTCCCTGCTGTGCTCCCTGCAGTGCCGTTGCCAGCTAGGGCCACGTGCACCGCTATGCAGTACCTAACTGTACTGGTGACACCTCTCCTTCATCATCCCTGTCTGGTTGTATCGCTTCATCTTTCCCTACTCTGTAATCGAAGTAGCATCTCCTACAAGTGTCTCTGCAGTCTCACTGCTTCCGAGCATGAAAAGTGTTGTATGTACGCATGTATGTATGTTACAGTCCAGGGGTAGACCAAATAGGCTTAAGAGACTTGCCCAACCGTGTTTGGAAGGGCTAAAAGAAAAAGCATGAGGAGTGAGGAGAGTGAGACGAGATGAGGCTAGTTGTTACATAATTACGTCACATTAGATTGTCATCGGCAGGCCATTATTGACCCATTACAAGCCCGCTCCACAACATCCGGGTGGTGGTGGTGGTGGAGTAGGGGGGAATTCAAACCAATCCTCAAATGCAAGATGCCAACAGCGTGGCACATGTATGCACTAAAAAGTGCATTTTTCATTCTTTTGTCACAGACAAGCCATGGTGCTGTCTTTGGGGGGGGGGGGGGGGGGGGGGGGGGGGGGGGTCTCCAATCCAATCAGGCTCCAATAACCAATCACACGGTACAAGCATTCCTACCAGGCTCCAATAAGACAATAACCAATCGCAGGGTACAAGCAAAAAATAAGTTAAGTAAAGAAGAAAGAAAGCTGATGAAGAGTGTATGTATGTATGTATGTATGTATGTATGTATGTATGTATGTATGTATGTATGTATGTATGTATGTATGTATGTATGTATGTATGTATGTATGTATGTACGTATGTTTGTATGTTACAGTCTAGGGGTAGGCCAAATAGGCTAAAAGGATAGCCCAACCGTGATAGGAAGGGCTTAAAAATAAAAAGCAGAAGAGTAAGTCATACTGTCCACAACATTTCCTCAAAATAAGTCTTCCAACATTTTACCAACACTTTCCTATAAATAAGGTCTTCCAACTACTCCTTCCATCCGTCTAGAATATAAACCTGAAAAAGTTCATGTCGCCGGTCTGAACCACGTTGTCCTTCAGCTAAGCATGGGCATAAGGCTGCGCCTGAGTTACTTAGACATGGAGTGAATTATCAGAGTCTTGCGCATTTTCTTGCTCTTGAGCACATCAAATAAATTAAACCAGCCGGAGTCTCGCCCAACTTGCGCTTGATCACATCAGCCTTGAATTATGAACATGAGGATATGAGCATGGGCATATGGCTGCACCTGAGCTACTTAGACCCTGATGTTCATAATTAAAAGCTGACGTGATCAAGCGCAAGATGCGCAAGACTCCGGCTGGTGTGGTTAAGCACAAGAAGATGTTAAAGGCTTAGGTAATTCGTTCCATGTTGACCCCCCCCCCCCCCCCCCCCCCCCCCCCCCCCCCCCCCCCCCCCCCCAAATATGCTGTCCTAATCCGCTGAGTGAAATCCCTGGTTACCATGGGTGTCGCAAAGGGGGAAGTTGGAATGGGGAATAAGTTGAGATGGTGAGCAGCCCAGATAGAGTTTGCAGAAAAATCATGCAACAACCCAATCCATTATTCTGGCCAGTACGCAAGCCAGATAGCTACATACAGCTATTCTCAGCCAAGTACACTGAGCTATCAAATCCAATATGCAGGCCAGATGGCTACCGTACAGACAGCTATTATCAGCCAAATGCACTGAGCAATCCAATCCAATATGCAGGCCAGATAGCTAAATACAGCTATTCACAGCTAAGTAAGTCCCAAGAGGGCAAACGATAACTTCCTGATTAACAAGAAGAGCAATGCCTACACACTGCCCATAAATGTGAGAGGCAAGAGGGCGACCTACCCTATATCTGAATGATTCATAAACGGTAGTTTTCAAACACGTGAGTGCGTGTCAAGCCATTCATTCAGTCAAGCAACTCATGTAATGGAGGGAGACACTTGCCATTTTCCTCCTCAGCGTGCAATTATATGTCAGGGTCTAGGGAGGAAAGCTGGTAGTAATCCAATAAATGACGAACGAGCAACGTTTGCAACATCATTTTTCTATGTGGTTTGCGCAAGCTACGGGAAGAATATAGGCTTGGGGCAAACGTGTTCTTTATCTCCTGGGTATGTAGGGGGTAAAAGAAGAAACAAATGGTGTAGAGGAATGCTAGACCAATAGGCATATCGAAAAGGCAACTCGAGATGTTTATAACTGAATCTTAGGTGCATATACCAGAGATATAGACCAGAAGCAGGCAATGGCTTCAACAACAGGAGTTCGAGACCTGCTGCCGGAAAACAGAGGGGGATTCTCGCTTCCACAAATATGACGGCTTGTGTAGCAGGATAGCCTGCTACTAGTCTAACTTGACATCTCGAGTATGTCTTTTCGATATGTCCCATCGGTCTAGTTATGTCACACTGTCACATGTTAGTCTAGTAGCAGGCTATTTTGTTACAGCTTATGTTGCTGCCAGGTTCAAGAGCCCCCTCCTTTTTTCTGCTACAAATGGTGCAGTTCTTCTATAGTTAAAATAAAGCTTTGGCTATATGCCCTTCTGACCATACGGCCCGCGACGATCTATCAGCTTCAGGATTGCAGCATATTTGGATTGCAATGTTGTTGACCAGCATCGCACCCCTTCTCATTCACATTTTTGTGTGCGACGCATCGCAAATTGAGCGACTCGGTGCACCTCCACTGCGACGCGCTGCCCCCCGAACCCATTGAAGCATCAAGCGCCGAGCCCCGGGGGTTCGGGGGACATGTTTGACTAGTTTAGCTGGACCTGTGGGTTGCCATGCAGGGATGGAATGGCAAGGCGTTGTATAAAATAAAATAGTGCCCTTTCTGAACTCATCCACCACCCTTCACCAACCCGTTTGCCCTTTTTTATGCACAAACGGTGTAGGTAAGTAACCCCCCCAGTCAAAGTGACAATCCAAGTGATGACACAGCTAGTGTACTATATATATTACATTACATTACATTACATTACATTACATGTTAAAGTCTACTTGACACCGCGAGGGTGTATGAGACTCTGTGCTTTAAACAAAAAGAAAAAGCACCCACAAAGCAAAAACCCCATTACATCAGGGGTGTGTCGAGGACAAACAAACCAAACTCCCAACCACCGTTTTGGTGGCGTAGGTATTAAACCCCTTAGAGCCGGACCCAGATCTCAACCACTTACAGTGGCGGAGGTAAGAAGCTAACAAATGAGAAGTCACAAGAATATGCTACATAAGAGTACAGACCGACACTGCGTAAGTAATGATATAGTTGGGGTCTGATCATTGCATGACGGACGACTAACACAAGTTATGTTTTTGTCCGTCGCAAGCTTCCAAATGGGTACAGTCACTCTTATCCTCATTACTTGCATTGTGTGCAAGCGTAGCATATACTAGCGACTGGATATGAAAAACATGAAGGTCAGTCTGGCCCAGGCTGATGCTGGGCCAGCCTAGTCAGGAGGTGATGGGTAGGAGGCCTTGAAGCCATCATAAATTGATATCCATCCCAGCCAGGGAATGCTAATTTATTTCCCCCCCTTTCAACTCAGGTTATTCTTCAGAATAACTAACCGGGCATTGAGCATTGAGCGAATTCGAGTGACAAGACATCAAAAGATACACACTTACGTGTACAGTTATATCGAACCCATGGGCAGTAGCATGGCACCTTAATTAGGCAGTTTATGATGACGGAAATCGTGTGAAGTTCTTTTTCCCGAACGACGAGTTTACTTCCACTAATGTCATTGAAGCATGCCGCAATTAGCAGGCTTTTTATAGAGAAAAGTGCCAGTGCCTTAACAGGGTGCTCTTAATAGCCTTTGGAGTGCTACTAGCAGCGGTTTTGGAACCTAAAAGCAATCCATCCAAATCCAACACAGCAACCCCACACGTAACCCCATCAGCCTCCAATGCAGCATCCCCAAAAACAACCCCATCAGCCCCCAACACAGCAACCCCATCAGCCTCCAATGCAGCACCTCCAAAAGCAACCCCATCAGCCTCCAATGCAGCAACCCCACAAGCAACCCTATCTGCCTCCAATGCAATATCCCCACAAGCAACCCCATCAGCCTCCAATGCAGCACCTCCAAAAGCAACCCCATCAGCCTCCAATGCAGCACCCCCAAAAACAACCCCATCAGCCTCCAACACAGCAACCCCATCAGCCTCCAATGCAGCACCTCCAAAAGCAACCCCATCAGCCTCCAATGCAGCAACCCCATCAGCCTCCAACGCAGCAACCCCCAAAGCAACCCCATCAGCCTCCAACGCAGTACCACTAAAAGCAACCCCATCAGCCTCCAATGCAGCGACCCCATCAGCCTCCAACGCAGCAACCCCCAAAGCAACCCCATCAGCCTCCAACGCAGTACAACTAAAAGCAACCCCATCAGCCTCCAATGCAGCACCCGCATCAGCCTCCAACACAGTACCCCTAAAAGCAACCCCATCAGCCTCCAACGCAGAACCCCCAGAGCAACCCCATCAGCCTCCTACTCAGAACCCCCAAAACACGAAGGTACATAGTTTAGCACAAGTGCTAAACTATGTTTGACGAATTTCCCCGTTCGACGAATGGCTCAGTTTAGCACAAGTGCTAAACTATGTTCGACAAAGTTCCCCGTTTGACGAATGGCTCAGTGGCAGACCTATATAACAGCAAAGGTGCCGGGTTGGAATCCCTATGGGTGCACTTTAGTGTTCGCGGTCGCTGTCAACCACCACACGAACCCCTTCTCTACCGCTGTAAGACAGGGTTCCCTTAATACCACGCCCCACCAGGCGTTATCATTACATTACAACAATTTGCACCTTGCAAACCCTGGCAAAAGGATCTTCTGCATGATCAATGCTTGTATTTGGATCTAAATGTACAGTATCAGCTGAATATCAGCATTCTATTGTACAATAATTCTGTTTACGAGTTTGTGTATGCACAGACTCAACGCTTCCACACATACTCATCTGCAAGTTGACAGGCACTTGTGACATTAGCCTGGCACAGCTCTTCATTCCTTGCTGCCCCTTTTTGATACACGAGCCACTCTGTGAGCAACAGCATCAGCAGCACTAATGACTCTTCCGAGGAAGGGCCCCGGCGTGACGTTGTTGCCGCTCATCCTGGCATGGCAGGATGAGTCGGGCCTCCCTTCTTTTTCGTTGGCATCTTTCTCCCCAGCAACACCACCCTTTCCAGGTTTGCCTCCGAAAATCATGGTCAGCACTCCTTTCACCTTGTGCACTACCTAAGACTTGGCAAGCTTGCTAGCAGATTTCTTGGCTGGGGAGCTGGCCCCATCAGTAGTCTTCTCACTCATGACATTCAGGGGTGAGGGAGCTCCACTGCTGGGATTAGATATGCGCAAATAATAGGAGGACTCGGCACCCTGCAGTGGTGGAAGGGGGGTGGAGGGTTGGAGAGGGAGGCAAAGGGCTACAGCAAACTGAGGTGATTATGGTAGCCAGGGGATGGGGGGCCACAAGCCTATGGCACACTCGTAGATAGGACTTCAGTGTGTCTTAAGTAGAGAAAATAATTGTGTGTCTGAAGTAGTAAAAAAAACATAGCCCTATGCAAATGCGGTGGTCAATATTTTGTTCTTGGTGAACAAGGGAGGCAGAGGGGAAGGGTTGGGGGAACTGCGTGTAAAGGGGCCTACGCATATGCCATTATGTACAACATGAAATGCGAACAAGGACACGCAACTTAAGACAATCAAGAATCCTGCAATGCATTTACACATGTATGTTCTCATTGTTCCTCAAATAATAGCTGGATGATGTTGATGATGTTGTTAGTGATGATGATGATGATGATGATGTTAGTGATGATGATGATGATGATGATGATGATGATGATGATGATGATGATGATGATGATGATGATGATGATGATGATGATGATGATGATGATGATGATGATGATGATGAGATGATGATGATGGTGATGATGATGATGATGATGTTGTTAGTAATGATGATGATGATAATGATGATGATGATGATGATGATGATGATGATGATGATGATGATGATGATGATGATGATGATGATGATGATGATGATGTGTTATGATGATGATGATGATATGATGATGAGATATGATGGGTGTTAGGGAGATAGATGAGATGAGTTTTTTGTTTTGGTTATTTGTTAGTGAGGAAGATGATAGGATGATGATGGTGATGATGCTACTGATTATGATGAGAATGATATATGATAGATGATGATGTTTCTACCCGTAATGCGCAACATGTCATGGCAATGATTTGGCAAAACGACCAGGTGCCACGGTCGTTTCACACGTAATGAGCCGGTCCGTCACCACGTTTGCCAGGTTGTCCACACACCGTCGGTCAACAACTCAGTTGTCGACTGGTCCGGATCGCCTTGAGCGTTCCTTGCATGCCTGATTTCGAGATACAAGGGCTGGTCGCGCATATGACTGGTCCGCCTGTCGAGCTGGTCGCTCCTATCGCAAACTGACTGGTTTGACCGCCGCAGTTTTAACGGCAGCGGTTTAAACGCCGCCGGATGCAACGTTCTGGGTCCCACCCGAAGGGTATGAGCCCACCACCGTTCCGTTGCAAGGATCTGCCCCGAGCCTGCACTACTATACATGGAGGAGTCTGTCTACCCATACATATCTCACAGAGTACATTTAGTGCATCAACCGTTCCCCCCCCCCCCAAAAAAAACACCACCAACGTTACTAACGAGATTATCAGATTTCCTTAGTGGTTAGCCAGGCAAAGCCCTGATTTGGATCATTTCTATTCCAGACATGACCAAGGGGAACTCTTTTTTAAGCATTCCCAAGCAACCTACTTTTAAACATGGAAGAAGGAAATGTAACAAGCAAATCGGAGCTTTGCCAAATGTTCCCAAGTCAAACCTTGAGCAAGTCCCAGACCCCAACCCTTTGCCAAATTAGTTTTGCCACACATTTGTGATCCATGAAATAAGGTTAAAAACCACATTTGCCAATGTTTATTCTTGCCATTACATGTTGCGCATACGGTAGTGATGATGATGATGATGATGGTGATGATAATGATGATGATAATGATGTTGTTAGTGATGATGATGATGATGATGATGATGATGATGATATTACTGCTGCTGCTTTGCAGATGATGCTGATACTGCTTCTGATGATGATGACGATGTTACTGATGATGATGATGATGATGATGATGATGTTGTTAGTGATGATGATGATGATGATGATGATGATGGTGATGATAATGATGATGATGATGATGATGATGGTGATGATAATGATAATGATGTTGTTAGTGATGATGATAATGATGTTGTTAGTGATGATGATGATGATGATGTTACTGCTGCTGCTTTGCAGATGATGCTGATACTGCTTCTGATGATGATGATGTTACTGATGATGATGATGATGATGATGATGATGATGATGATGATGTTGTTGTTACTGATGATGATGATGATGATGATGATGATGATGATGATGATGTTGTTAGTGATGATGATGATGTTACTGATGCTGCCGCCACTGATGATGCTGATACTGCTTATTCTGATTCTGATTCTGATGATGATGATGTTACTGATGATGATGATGATGATGATGATGATGATGATGATGATGTTGATAGCGATGATGATGATGGTGGTGGTGATAGTGGTGGTGGTGAAAGAAGTGGTGGTGACAGTGGTGGTGGTGATAGTGGAAGTGGTGATAATGATGATCAAGACACAATAGTGAGATTGCTGCTGATCTCGCCACTGGTCACTATGTCGTGCAGGGATTAAATCATCTGAACGCATGGAGTGTGTGTATTTTGGGGAACCTAGACCAGACCTAGATCCACTTAAGCTCGGCCATCCTCGGCCAAGTTAAATTATAAGTTAGAATATTGAAAGAAGCCAATTCGAAAACAGATATGAATAGCTACAAACGGAGACTGGCCAGATGGCTCTGGAACCAGGATAGCTATGGAAAGGGGGGCGGCTTCAAAAAAGGAAAAAACCCTGAAACAGGACATGACAGTGAGATTGTTGCTGACCTCGCCAGTGGTCTTGGACAAGTAGAAGGGGAGCGGGTATAGAGAGGGTTCCGAACTAGACTTTGGCATCGCTTTCGCATGGGCTTGAAGCTCATCAACAGAAGGTGTAATCTGTTGAATGGTGGAGAAGTGGGGGCTGGGGGGTCCACTGCTCGGGTTGGGGCTCATGGAATTGGAGTTTGAGGACGGGATGCAGATGGAATCTTGAGGCTGGCCGGGGGGTGCTATCCGTTGAATGGCGGAGAACAGGGGGATGGGGAATCCATTACTCGGGTTGGGGCTCATGGAATTGGAGTTGGTGGACGGGATGTGAATGGAATGGTGGATGGGATGTTGTGGCAGGCTGTTCATACTGGCCGTCACCCTGGCGGGTCTTCTGTCTTGTATCTGGCCGGCAGAGGTATGATTCCTGAGGCCAATTACGCGGGAGTTGTTGATGCTGATTGGGAGACTGCCAGCAACAAAGCGTGTACCCTCGTTGGGAAAATTGTGCCGGAAGCTCAGGGTGGCCTTGCAGGAAGGTTGCCTGTGGTGCAGGACATCAAGCAGGTTCAACAAGGGACTTAATGACCGGCTTCTTGTGCAGAGTTCCTTGTGCTGAGCTCCTTGTGTTGATCTCCTTTTGTTGAGGTCCTGTGGCTGTGGCAGCGGTGAAAAGGAGAGTTAGTCCCAGTTGTTTGGTTGCCTGCTTGGGTGTGTATGTCACGGTTTCATTTTGGGGCTACGCATGGCAGCTTCCAGCCAGATCCAACAGCCAGCCACTGGGTCTAGCCCAAAGCATTCAGGTGCAGTTAAATGCCCGTAATGTTGACTTTCAGAGGCACTAGCTAGCCCCAGGTTTGTTCCAAGAACGGCGGAAAGGAGCTACCTAGAAGCTGCTACACTTAGCCTAAAAATGAAACAGTGGTGTATTTGTGTTTTGGGGTGAGAGCAGAATGAACAAAGCAGGTATGTGCCTGAGGTGCTTGTATCAGTAAGGCTTCTTTGTGTTGACTTCAACATACATTTGAATAGGCGGAACAAAACATGACGAGCAGTGTAACGTGAACCTACAAAAAATGAGTGGTTCCTGAGGTGCTCCCATTGATAAGACCAACCCTGGTCACACACATATACAGACAGACAAACACACATACACAGACACACACATATATACACATACAAACACAACACTCCTCCATAGAGAGTGATGGGGAAAGGGAGGTACTTACCGTACCAACTGTGGGTTTTTTGCCACAAGTGCGTGTAGACTGGCTCCTCATAGGTCCATCATGCCTGTTGCAAGGATATGGAGAGGTCTCGTTCAAAAGAGTCAAGTGACAGTGTGGGCAGTGTGACCAGTGTGGACAGTGTGAAAATCGTGGACAGTGTTAATAGCGTTGACAGTGTGAACAGTGTGAACAGTAAGGACAGTGTTAACAGTGTTGACAATGTGAACAGTGTGAAAAGTGTGAACAGTGAGGAAAGTGTGGACAGTGTTGACTTTGTGGACAGTTTGAACAGTGTGGACAGGTTTAACATGAGTGTTGGTCGACTGCCCCCCCATAAGCCCAACAGGCCTTTTGTAAGGGTATGGAGAGCAGGTTTTTCTTCCCAGGAATCATATTTGTTTACATCCAGATTGTTTACC
The DNA here is from genome assembly GCA_013435795.1 of Chlamydomonas sp. ICE-L. Classification (NCBI taxonomy): domain Eukaryota; kingdom Viridiplantae; phylum Chlorophyta; class Chlorophyceae; order Chlamydomonadales; family Chlamydomonadaceae; genus Chlamydomonas; species Chlamydomonas sp. ICE-L. The sequence continues at coordinate 3,483,197 of JACBWV010000825.1, forward strand.
GGTAGTGTTTTAGATGGCTTCATTCTGAACCCAAAGTTGTGAGAGTGGAGCTAATACTGCTCCTATTCCAGCCTCTAATTATAGCACCAGGCTTGTCATAAAGATAGATATGGAGAGGTCTCGTTCATAAGAGCCAAGTGTCAGTGTATGTGGACTGGGAAAGATATTTTGGCCTGCTCAGGACAAGTTGGGATAGCATTAAAACGGGTGTTCCCTTGCACCACCTGAAATGACCGAAGCAATAATGTTTTTCAGCTAATGGTGGTAGTTTCCAGCTTTGGCGTACGTGACGGTACGCTTAACACCACGCCCCAACAGGTTTTATCCTTTTTCTTTCCTTTTCAGCTAACTCAGGACGGAATCCTACTGAACCCTATCCTATCCTATCCTATTCCACCCTATTATACCCCATCCAATCTAAACTGACCCAATAAAACTAAGTTTGGCAAGATATTTTTTGAAGTGCGTCTACTCTTTTGTAGGATAGGAGTGGAAATGCCATTCAAACTGAATCCTCAGTGTCCCTGGTTTGTGTCCGGAAACCCAACTCCTGGGGTGCAATTCTTTTCTCAACTAAAAAAATGAAACCCAGACACATGCATGCAAATGTGGTCTCATATAGTCATATACAACCCAAACAATTCGCTCACCTTCTCTTGCCTTGAGACCTATCAAGAGGTGACGCCACCATGATTGTTTTCTCTGAAGCATTCGATGGGGAGATGATTTAGTACGTTTGGTTTGATTTGGTTACCGTAGTGGAGCTTAGGGTTCCCGGGGGTCCGGAGACTGTAATTTATTTTTTACTTCCCGGGGGGGTCCAAGAGTTTTTATATCGTTCCCGGGGGGGGGATTTTGAATTTAAAACTACATCCCGGGGCAAACATTGGGAATAATGGAGGCATGTATTAAATGACAGAAGAACTGCCAACCTATCCTGAATTTTGGCTGTGAGGTGTGGGCTCCTTCTATTCTGAACAACACACTTATCTCAAATGACCATGCTTGTGAGAAATGGCATAGAGGTATACTTAAACAAATGTTGGGTGTTTGCCAATCTACTACATCTAATATTATCATGGAAGAGCTGGGTAGAACCCCGTTGTGTTTTGCTTGGCTTAAACAAGCTTTGCGCTTCTGGAACAAGACCATACATAAAGAACCTGAGGATCTCATTAGAATGGCTCTTGAGGAATCTTTTGACTCCAACACTGGCTGGGTTCATGACTTGCGTTGTGCTCTCCACAAGCTAGGATCCAGTAAAAACATCAACATTTTGGAGGCTGTCGATGTCGAAGGTATTATGTCTGAAGTTTTTGAGTCATGGAGGTTTAAGTACCCAAGTGACACCAATGCAGTTAGAGACATCCCTGATGAGAGAAGGGTTGGCTTTAAACGCCTCCGATACCAAAAATGGTTCGCAGCCAACAGCAATGATGAGAATGGCTTGATTCCCTTTACATCCGCCTTACATAAGCAGGATCAGATTCGTTCTATAGCCCAGTTTAGAATGGGTTCCCATTGGCTGAACACAGAAAGAATGAGGGTGGTGGATAGAGCACACATCCCTCGCTCAATGAGACACTGTCAAATGTGTGGGTTCCAAAAACCTGAGGATGAAATGCATATGTTTGAGTGCCCTTTTTATAATGATATTCGCCTCCGCTACCAGAATCTGTTTACAGATATTTATAGGCATGTCCATGAGGATACCGACTTAACCGTATGGAATGTGGAATTCTGCGATTCCACATTCAGAACCTTTATGAATGGAAATGGCACTAAGTCTTTTTGGAGCAACCTAGCCGACTATCTTTCTACTTGTAGAAGAGCAAGACAGGAAGCCCTGGACTGCTTAGTGGCACCGTAATTTATTATCCCTTTTTTTCTTCTTGTGACTTCTCATTTGTTAGCTTCTTACCTCCGCCACTGTAAGTGGTTGAGATCTGGGTCCTGCTCTAAGGGGTTTAATACCTACGCCACCAAAACGGTGGTTGGGAGTTTGGTTTGTTTGTCCTCGACACACCCCTGATGTAATGGGTTTTTTTGCTTTGTGGGTGCTTTTTCTTTTTGTTTAAAGCACAGAGTCTCATACACCCTCGCGGTGTCAAGTAGACTTTAACATGTAATGTAATGTAATGTAATGTAATTGTATTCCTTTACATATGGTCCCGTCTTTTACTATCGTACCGACATCACTACCGGTATCATCTACCGGTATTTGTCCATCACACCCACTACCTCAGATTGTAAGAAAACAATTTGCTATGGAAAAATAAATTTGTAGCCTTTGGCTTTCTTCTTCTCCACCTCTTCAGCCGTAAGCGTCGCCTTGAAAAACATGTCCAGCTTTGTCTGCTTCTTCTGATTGCCATCCGAGTCCTTCAACACATTCACGATCTTCACTACTCGAACATCGGGGCTTTTCTCACCGGCTATTTCGAGATCAGGAGTGTCAGATTCGACTATTACAAGATCAGGCGTGTCAACTTCGGCCTCCATGTTGAAGGCGGAGCAGGAGCAACAATTTCAGACGACGGGAGCGAAGAGTTGCGAAGCGGGAGGAGGAACCCCTTGAAATATGTATTGGCAATCAGGCAGTACTGCCCCAATTCTAGTTCCTGGGTGCTGGTGCTGATCTGAGGCCGACCCCATTTTTTAATCGTACCGCGGGGCGGTAAAAAATATTATTTTCGCATCGCGAATGCAGGTTCGCGGGGGGGGCAAAAACGATAATTATTCGGGAACCCTAACATTTTCTACGCTAACACTATGGAAACAAGTTTGGACGTTAAACGACATTAAACGACGTTATATGACATTAAAGCGAGTTAAATACAAGTTAAGCACGTTAAACCAAGTTAGCTTAAATTATCAAACGTTATTCTCCCTCCACGACACCTCAAAAGGATCAAACTCCTCGACCCCACCCCTAGATAAGCGTAAACACAAGTTAACACAGGTTAAAACCAGTTATCTTACTTTATGTTGCGTCTTGCATCGCGATATGCCATAACGCGACATTCCTATGCAGGGTCACAAGGGAAAGCAACTGCCAGCCTAGGATTTCCCCGTCAGAATCGCAGGCATACGAAAGACTTCACCCCGGCTCATCCCGACTTATCATCCCGCGCAGGCAGACGACAGACTTCATCCCGGCTCATCCCGACTTATCTTCCCGCGCATGCTGTAAATCGCTGGCTTCGACACACAAATCCGCTAAATCGAAATCCGCGGAGCATCAGCATCAGCGAGCAGCCAAGCAGGGAGCTATATCGAATGCTTACCATGGAGGAGCTCGCTTTCACCATGTGTGCCGTTTGTGCAGGCCGCAGTTAGGGGCGCAGTAAACTTACCCCGCCCATCGTGCACAAACTCATTAGTTAGTTGCTGGAGCGCAGCGCCCTTAGGTAGCATTTCCGGGCGCATGCTGTCTAGCGCTGGCTTCAACTCACAAAACGCACTTGCGTGTACGGCAAGCATCACTGCTTACCCTGGAGCTCGCTCGCAAGAGCAGCTACCGCAAATTATAAATGCTTCGTCTGCCTGTTGGACTCGTGAGCGCTTCGCCCACAGCGCTCAAAAACATAACGGCCTTTCTAGTTAGTCGTAATGCCATGAAAGAAAGGAAGCAAGGATACCGGGGAGCGTTTCAGGAAGTACGAGAGAAAGAGAGAATGAGAGAGAGAGAGAGAATGAGAGAGAGAGAGAGAGAGAGAGAGAGAGAGAGAGAGAGAGAGAGAGAGACATGTACATCTTTCAAATTCAAAATCCTCTCGTGCTCACCTGCTCCTTGCCAATAAATCTAGCGGCTGCCAGTCTTTGCACACATGACGACCAGCTAACGAACTCAGGCTCCTCAGTCCGAACTTCAAAGATGCTTCGCGCTAACGGTACCGCCCTCAAAACCAGAGGTTGTTGTTCGTTGACGCCATGCATTGATTTTATCGCGCTGACCCTTGCACCTAGCGCCATTGCGTCAGTGGCGCCAGTCCAGCTCTCTTAGCTAACCTAACCATCCCACCTTCCGCAGCCACAAAGTACTGCGAGTCCCCGTATGGGATGAAGCATTGTCCTCCTGATAGCCAGGTAGGTGTTGACCACCGTCGTGAATAGCTTCCAATTTGCGCGTTCCTGCCTGCGCGTGCCAACCCTGGCCGTAATGCGGATTGCGCGTCGACCTGTGAGGGGCTGCGTGCGTTGTGTGGGTGGGTCTGAGATGATCAAGGGAGGGGGGGTTGGGGTTGGTGGTGGGGGGGGGGGGGGGGGGGTGGTGGGGTATGGGGGATGAAACAGAAGGGGGTGGGATGAAAGAGATGGGGTGTGGGATGAAAGAGATGGGGTTAAATGGGTTTCACAACGCGCATTTGGGTGGTGCTTCCAGCTATAGTGGCAGGTCTATAACCATTCGCTGTTGGGGGGTGGGTGTATAGGTAACTAAAACTCTAAGAAGGGTCTTCAAGTGGTTTAGACAACGGTGGTTCTGCTGGGGTGATGTATGGGATTCCTTTAGGAATTCAGATACGCAACCTTCAGGGGTAATTCGGATATTGCGAGGGCTTGTAAAGATGACTTGAATAGTTTTTTGGTAATGGTGTATGAGGGGGGGGAGGGCAAGGGGGGGGACTTTTACTGTCCCTGTGCTTTCACACATTTGAAGCTTGTCTCTTACTCATATCGTACTCATACTGACAATTGACTGCAGATTTTCCGGAACCACGCCAAAACGCTGGAAAGTGGGGCAACGCTGTTGCAAAGTGAGATTCGAAAATCAAGTAGTGCGCCCACGATAAGGAGGAAGAAGGGAAAAAAGGGAAGGGGGGAGAAGGCTGGGGGGGAGGGAACAATATATTGCATTGGGTAAGTGCCTATTGTTAAAGGGCTGCATGGCGAAAATGCTTACTTGGCTTGTTTTATTAGATTAGAAATAGATTTGTTTGGTAAGATTGCTTATATAAATACATGTTTGGGGCTGCTGTATATATGAGAAATTGTCCCATTATTGAAATTATCCATGAACCTGGCGTGCGTGTACGTGTTGAGCCTGGCGGGCCGGTTCCCCAGCCGCTAGGGGAGAAGAGAGAGGTCAGAGCGGAGCTTAAGGAGGTCTAGTATAATGATCATAAGAGAATGTCAATTAGTCCTTGGGGTCACATTGCAATAGCATGGTATCGTGAAGCCCATGACGTTCAGTAGAATCATACCAGTACATAGGCAACGACTCGATACATGTTTACTTGCCGGCCACGAAGGAGTGGTGTTGCCGCCTTGTGTGCTTACTTGCTATGTGGGAGTTGAGTGTATGTTCATAGTTGTGTGATAGGAGTTCTAAAAAAAGGAGTATGAATTGCTTGACACGTGGTAGTGCCCCTGGATATGTATCTGTACACAACGCATGCCCTTACCCTGGCCTGGCGGGTAGCTGCTCCAGAAGTTGAACAAGGTGCTCGGCCGGTCCCGGCCTTGGAAATGTATGTGTGACATTCTGCGGGTAAAACTTCCTACAGTGTGCTGTTGACAATTTTTGAGCGTGCGTGTATATATGCAGTGATTGTCATATTATCCAATGAAGCCTGCATGAAAAAGCGTGAACAGGAAGGGTTTTGGCCTAGTGGCCAGGTGGTGTTCGCGGCCCTACCGCACCCGGAGAAACACGCCAAGCCCAGGTATGTGATTCGGGGCCAGAGATGAGTGTCGTAGTTGGAGGGGTGAGGATCAAGGTGGGTTTAGACGTGGAAGGATCCATGTAGGGGAGTTATGATCCACGCGTTGTACCTGACACAAGAAAGTGAGTAAAAGTCCAGCGAGAAAAATGAATTAAAGAAAGGCGGATGAATGAGCGAAACACATGGCCGCGAGACGGTTCTGTGTCATCGCAAATTAAAGCAAAGAAAATCGATTCAGCAGTAAGAAAGAAAACAAAGGAGGCAACGGAATCCAAAATGAAAAGAAGATGATTCATGGGAAAAGAAGGAGGAAGAAAAAGAAAAGGAGGAGGAAAGTTCCCCCACGAAGGATCTCGGGAATAGATTCAATTTCCATGTCAGCAAGAGTCCATTTTGAGTTCTTAATTGGTCTTTTTTATTATTCAAATATTTGAGTGGATTGAGTAGAGGGGCTGAGGAGGATCTTAGAAGTTCGTAAAGAAAGAAAGAATACCGTGATGGAGAGAGAAAGGAGTATAAATCAGAAGCCGCTTTAGTTATGATAAAAAGTAAACCAGAGAAATCGGCAGATCACGGAACAGAAAGGAAAAGAGAAAAAAGAAGAGAATAGCCCTTCCCAAGGATTTCCTTCCTATGTCCAAGTTTGAACAAGTGTCGTGCGTCCGGGAATCCCCCTTGGCATGTATGTTTGACATCTGTCGGGATTACATTCCGTAGGCCGTGTGCTGGTTAAATTTTGGCTTGCTGTTAAATGATTAATTGTCAATTTCCATGAACCTGCCAATGCAGTGTAACGGGATGGCCATGCCGGTGACAGCCCTGGAGGTCGCGGGATGAGTGTCTTTGAGGATCAGTAATTTCAAATTTGTTCAGAGGGGTAGGGGGGATGAGGGAGAGGTTCGGAAAAAGGCAAAGAAAGATTATCATACCTTTTATCAAAAAAGGATTTAAGCGCCAGTGAGTTGCGGAGATTCATACGTACATAGATCAATATGCCTCAGAAATCGATCGATGTTGCTTGCCCACTAGTTGGTTGTTTTCCGCCTTGTGTTGCTGGTAGGGCGGGGTGGTTCGTTGAGTTGGGTTAAGAATATATGGTGGGGTATGATTGTTTTTTGCGTATGCAGTAAAAAGTGGGCGATTTACCATGGATGAAAAGTAAGCCGCCGTGGGATGTAATCAGTAGGCAGGCAGCGGTCATGAAAAGAAAGATCCCTTGGTTCCGGTCTAGGGTTATCCTGCTAGCGTTGCTCCAAGGTGGAACAAGGTGTCTGATCGGCCGGTCCCGGGGAAAGAAAAGGAAAAAAGCAGACCGTTGGCAATTTATTGTTTGGACTCTGCGTACTTCCTAGCCGTGTGCTGGTGAAGCAATTTTGGCTGCTGTAATATATGATGAAATTGTCATTTTCCTCCATAACCTGCATGTCGTGTACGTTTGGCCTCCGTTATCCCTTGGTTCGCCTGAGGTCTTTAGTATCATTGGCGTTTCTGGGGGGTTCACTTTGGCATAGCATTGGTATCGGAAGCACAATACCGTGTACTTAGTCATACGTACCTAGGGCCTCATCGATGTGATTCGTTGCCCACTATGGTGTTTCCCTCCGCCGTTGTGTGCTTACTTACTATGACTTGTTGTGTTATTGCCAATATTTGTGTATTCTGTATTAGTGCTTATCCCAAATTTAGAAAGCCCTGTATTTACACGTCCACCCATGCATGCCCTTCCCTTGCCTTTCTAGCTGGGGCCCAAGTTTTCACAAGTTTTCTATCTTCCTGGAAGATCCCCCATTTGTATCATATTTGATTTTTTCTTACGAGGTCACTTTGTCATTTCAAGTGATTTGTCCGTTTCTACTTTCTTGGTTTTGTTTCCTGTTCCTTTTTATATTTTGTTATATGGTGTGCTGTTGGTTTAGGGTTTAAATGCAAATTAGATTGTGCACCATTGCTATGTCCTGGCAACTCTACGTTGTGTTGTCGATCAGTTACCCATTGAACACATGCTCCCTGAAACTCAAACTCCCACTTGGTTACTTACCTTACACATGTATTGTATTTGCGTGCTCCATGCATGCTCCATGCATGCCCCAAGAGTATTGACAACGGCGGTCTGCCCTTGGCTTGGGAATAGTGGGCATCTATCTACCTTACAGATGGCCTAACTGCCCCTACGATGGATTCGAGTTTCTGCCTTCATATGATATTTGTTATCCATTTAATATCAATTTATTTTTGTCATGTTTTGCACTTTGTTGAAGACTAGTTGAAGAAGAAGATCCAACACTCATTTTTAAATGCAATGGTGTCCCAGGCGAACTCTAAAGTTTGGCCTGAGGAATTCAAGTGTGTCTCCACCTGATCTCACACGCCTCCAGCTGTCACCAGCTGTCTTGCCGCACGCCTCCAGCTGTAAAGCTGCCTATTGTCTTCGGCAGTAACAAATTGATAGCATCATACTCATACTGGTATCTACAAAAAAACAAAATATGTGATGCATATTTTCATGCATCAATTCCAAAAACGGGTTGACCAACACTCGGTAACAAGGCACTAGCCTGCAAAGGTGAAAATACGGTGTTTTGGGCCTAGTTATCTATATCTAGCGAACAGATGTTGGTGATGCAAATGGCTTGTAATAAGCGCTTGCAAGGGACACACTGGTCACCGACGTACATGGACACACAACCCTTACTTGGTTAGTATAGGTCGCGGATTAGTACATGGGCACACTGCCTATAGTTAGTGTCGGTAACTGAGCAGTAAGTGGACACACTGCCCTTGGTAAGTATAGGTCGCTGATTAGTACATGGACACAATGCCCTTGGTAAGTATAGGTTGCTGAGCAGAACATGGACACACGGTCCTTGGTTAGTATAGGTCACAGAGCAGTACATGGACACAATGCCCTTGGTTAGTATAGGTCGCTGAGCAGTACATGGACACACTACCCTTGGTAAGTATAGGTCGCTGAGCAATACATGGACACACTACCCTTGGTATGTATAGGTCGCTGAGCAGTACATGGACACACGGTCCTTGGTTAGTATAGGTCACAGAGCAGTACATGGACACAATGCCCTTGGTTAGTATAGGTCGCTGAGCAGTAAATGGACACTCTGCCCTTGGTTAGTATAGGTCGCTGAGCAGTACATGGACACACTACTCTTGGTAAGTATAGGTCGCTGAGCAGTACATGGACACACGGTCCTTGGTTAGTATAGGTCGCTGAGCAGTACATGGACACTCTGCCCTTGGTTAGTATAGGTCGCTGAGCAGTACATGGACACACTACCCTTGGTAAGTATAGGTCGCTGAGCAGTACATGGACACACGGTCCTTGATTAGTATAGGTCACAGAGCAGTACATGGACACAATGCCCTTGGTAAGTATAGGTCGCTGAGCAGTACATGGACACACGGTCCTTGGTTAGTATAGGTCACAGAGCAGTACATGGACACAATGCCCTTGGTTAGTATAGGTCGCTGAGCAGTACATGGACACAATGCCCTTGGTAAGTATAGGTCGCTGAGCAATACATGGACACACTACCCTTGGTAAGTATAGGTCGCTGAGCAGTACATGGACACACGGTCCTTGGTTAGTATAGGTCACAGAGCAGTACATGGACACAATGCCCTTGGTTAGTATAGGTCGCTGAGCAGTAAATGGACACTCTGCCCTTGGTTAGTATAGGTCGCTGAGCAGTACATGGACACACTACTCTTGGTAAGTATAGGTCGCTGAGCAGTACATGGACACACGGTCCTTGGTTAGTATAGGTCGCTGAGCAGTACATGGACACTCTGCCCTTGGTTAGTATAGGTCGCTGAGCAGTACATGGACACACTACCCTTGGTAAGTATAGGTCGCTGAGCAGTACATGGACACACGGTCCTTGATTAGTATAGGTCACAGAGCAGTACATGGACACAATGCCCTTGGTAAGTATAGGTCGCTGAGCAGTACATGGACACACGGTCCTTGGTTAGTATAGGTCACAGAGCAGTACATGGACACAATGCCCTTGGTTAGTATAGGTCGCTGAGCAGTACATGGACACACTGCCCATTGTAAGTACCGTAAGCGCCTTAAGTATTGGCAAACGGTTTGGCAAGCGACCATTTGCCAATCCGGATTAAGGATCCAGCTTGAGACCACTCCAGGTGGTTGGACTTTGCACAGTTACGGTTACCGTTTCAGCAAGCTTGGGCAGACTACTTTGTGAACTTGTAATTGACTTTAAACTTGGTTACATAGCTCCAGCCATCAATTTGGCTGGCTCGAGCCATGTACCGGTCTGGCTACAATACCCTAGCAAGTTAATGCTCCTGATTATAATTGCTACTTGGTTTTACAGCTAGCATGGGCATAGTAACATGTGACAAGGAAATGTAAAAATGACATAAGACCCTTTGCCAACTGGATTTCAGGTCTGAGCTTGAGACAGTCAAAGCCATAGACCCATTCGCCATGTTAGTTTTGCCATGCTTTTCTGAGACCCACTTTATGGGGGGAATTACATTTGCAAATACAAGAGGCATAAGGTATAGGTCGCTGAGCAGTACACGGACACACTGCCCTATATTAGTATTAGTTGCAAATCGAACCAAACACCGATGGCACCTAACTTGGTAACCTTGAGTAACATAATGGAAGCAAGGAACGATCTACAACTACAGTCCTCTACCCACTCCCATGATTCATCAGCAGACAAACACTACGGTTTTCGGATACCGGGTTACCAAAGGTCGTTTTGAAAGGAGCACATGCATGTATGTATGGCATATACATGCATCAATTACTACGCTCCTTACTATGATGGGCCTGAATTTGAACAGGCAGTACCGTGATGTAGCATGGTTATCAGAATGAGTTTAATTGAAGTCCCCTACCCACCCCCATGATTCATCAGCAGAAAAACACCATGGTTTTCGGATACCGGTATACCAAAGGTCGTTTTGAATATAGCACATACATGTTTGGCATATACATGCATCAATTACTACGCTCCTTACTACGATGGGCCTGAACTCGAACTTGGTTACATAGTTTCAGCTAACAATTCGGCTGCTCTGTAGTGTAACTGAACTCCCCTACCCACTCCCATAATTCATCAGCAGTCAAACAATATGGTTACCGTATATCGGTATTCCATACGTCGCTCTACAAAGAGCTCACACATATGTGGCATACGCAGGCATTAATAGCTACATTTCCTAACCCTGATGGGACTGGGCTAATGCTAGCTTCATAAGTCCTTATATATAGTTCCTAACTATATTGAACTTGAACTTGGTTACATTGCTCACAGTTCAATTATTAAGCTTGTAAGGCAAACTATGGTTGCCGGCATCGCCGACTCGTCAAGATTTTGTACGGGAACGGGATGCCGCTTCTTTCTGTGGATGATGCGGAGAAGCAGGGTGCAAAACGAGCTCTCTATATATGCCTGCGGTATATCGCTGCCGAGCTGGCCGAGCTGGCCTGTCGGTTACTGCAACCTCGAGTGGGCGCTGAGTGGCAGGGGGACTGGCTGTACACCCGCGGTACATCTGGCCTGCAGCTGGTATGACCCCAGCGGCGAAGATTATTGTTATTCGTGCGTCCTCCCTGGTCCTCCTCATTTACTTATTGACTGCTTGCTCCCGTTCGACACCATTGTCTTCCAACCACGTTGCCTGCTCCGTTTTTCGTGACCGCACAAGTCATGCTGACCTGCGTTGATTTTTTTCTTTCTTGCTTTCCCCCCCCCAACTCTCCATTCTTTTTCGACTCAACAACACCTGGATGAGCGAGCAGAGCGTCGCCAATGATGCAGGTACGCCGAGTGCCATGAAATTCGTGGTTCATGCTTGACGGTGGCTTGTAACCGACATGGCTTGGCACCTACATTAGCTTGAGCCCGAGCACTACTGCGCAGTGCTTGATTTGATGTTTAGCTTCATCACCAAACCAATGTAGAGGCTGACATCAAACCAAAAGTCTGTAAGTAACCGCCGCACCGAACAGATGCCTCGCTACGGATGCTCTTTCGACGGGTGCCACTAATGAGCTTGCTAGCGCAGATCGTGCATTAGCCTCGAGTGGTGCATTGGACACGGTGGACATAACTTTGACGCCTTGACTCTGACTGGCGTGATAGACTCCATGTACTGTCATGTGTTAGCCTGTGTCTGTATGTGTTGGATGGTATGCTTGTGTGGGTCCATGATTACGCTAAAGCAGGACTACACATCATGCTAAGCAAGGGGGCGGCACAAGGAGCAGCTACACTACATAGCCATGTTTCACCTCAATCATTGTACTATTGCGAATTGAACTAACTACGTTTTGATACCTTCCACCACAGGCCCCTTCAACAATAATCAAGGACACCTCTCGCGGGCAGCACACACAGGCAGCACAAATAGGACCAACCAAGTTACAATGGCTGAAATGGCGGTGCACTGTTGTTTACGCTCCCATTTACTGTCTTATTATTGAACTACGGCATAGTAACATGGTTGCAACCTTCCATTCAATGTACCACCGTGCAGATGTTTGTGTGTGTGTGTGTGTGTGTGTGTGTGTGTGTGTGGGTGGGGGAGCTATTGTGAAGGGCAGATGTTGGTGAGCGTTGGTGTTTATGTCACTGCAAGTGTGCGTATGTCATATATAAGCATTATTATCAAGATATACTCACACACACACGTATACATGCAGGACTTGGCTGAGGCAGTGAGCTACGCACTTGCATAGCTTGAGGGGAGGAGGAAGCTAGCTGCCCAGAGGATGGCATCACGTGAAGCGTACCACCTATGGTATATATATATATAGCCCCCCCCCCCCCCCCCCACCCCACCCCACCCTAAAGATAGGGATGCCTGGGATGTATTACAATTTATAGGTAGTTACATATATGTACCACCTATAGCTAGAATAACATGGAACCACCTCTCGTGTTTCATGTCTGTTAGTAACCCTGGGTCTGCTTCGAGTCTTCCCATGATTGCAAAAGATAGGCCTGTGCGATACCCACGGGAGGCATCTCTCGATTACCGTACAGTGATGATGATGCAAGTGGTTTGGAGTAGTCGTACTTGCATGTACATACGCATGTATGTACCACCTATATATGTAGGTGGTACATACATACGCACCAACACACATCAGCATACAACCTAATTGTGGGATTGGTTTTAAAACATATATATAAATATATAGGTATGTACACATACCTATATATAAGTATACTAATAACCGTCCCCCTTTGGCAAGTAAGTCAGGCTCGTGCGATACCCACGCAAGGCATCTTGCTCGCTTGTGTTTACTACACATACACTTGATTATTGTGACGGTAGTAGATAGAAGTTCTGGTACTGGTATGGACATATGTGTACAAGCATATGTAAGAGCCCCGGGCCTCATGTGCGATACCCACGGGAGGCATCTTGTACCACACATATATACTTGAATGCATAAAATTCGCATTGCATGTGTTTGTGCAGGCGGTTTGTGTGTGTGTGTGTGGGTGGGTGGGTGGGTGGGGGGGGGGGAGTGGTTGGCCTGGACAATGGTGGTGATGGTAGACTGCTTATGTGTGGGTGGGTGTGTGGGCGGGGTGGGGGTGATAGTAGTTGACTTGGACAGTTGGGGTGGGGGTGGACAGTGTGTGTACACATGTATGCGTGTGTGTGTGTGTGTGTGTGTGTGTGTGTGTGTGTGTGGGGGGGGGGGGCAGTGGTTGGCCTGGACAATGGTGGTGATGGTAGACTGCTTATGTGTGGGCGGGGTGGGGGTGATAGTGGTTGACCTGGACAGTGGGGGTGGGGGTGGACAGTGTGTGTACACATGTATGCGTGTGTGTGTGGGGGGTGGGGGGGGGGTGGGGGGGGGCAGAGGTTGGCCTGGACAATGGTGGTGATGGTAGACAGCTTATGTGTGGGTGGGAGGGGTGGGGGTGATAGTGGTTGACTTGGACAGTGGGGGTGGGGGTGGACAGTGTGTGTACACATGTATGTGTGGGGTGGGGTGGTGGTGGTGGGGGGGGGAGGGCAGTGGTTGGCCTAGACAAAGGTGGTGATAGTAGACAACTTATGTGTGGGTGGGTGGGTGGGCGGGGTGGGGGTGATAGTGGTTGACCTGGACAGTGGGGGTGGGGGTGGACAGTGTGTGTACACATGTATGTCTGGGGTGGGGGTTGGGGGGTGCACACCACGTGGGGCGGGGGGGGGCAATATTGATGGTTACATTGATGGTTAGCTTGATTGGTTACATTGATGGTAAGCTTGATTACATTGATGGTTAGCTTGATTAACAGCTGGAGCGTGTTAGCATGGATGGTAATATAAAAATGCATGCAATACCGTATGAATCAACAAAAATGTAACAAATCGGTGCCGCTCGTCCATCTACGATTTTACTACGTTCCCATGTCTCTGAAGTTAACTTAAGTAAGTTAGCGTAACTTAAGTTAACTTGATTTAACTCAACTTAACGTGTCTTAAATTAACTTGCGTAAGTTATCTTATAGCTTAACTTCAGTTCACTTAACTTGACTTAACTCAACTTAACTTGTCCACACGTTAATCAACGTTAATATAACGTCAAATGTCGTCCGTTAACTATGTGTCAATAACGTGCATAGTTAATCTGTTTTAACTCCCTTTAACGTCCAACACTGTTTCCATAGTGTAAGTTAGGGTATTATATATTATATGGCTGGTAAGATGGACTGGTTTGTGGAATAACTTGTACATGGGATGGGCGTTTTTGTGACTGGAAGAGGTAGGAAATGTTTACCCGGATAATAACTCAAGAACACTTTAAAGTTGCTCAACTTCTCGCAAATATTTTGCTTTTGTGATTTTGAATTATAGTCCAAGCAACCCAGTTTAAACTTGGGCACCGCAAAGCATGTGCGTGTGTTTATAGTCCAGGCGGTTAAGGCGTACCCACATAGGCTAAATAAACTTGCCCAACCTAAATATCGGGAAGGGCTTTATAAAAAACAAGCACTGGTGAACTGAACCCCAACAAATCATAAGCAACGGGGGGTCCGGAGTTCGTGCTACGCAGATAATACACTTCAATTTGATGCAAATGCACACACACATCATTTTGATTCACATACACTTCAATTTGATGCACATGCACACACACATCAATTTGATGCATATGAACACACACAACAATTTGATGCACATACACTTCAATTTGATGCAAACACACATCAATTTGATTGACACACACACATCAATTTAATGCATATGCACACACAACAATTTGATGCATCTGCACACACACTTCAATGTGATGCATATGCACATACAGGGCTTTCATAATCCAACATCATGGCCCTCGGATGTGAATGTGCCAGAGTCTACCCGGTCTTATTCTTCTCTGCAGCTCCCCTCACTGGCTAATCACATAATCCTGAAGCAACCTCATGCGCCTGGAACCCGACTCAATTGCCTAACTGGTACTTCTAAAAGCTTTGGCTTTAGCCCAGTGGGTAGCAGGGTTGTTTTAAAGGAAAGGAACCGATGTCTTAATGTAGCACCATGGTGCTCCCAGTAGCCTTCTCAGTGCTACTAGCAGCATCCTTGGGGCAAAAAAGCAACACCCGAAGGCTCTACCGTAGCATCCCAAAACACCCAGGTCTGTGATGTAGCACTTGTGCTACCAGTTGCACCTTCGAGAACCCCCTGGTGGGTAGCTCAAGAAGCTACCTAGCCCTCCTGGTCCTTACCTCGCTCGAGCTGCAGCACATGGCAAAATATAAGTCCTATGCATCGTAGCAAGCGACGCGGAAAATTGGCGGATAGTGCTGGTAACGGAACGACAGGTGGCAACAAACTGGAGCTATCCGAAGCCAGTTAGTTATGAGACAGTTGGCTGATGTGTCAGGCTTCGTTTCTTCAGCCGGTCGGTTGGTCGGTTGGACGGTCGGACAAACAGACAATGGGGGGAATCTGGGGGCTCCCGCTCCCCAGGAGGGGGGGCTCTGCCAAAAATGTAACCTACCTTGTATACATCGTTTAAACTCGGAGTAAGCCGACGAGGTGGTCTCAAGCTTTCCGTTCCTTGGACTTCCTTGTAAAATGGGCCCGAAGTAACCTGACGAGGTGGACTCAAGCTTTCCATTTCTTGGACTTCCTTGTACACTGTACCTGGAGAAACCTGGCGAGGTGGACTCAAGCCTTCCGTCACTTGGACTTCCTTGTACACTGTGCCTGAAGAAACCTAGCGAGGTGGACTCAAGTTTTGCCTTCCTCGGACTTCCTTGCACACTATTCATCTGGGAGCTGTGCATCTTTTCATATGAATCAAAGGCACTTGTGAATGACGGGCTTCTGCGAGGTTGCAGCTGTGAGTTTGCGTCCGCTGACTGATGTTGGACTTCGTTGCTCAGCATCTTGAATACCTGACTCATTGGTGGGTGCGGGTGTGGGATGGGTGAGGGTGGCCGTGCGTGGGCTAGATGTGGGTGTGGGATGGGCGAGGGCGGCCGTGCGTGGGCTGGGTGTGGGTGTGGGATGGGTGAGGGTGGTCGTGCGTGGGCTGGGTGTGGGTGTGGATGTGGATAAGGGTGTGGGTGGGTGTGAGTGAGGTGAGGGTGTGGTGAGGGTAGCTGTGCATGGGCTGGGTGTGGGTGTGGGTTGGGAGGGAAAGGATGAGGGTATGGTATCCCCACCCCCTTCCATAATAGAGTGAGTGCCACCACACCAGCACCACTCCACCACCTCACCATGTCACGTGCAGCTGGCTGCAATATACCTTATATTCCCATGCACTAGATCATCCCACCATCACCCTCCCACAACGAGGACCTTGCTGCCGCCATACAAGATAGACCAGCAAGAGTCTCTGGAACACTGAAAATCGATTAGGGGTTCCTTGGCACCCTTTTCTGCACCCCTAATGCACCCTTCCCCAGGTCTGTGCTGTTCACGCTCGTGTACAGTTTCGTTTTTGTGCGGGTTTTTGAAGGTCGCTTGGTTGCTTTCGGTTGTTCTCAACTTCAAAACCATTAAGGTTATGGATACAATTTATGAGCCAAATTTGTTCCCCACTGTCAGGACATTCCAAATATGTATTGATAATTACACTCATATATGTGGTGTCTGTCCCCAGTGCGGGGATTGGTATGGTGAGCGAGGTGACTGTGATGCAAGGATAACCTCCCCCTGGTGTTAGGGGGGGGGGGGGGGGGGGGGGGGGGGGGGGCTCCGACTCTCCAATTCGTCCTGAACCATTGAGTACACGGTATGATGATGCTACTGATCACACACGGAAAACTCCATACAGGAACTAGCTGGAAAATGGGTAAGGCACAAGCTGACACCGAACCCCCGAATGAACCGAACGCGAACGAGGTTTTCACCGAATGCAGTGGCGCACGGTATTTTTGTGCATTCGAACCGAATGGAACAACCCTGCCCTTCGACCCCACTCAGAATGCACCCTAACAAGCCAAACAAATAAAGGGTTTCGTTGACCCCCCCCCCAAATTAGCAGTGGAAAGCATCACAATGGAAGCAATGTGTGGTGAAGACATTAACGACGGCTTCACTATTGCATCGCGACTTCAGCATACATGCACGAGCAACCTTGCTAGGATAGGTGTACGAGTTCTGACATGCCGCTTTGAAAGAGGTCGAGAACTTTCCTTCGTCGCCGTCGCACGGTAGTCCAAGCTCAGGTGCAGTAGCTGTCTGCGAAAATAAATTCCCACGGCAACCTTCACCAGCACAAGCGAACTGGGAGGTTCCCTTGTGTAACTCCACGCCCCTTTAAATAAACTAGGGCAGTGTGCCCGTCGTACTGACGGCAGGCCTCCTCCCTCCCCACGACCCCCAATGAAATGACTTTTGGAGGGCCACCCCGGGGTCACCCACCCACTCATTTTCCATCCCCATTCACATTAGGTGGCTTGTCATCGTAAACTGTTTCCATGATCATCACCATCACACTGACAGTTGAGTGGCAGACGGCCACAACACAAATGTACACGCAACACCATTACCAACCACCCCCATGCATGTATGCCCCCCCCCCCCCCCCCCCCCCCCCCCCCCCCCAAGAGCAGCTTGATTCCTGGGGAAACGGACACAGCTTTGTAGGAATCAATGCGATGCATTTCAGGTTTGACCGAAGTTAGAGGGCAAGGGGAAGTAGCATCCAGGGAGCATGTTAAGCATAGCATTTCGCGTGCGGACCCTTCCCACCCCGCAAACTCCTGAACCAAAGAGTCGCTCGTTTGGTACAAAGCAGACACATCGCTGCAAGAATAAATGCGTTGCCCATCAGCTATCAGCTATGCCCTCGCTGGAATTGAAGGCTAGGGGGGAAAAGCAGGGAGCAGCTGTCGGTGAGAGGTCCGAGAACAATCTGCATGCAGCGCGAAATTGTTAGGCATTGATGCCGGCAGGGAGTAGAAGGGCACGCATTCCCGCCCAGTGCAAAGCATGTTGGCCATGAGCGCGCCTTGTCAGAGCTTTGTCCCTGTTGCAAGTGAAAAAAGGGCGGCAAGCATTCAATTCAACGGCAGCAGTTGTAATACTCGTGGAGAAATAGCTTCTGAGTGAGCGCTCATAAGCGACTGAGGTGGTTTGGCCAAAACTGGTCTAGAACACCTGCCTATCGCTGATTTGAGGTTCCCAGGGCTGGTCCATGCTTGTGTAGATTGAACGATTAAGCGAGGAGCTGGGGATCACGCGATGGAAAAGCAGCCAGCGAGCGAGCAGGAGAAGGAGAAGAGAGTGTTGTAACGGGGAGAGCAGCAAGGTTAGGTGGTTCAGCAAGAGATCATATCGAAGTTAGTGGACAGTATAAATGCGCGTGCAAATTCGGGAATGGAGAAAAAGTTGAAGACAAACATGCTTGGGTGAGGGAGCAAAGCTCCCATTGTGGTGTGGGCCAAGGCATTGTCAGATCGCGGAGCGCGAAGAGCGCGCTTGGCGCTGTCGCAAGGTGAAAGCAGGTGAAAGATGCGGGTTTGAACTCGTCGGGGGAGGTGAAAGCGTTTGAAAATCGAGGGTTGAGGTGGACTTGTGCCAGATCAGCAGTTGGCGGTTGAGGTGTAAATGTGCCAGACCATGAGGGAAATGCTTGCCAGATAAGCGGAACCATTGCCAGTTAAGCCCTAAACCCGTGACAACGGTCGGTCGGTCGGTCGGTCGGTCGTCGGGCGGACAACGCAACTTTAATAGTACTAGCACTAGCATCTGAGCCCGTCGTGCCGACGGGAGGATCACCCCCGTGGCCACGTGGTGTCGGAAAATCGAGATCCGAGAATCGCTGCCGCCTGGGCGACAGGTCAGCAAAATATGAAACCAAAGACCCAACTGCTGCCTGGAGGCATGCCAGGGCCGAAATGGCTAGCTTGTGAGCCCGTCGTACCGACGGGAGGACCACCCCCGTGGCCACGTCAGCGACAGGTCTCGGAAAATCGAGATCCGAGACGGGTAACTCCGAAAAGGGTACCTTCGAAACGGCTCCCCTGGCCACATGAGCGAAAGGCAGCCAGCGAGCTGGCAGGAGTGCGTGAGAGCACAGGAGAAGGCCAACGGAATGCTGCGACGGGGGGAGCTGCATGCAAAGTTATTGGCAGTGGCAGCGAAATCGGTGGGAAAGAGTTAGGGCAGATGGACAAAGGGAGGCCACACCGTTGAATATCGGGGGATTCAGGCAGGGAGCACCGAAAATAGCAGAAAATTCGGGTATCAGAACGGCTATGCTCAGGAAATACAAGAGAATTTCACGGAGGAGCAGTGAGAAGGAGTCGAAAACGACACCGGCCGGGTAACCTTGGACGGGTGGGTGGATGAGTGGTCGGCACTCGGCAGTGAGGCAATCGTTCCTGTGGCTGCGCCGAGAAATCGAGATCCCAGACTGGCTGCCACCTGGGCGACAGGTCGGCAAGATATGGAACCAAAACCCCAAGCGGCTGGGCCAAAAGGGGGCGACCACGCGCCGCGCACACGCTAAACCTCTGACAACGCGCTATTATGAATAGGACTAGCATCTGAGCCCGTCGTCCCGACGGGCGGACCACCCCCGTGGCCACGTCAGCGACAGGTGTCGGGAAATCGAGATCTGAAAACGGGTAACTCCGAAACGGGTTATTCCGAAACCACTGCCCCTGGCCACGTCAGCGAATGGCAATCAGAGAGCGGGCAAGAGTGCGTGAGAGCGCAGGAGAAGGCCAAGGGAATGCTGCAACGGGGGGAATTGCATGCGAAGTTATTGACAGGGGCAGCGAAATTTGTGGGAAAGAGTTTGAGCAGATGAACAAAGGGAGGCTACACCGTTGAATATCGGGCGGCTCAGGCAGCGAGCACCGAAAAAAGCAGAGGTGCGAAGGAAAATTCGGGTATCAGAACGGCTGGGCCTGGAATAGCCGCGAGAAGGAGTCGAAAACGACACCGGCTTCATTAGAGCAGCGCAAAGCAACGCAAGGGGTGAACAGGTCGCAGGAAAATTCGGGCACCACTCAAGCCGGGTAACCTTGGGCGGGTGCGGGTGCAGGTGGGTGGTCGGCAGCAGAGAGGCAATCGTTCCTGTGGCTGCGCCGAGAAATCGAGATCCCATACTGGCTGCCACCTGGGCGACAGGTCGGCAAGACATGGAACCAAACCCCCAAGTGGCCAGGCCAAAAGGGGGCGACCACGCGCCGGGCACGCGCTAAACCGTCGACGCTCTTACTTCGCTCTACTTTATATAATAAGACTAGCATCTGAGCCCGTCGTCCCGACGGGCGGACCACCCCCGTGGCCACGTCAGCGACAGGTGTCGACCCCCGTGGCCACGTCAGCGACAGGTCTCGGAAAATCAAGATCCGAGACGGGTAACTCCGAAACGGGTAATTCTGAAACCACTGCCCCTGGCCATGTCAGCGAATGGCAGCCAGCGAGCTGGCAGGAGTGCGTGAGAGCGCAGGAGAAGGCCAACGGAATGCTGCGACGGGGAGAGCTGCATGCGAAGGTATTGACAGTGGCAGCGAAATCGGTGTATATATAAAGTAGAGAGTAGTAAGAGCGTCGACGACTCGAGGGACTCAGGCAGCGAGCACCGAAAATAGCAGAAGTGCGAAGGAAAATTCGGGTATCAGAACGGCAAGGCTCAGGAAATGCAAGAAAATTTCACGGAGGAGCAGTGAGAAGGAGTCGAAAACGACACCGGCCGGGTAGCCTTGGACGGGTGCGGGTGCAGGTGGGTGGAAGGCAGACAGGCAATCGTTCCTGTGGCTGCGCCAAAAAATCGAGATCCCAGACTGGCTGCCACCTGGGCGACAGGTCGGCAAGATATGGAACCAAAACCCCAAGCTGCCAGGCCAAAAAGGGGCGAACACGCGCCGCGCACACGCTAAACCGTCGACGCTCTTACTTCGCTCTACTTTATATATACTGATGATTTCCAATAGTGCACGTGCAACAAGCCACAGGAAAGATAGGACCAAGGGCCCGGGCTTGTTGACTTGCACCGGCGGTAATTCCAGGGCCAGGCGATGTAGCGAGACTGAGCGAACGAAGAGGCCAATGAAGCGCACGAACTGAATCCTGACTCTGAACCTGCCTGGAGCTCGTAGAAGCTCTTAGGAGTTACGAGTTGCATAATAAGGGGAGATCAGAAGTACGGAGCTGCATAATAAGGGGAGATGAAGACCTTCGGATTTGCATTCGCGGGTATTTCAACGATGATCGAGCGGATGCATGGAAAATTGTGCTATGGGCGAGAGAATCCTACGCAACAACGCAGGACGCCTGCAAGGGAAAGAGTAGGCGATATGGAGGAGAGACGCAAGAACCCAAGCAACTGCTGTGGGTCATCTACAATGGCTGGGACCATGTTACCAAGTTCGACTTGTTATGGAGATTTGGAAGATATGCTAATGGAAAGAGGAGTTTGTGTAGATCACTCTCTGCACCATGGTAGATTATTTTCTCTCCGCGCCCGGTGTAGAAAGTCAAGGTGCATAGGATGCTCGATTGGTCTCCCAACCCTCGCCTGACTTAGGTACCATCTCTATAATGCGCAAATGCTATACAGAAGCAATCAGAGGTAGTGCTTCGCAGGAGAGAGACTAGGGGGGGGGGGGGGGGGGGGGGGGGGGGGGGGGGGGGGGGGGGCTTCTCACCTGTTGGTGCTTTGTAGCAGATGCTCCAGGGCACGTGTGCGGCGGGCCGAAGCTCGGTCCGTGGGAAGGCTATGATAATCTAAGTAAACAGCTCGCAGCTGATAATCTGAGTAAACAGGTCGCAAGCGAAGCGGCGGTCTTCTCCAAGCAACAGCCTACAGAACTGACCAGTTTCGTTTATGAGTAGCGAGATTAATACGCATGCCTCTTCGCCTACACTTTTTGGAGCAGAACTTTTCGAACCAAGCCAGGTTTCATCTACCCGCTACCCCGTACCTGGAAGTTGGGGGGGCTTTTTGTTGGGGAGTCAATTAGTGGGCCCCTTGGCATAAAATCCATGCATCATCAAAGGAGCTGCGTGCGACCCCTATTATTAAACTTGATCATTATGTCACACGCGATCACGTGTAACACCACGTATCACTTAGACACACACACAGCCAGCTCTGGCCAAGCCATACCAGGCCAGGCCAGACACGTAACAAACCATTCCCGTATAGCTACCTTGGCGCATTGACCAAACGCAACCCGCAGCGGTGCCAGCCAATGCCCCCTGCCAAGCGTTCCGGTTTGAGCCCTTAGTCATTACGATACTTTTCTTAAGCTTTGCGCTCGCGTCCACAGTGACCTTCCAGCGCCCTGCCAACCAGCAAGGCCCCCTTAATTCTGCGCGGTCAGTAGCAACTTCAGGTCTTTCACGGCTTGGAACCCCGATCTCACCCCTGAGTCGAGTGTTGATAATCGGAGCAGTCGCGTGCATCGACCTCTTGTTTTCACTCTTGTCTCAGGTGCGCTTCCCTAAGTGTAGATCATGTTGCAATGCCGCTGGCGCCCTCTGTTGTCAAATGTCAAACCCAATTGACAGCCAACATGTCGCCCGCATTTCAACGTTACCAAAGGCGACGTGAATGTTATTCCTGTCGCTTGACCGTGACGCGAATGTTATTCCTGTCGCTTGACCGTGACACTGTCCCTTGCAACTAGATTGACCTTCGGCGCTGTCGCCCTTTGCAAGCGCCTTGCGCATAGTTTTCCCTTTCAATAACATATTGTAACTCTTGTTTTCACTCTTGTCTCAGAAACTTTCCGGAAACCCCACCCCTCTGCGTCCCATTAAGCGCCCCAGAGTTGCCGTCACGGACGCCAGTCTCCTGCAGCCACCGGTCGAGCCTCCACCTCCACTTAATTCTCTTTCCCGTCGGGCGAGTTTCCCCTCACGACAACGGTAAGGCTCGGAAGCGCCCTCCCCCGACTAGGTCAACCCCCGGCTCCTCACGGCGTGGGTACAGAGACTCCGACCACTCTTGGTACCCCTGCCCAGGGCTTTTCTGGATTTCTTTTTCTTTGAGTGAGAGGGGATTTCCCAGTCCTATCCTGAGAATCCCTATTGTATTTGAGCCAGTCTTGCAGCTGTCTTGCTTTGGGATAGAGACCCCAAGAAGACCTGCAAACTGATTGGTTAGGCTAGCAATAGACTGTTGAGTGGAAGTAATTACCCCACTCTCCTTGAATCTTGCGCCACCATAACTACTGATCACTCACATAGATCACGGGCTTCTTCGTTTTACTTGCATTTGACGCCCTCAGTCGACTCAACTGAGCCTGCGCCACCAATAAAACTAAAGACCCACCCTACCACAGTTGCGGAACCCACCCAACTAGCTAGCACTTCCTTGTGTTCTGTGGTAGCTGACCGACTGTCCAGCCATATGACCTGCTGATACCTTGTTTATCACAGCCCAGGCGTATCTATCAGCCCCTCTTTTAGCCCCTCCGAGCAGTGTTTTCAGACCCTCCGAACAGCGCTTCCATCCTTTGACTCACGGCAGTCAATCTGCTCCCCTCTAGGTTCCCTAAACCCGCCCTTGCTGTTCAGCCACCCCTGCCGTGACTGTACCTTGGCTGCGTTATCTTGGTTACAGCCGATCAGCCTTGCTGACATTCCGGAACAGTCTTTGGATACCTCAGCCTCAGCCTTGAGATTCCACACTTGCCCAGCCAGTCAAAAACCTGTACTTCTTAGTACTCTAGTGCATTTTATCCTACACCCACGATCATCAACCGCAATTCTTGCTGTGCTGATACCTTTCCCCACCTTCCACTTGCGCAGGTACCTCTTGACTACCAAGATCCCGCCACTTGGTCGTCCCTTACCCTACCAACAGTCTTCCCACCTATCAAGGTACGGAGCTGTCCAGCCCCCCTTTTTCTACCAATTGACGGCGGAGCGCCGCTCCCGTCTTGTTGATTTTGGTTGCACAACCCCACCTTCCCCACTTAGGCGGCGAAGCGCCGCTTCTGCCCTTCTTTTAGGCCCTGCCAACCTCCCTTCAAATTTTAGACGGCGAAGCGCTGCCCACAACAAAGCAAACGCTCAGTTCACGCTTATTATTGCGCACCAGCCCTTACTAATACAATTTGAACTCCCTTCCCCTTTCAGGTCTGCTACCCTTGACAGCTGAAATTGATATACTTCTACTGAAGCATATATTCCACCCTCCGCCTAAACCCCATACCACTGGTTGGTACACTTTCATTCCACGATTGACAACTGTCCAGGCTGTGAGATTCCATTACGTACAGATCCTCAACCCATTCAGTACTTTACACTACCTTATAGTATCGCATATCAACCAAACAGCGTATACACCTACAGTTGGTTTCTTTTTCACTCGCTAAATAAACAGTTAAGTGACTGCCTCGCGGTGTCCCATTGATTTTGCTCACTCTGATTCCTCCCACAAGTGGAAAGTATCATTGACGGTAGCAATTCATAGTGACAAGCGTTGCCATCCTTTTTGTTTATCCATCCAGTCCAAAATCGATCCAACTTAAGTACAACGACTGTTGCGCATACTTATAAACCACCTTCAACCTTCCACTATGTTAGGAACAAGAGCTCAACGCGCACGTGCTCGTGCGGCGGCTGAGCGTCCAAGCTTATCAGACATCACTAATACACACTCAGATGAATCTAACATCGCTCACCACATGGACCAGCTCCAACTGCAGGACACTGACGGAACTCATCCTCAAGTCTCAATTAATCCTACTCCACCTACAAGCACAGCATCTATGAATCTTGCATTAGGTCCTCTAGGCTCACCTCCCCCGTTAGGGTACAACCATCCCTGGCATGGGGGGGAAGACACCGATCCTGTAATGAGTCCAATAGGAACTGTCGGCATCAACACAGTTGCCCCTTTCCTCCCTCCTCTGGTCAGTCTACCAGCCACGTCGTTGTACTCCGGCAGCTCTGTACTGCCCTCACCAGTCGTCCTTCAGCCTGCGTCCCTGCCTCCAATTTCAGACAGCATGGAACCAGTGTCCAACACTCCACAGACATCCTTGCTTTTGACACCCAACCCGGCTACGCCGTGGTCTGGTCAGAGCAACACAAGACGGGCCATTGGCAGTTCTTCCAGACCACTGACCAACACAACCTTGGGACAACCTGCCACACGCGTCCCACTACCGCAAAACACGCACAACATGGACCTAGAGTACCCACCTCTGTCCCCGGCAAGGACACCAGCAGCTCCCACTCCAACCAGAGCACTGTCCCCCGCCGACCAATATGTCACACCAGTTGATTCCTTCGCCGGCGCCCCTCACAACCATGGCGGTACCGGCAACAACATCATGATCAACAATGCCCTCTTTGCGTCTCATGAAGTGGTCGACAATCCTCTCCAAACCACCAATGGGAGAGATCCTCCCAACTATGGTGATGGGTCCCCAGAAGGTTCCCCTATTGCTCCCCCACCTGGTGATGGATCCCCTGGCGGACCTCCTCCCGGGCGTTGGCGGCAATGGGTGGAGACCACCTGGTGATGGATCCCCTGGGCGACCTCCCAGTGATGGCGTTGGCGGCAATGGTGGAGTGGAGGACCCACCTGGTGATGGACCCCCTGGGCGGACCTCCCAGCGATGGTGTTGGCGGCCAATGGTGGAGACCACCTGGTGATGGATCCCCTGGTGGTTCCCCCAGCAATGGCAATGGCGGAAACGGTGGCCCACCCAGTCCAGGACTGCCTGGTGATGACGCCACCGGCGGTTCCCCCAGTGGAGGCCCTCCCAGTGATGACTTGGGCGGTGGCCCACCTGGACAAGATTCCCCCGATGACAATAACAACAACGGCGGTGGTCCACCTCTTGGCGGTAACGGTGATGGCTCCCCAAGCCCACCAACCAGCAACACAGAAGCCAGCGACTCTGATAGTGACAACGGTGCTCACCACATCGTCATGATGAATGTCAACAGCCAACCATCATGGCATGTCACAACAGTGGACACCCAACTTAACGGAGGAACTGTCGAGGAGACCAAGGCTTGGTTGCACATGCTGGAAAGCTACATTGTCGACCTGCGCAAGGAAATCTCCCCTTCCAAGCTGCTGGGACAAGTCCTGATCCGATGCTATGCAGACTCAGAACCCCACCGACTCTTCACAGAGAAGGGGGAAGAATGGGTCGGCACTTGTGAAGCCCTTCTCGTCCCCAAGCGCTCCCTTGGTGTCATCCTCGTAGACAATACGGGTGACACCATCATGGTCCCAGCTGGCTGGGAACCCAAGCTTAAGTTGTTCTACACTTTAATCAAGACTGCCCTAGCTGTGCTGCTCCGAGTCACACCCTTGGACGCCAAGACCAAGTGGGAAGCCTTTGACGCATACGATGAGCATGGCATCTTATTCTCAACACCACAGATTCTGATGCAGAGGTACAAGGAAGTGTACACTGACTACGACACACAGCCTGGTGCACCCAACTACCAGGCTGCCATGATCAAAGCAGCCGATCTTATCGACAAGATGTCTGTCTCCCTTAAGACGAATTGGGGTACCAAAACCAACCTCGTCAGCCTTGGCGCATGGGCCATGACTCAGCTTTACAAGTTGGAGGAGTCCTTGCACACCTTGGACAAGCTCTCATCTATCGCCCAATTGGAATACACCAAAGAGGAATAAGATGACTGCTACCACTCAGTACACAGCCATCTCCAGGCCACCCGCCAAGCGACCCACAGCCACTCCAGTCTTCCCAGTTGACCCTAGCCCTTCAGGCCCACCAAAGCCTAAGCCAATCCAACGGGACAACCAAGTCAAGTGCGCCACATGCGGGATCGCCAAGCACACTGCGGACACGTGCTTTTGCAACTCCCCTGGAGGAGCAAGCCCTACATGGTTCCCTAACGACCCCATTCGCTATCCCATTTGGCGCGCATCACTGCAGCGCCTCGGCTTCTCCCCACCACCCGCTCTAGAACTTCTCCTGGCTGGCACCCCATACAAGCGCACTGTACTGGGGGGGAACCAAACCCCTCAGCAGACCAATAACCCAGGGCGCCGCCGGGGCCAAGGCAATGGCGGTGGCACCAACAGCGGAAACTTTGGTGGTAACAACAGCGGCACCCATGGTGGAGGCAATGGTGGAAACAATGGTGGTAACACCGGTGGCTACAACCAAGGCACCAACGGCGGAAACTTTGGTGGTAACAACAGCGGCACCCATGGTGGAGGCAATGGTGGAAACAATGGTGGTAACACTGGTGGCTACAACCAAGGCAGCAACAACCATGGTGCCACCCAAGGTTACAACAAAGGTAACAACCAGAGAGGTGGTTACGGCAGGCAACAAAGCCGTGGCCCAGGTAGTTACCAGGGTACTCAAGACCACAGGTCCAACATGACTCAAGGCCGCCAAGGTTACCAAGGCATGCAAGGGGAGAATACGGTCATGGCGCTGCAGGCTCACATCGAACAGCAAGCTGCCCACCATACCCAGCAGATGCATGCCATGGCCTCGTCGATCCGCCAGGAGTATAGAGACCTCATCAGCAACGACCAACATAGCCGAAACAACCAGGCTAACCAGCAACCCCGCATCGAGGCTCCCCCATCTACAAACGAGGGTCAGCAAGAGGCGGACTGGTACAACACTGCTATGGTCGTCAGCTTCGGCCAGTCACCGCCATCGCTCCAGAACGCTGAACCTCCAGGTATGTACAAGCCTACATACAGCCCGGCAGTGCCTGGCAGTGGCGTGACGGCAGCCATCCCCTTGCCTGGAGCTCACAAGTACGTGACGCAAGCACAGCACCAGGCATCGCTGGACGCGCTCATGGATCAGTTCACCGTGTTCAAAGCAACGCAAGAACAGCTGCTGAGGGAGATCCAGAATCTGCATGAGTTCAACAGAGCTCTGCAAGTCAACGCTTCAGCCTTGGAGAC
Organism: Chlamydomonas sp. ICE-L; assembly: GCA_013435795.1. Lineage (NCBI taxonomy): Eukaryota > Viridiplantae > Chlorophyta > Chlorophyceae > Chlamydomonadales > Chlamydomonadaceae > Chlamydomonas > Chlamydomonas sp. ICE-L. Next base: position 3,511,217 of record JACBWV010000825.1, read on the forward strand.
TACACAGCGCGCCGCTTGTGTAACCAAAGACTCAGTTCGCACCCTTGTGCAGGACTACGCCATGGATGGAGGCCTTAGTCCATCAGTGGCTACCCTTCTGCAAGGCACAGAACCCACATACGGAGTACCTTACCTTGCCAACATGTCTCCTCAGACAGGTTGCTCCCTCATAACTGTGGGCGGTCTTCTGCTTTGCGTTAAACTAATGATCTTGGTGGAAACGGGCAGTGGGCTCAACTTCATTTCTGCCGCAACAGCTTCGTCCTTGGATTACCCAGCTACAGCGTGCAACCACAAGACGGTGGCTTTCAACGACCAGCGCAGCAGCTTGACCCAAGAGATCTGCATACCAGTTGTCTTTTGCGCGGGCACCCCCGATGAGATCTCAGTTTGGTCCACATTCGTTGTAGCACCCAACAACAGCATTTTTGACATTTTGCTGTTGCTCGGCATGGATGGTGTAGCAGCACTACCTGACGTCACACAGCAAAATTTAACTTTGCGTCCTTTCCTGCACTTGCCAATTTCAGATCCCAAGACTTTGGATCTGCCCTTCAAGGCAATCAGCAGACCCTGAACCTCGGTCCCTAGAGCTCACGTTCGGGACCGACAAGTTCTGCATGTTGGTACCCTGAGCTCACGTTCGGGACCTTCAAGACCTTTGGTTCCCTGAGCTCACGTTCGGGACCATTATGGACGACAACTCTACACCTCATGACTCGGAATCCCACTTTCACCACCAGATAGTTGCTGGCCATGTCAAGGTTATCACAACACCACAGCCCAAAATCCTCTACGAAGTCGTGGCACAACCTCTCGAGTGTGACAACGTCGATCCCGAGCTCAACAGACCCAACCACCCCTACAAGGAACTTTGGTATAAATTGAAGTTACCACACCCAACTAGTGCACCTGCTCCACCGCCCAGAGCCCGTCGACACAGGGATTGCCCCCAATACATTACCAATGCAGGCGGATCCATCACTTGGACCCAGCTCGTCCCACCAGACACTAGGATGCACTTCGCAGCAGTTGGATCACATGCTGAATGGTACGCCCTTCGGACAACCATCCCAGGACACCCATCTAGCTCCGTGCTCCACCACTTGCAAGTGCCCAGTCAAGAAGGATTCCAAGGAACGTATTGCGGACGCACGACGGTGTATGACAATCCATTGTGGGTCCACTACATGAGCACGTTCCAAGTCCATTTTAATGGGCACTACATTGCAGGGTACAACTTCCACAACACGCTAGTGAGCGAGACTCTTGCAGTCCGCTTCCTCTTGCTTTTCCGGGCAGTGCAAGACGTCATGCTGCAAGAATTCAACATTAGCATTGACGCCCTTCACAGTGAAGATTACGCCGTTCGCGACATCTTGGAACCTTATGTTGCGTCGCTCCAAGCATTGATGATTCACCGGGAGTTGCGCATCAGAAGTCCATCAGCAGACAAGATGGGGGGCCTCACTTGGCCATATGGACCTGCCCACAGCCCATGCCTCAAAAGCCCCTTATTCAGCTCTGATTACATCAACTACCTCATGTTCATGGACCCAGGAGCACCCCTTTTGTGGTCCCCTTACAACTTCCCAGCCAACTGGAGAGTCAAGGAGAATGCGTCCCTTCTCCAAAGCAACCTGCCACGAGGGGCTACATGCAAACTCCCCATGCACAATGCACCAACTGTCCTCCTGCATGTCATGCAGAAGAAGGACCTCCTGTCCTCAGCTATTGAGCACATCTTCGAGTCCTTCCCCTCTCACCCTCTCGCAGGCCAAGAGCCTCGCAATGACCCATCCCCTGAATACTCCGCAGCACTACTCCAAACAGGTGCAGCCATTGTTTCAACATGGGTGAACATGCATCCGCCTAGGCTGAAACCCTCCCCCACCCACGTGATTGAGTCCTCAACTGGTCATCACATGTGCGCTACAAGGGAATGCCTGCTCACCATTTTTCCAGTCCAAGCGTCCATCTTCCACTCCTACATCATCTCCCAGCCTGAAGACTTGGAGGATGTTACTGCAACGTGGCAGCTGTACTTGGACAGGCTGACAGACTGGTATCCCGAAGAATATCAAGCAGATAGCAACGCACAGCCCATGGCGTGTCAAGCTGTGTCCAACAAGGACATCAAAATGGCCAACCCCTTTTCTGACACAGGGACCCACCGCCAGCACATTGCACACTACGTGCAGTACCACAAACTGGTTGCACAAGATGGGAAAGGCACGCCCACCAACCCCAAGTTCCCATTCGCAGGACCACCCACCTGTTCCACTATCAACACCCTGTGGGACCCTGAGTCATACTCCACCCCAATTGACACGATGATGGACATCCTTCGATTCTACCCCCACCTCAGAGAGCATACCCCCTTCGCGATGGCATCCATCTGCTCCTCTCACCCTGAGTGAGCATATTTCTACATAACTCTCTTGATGCAAATGGTAGCCAATCAATGCATCATGATTGACTACCACTATGAGAGGACTAAGGATGGGTCCTTGAACACCGGTAACGTCAAAGTCCTGGCAGCAGTCATCACAGGCTTGAAAGACTGGACTTCCATTCCTGTTTGGGGCAAGGCCCAAGGACTACCTATCAGAGTGGCTATTCGCAAGGGAGGCATGCAGATCATTGTGCCAGGCTCACCTTTTCCCATCCCCTCCTTGCACCTGGCCCACCACTTGATATTCCCTGACGCATCAGTCTATCCTATGGTAGATGCATCAGTTGCAGTGCACCCCACTTATCTCTCGCAGATCACCACTCTCGAAGACAAGTTAGACAGTCCAAGCGACCTGCATCACAGAGGTCCACAACGACCAACACCTACCCGCACCACCCGCGGGAGGCAGGACACTTCAAGGAACTTTCGTGACTCCTGCTCCATTCTCCCCATTCCATTCGCCTTACACCAGGCGGCTCGCCTACAGCCCACCCCTGCTTTCTTACCTTCCCCCCACCCTGTTCAAGATGCAGAGGTAGAGGAGGCCATGCAATGCTACCAATTCAAGTGTCTGCCGCAGTCCGAGGACCAGCCCTCCACACTGCCCAGTGTACACCCAAGCTCCGTCTTCCTGGTCGGTCGAGGCAACCTAGACCTGCACTTTACTGACCGGCCCTACACGTAATGCCTCTCGATGATTTGCACGAGTCTTCACATGTAGAACATGAGTACGCGTCTGATTTCTTCACCAGCCAGCTCGAAGATGTCCCCTGGAAACCAGGCGTGGACTTCCTTCGTCAGCAGGCGTCCCTGCATTCTTGCCCTTCCATTGGAGTCTTGCCTGTTGCGGTTGGTTCTAACGAGCCCACACCAGCCTCACTCCTACCTGGCCGCCTCCAAGGCTGCCTCAATCACATGGACCCCAACTTTCTGCAAGAAGGGGGAATTAACAGTTCCATGCCTGATGGTGCAGTCACTCCTAACCCTGCTCGCGGGGCTATTCATGAAGGCTGTGACCTGTTCATCGGCCATCACAGAGACGGCAGCCCTGCTCAGCGGGACAGGATGGCAGCAATGCTGAAACGCATGTCGCCAGCTGTCGCTCGCACTATGCAGGAGTTGAGGGGTGGATACAGTGGAATTGTCCCGCCATTGGACATTGAGAAAGACAATGATAAGGCGGCTTTCAACAGCCCCTACCGCAAACCACCAATAGAGAAGCTTGCCCAGGACACAGTCTGCACTGAACTACAGATGCTGAGCTTCATCGAACCCGCTCCTTCTTCCAAGCACGCTGCAAACCCAGTGGTCGCCTTGAAGAAAGGACCAGATGGCAATTACACAGCTAACCGCGTGTGCTACAACTATAAGGGGATCAACCTCCTTACTAAGGACATGCACACTGGTTTTCCGGTCGCTGAGGAGCTGTTCCAAGACCTCGGTGACGCTAAGTGGTTTACAAGGGTTGATCTGCGATCCGGTTTCTACCAAGTTCACTTGTCCAAAGGCTCGCAGGACTACTCGGCATTCTGGTGGGACAAAACACTGTACAGATTCAAACGAGTACCGTTTGGTCTGAAACAAGCCCCTGCCTACTTTCAGAAAGTCATGGAGACTGAACTGGGCGTCAGAAACTTGCTCAACTTCTCCAAGGTGTTCATCGATGACATCATGATCTACAGCGACACCTTTGAGGAACATATCAAGCATGTCGAAGCCGTGCTGCAGTGCCTCATTGACGTGGGACTTCGCATCCATCCGGATAAGTCCATCTTTGCCCTTGATGTCGTGGACTTCCTGGGCTTTGATGTGAGCAACCATGGACTTACACCACAAGCTGCAAAAGTCCAAGCAATTAATGACCTGCCCTACCCGTCCAACCTCAAGGACTTGAAAACTGTCTTGGGGAAGCTGCGCTACTATGGTTGTTTTTGCGAAAATTTCTCAGCCACAGCTCGGCCTTTGAACGATCTGACCAAGAAGGACGTACCATGGACCTGGGGCCCTACGCACACCGCGGCCATGGATGCCATCAGAAGCACCATCACCACTCCAGGCAAGGTCCTCCGCCGCTTCGACATCAACGCCAGAACCCTCATTCATTGCGACTGGAGCAAGCATGGCCTTGGAGCTGTGCTTGGCCAGCTTGACTCAGAGGGCAATGAGTACCTTGTAGCTTGCGCCAGCCGTAGCCTCAACAAGCATGAAGCAGAATACAGCAGCTTCAAGGGAGAAATGCTTGCTGCTTGCTGGGCTTGCAAAATCTTCCGAGTGTACGTCTTCGGATTGCACTTCACCTTGGTCACTGACCACCAGCCGTTGCTCTACATGTTTTCCTCAGCAAACTGCACAGGTGCCATCGCTAGATGGGCATGTATGTTGCAGTCCTTTGACTTTGACATCATGCACAGGCCTGGAGTACAGCATGGCAACGCTGACGCACTGTCCCGCTTCCCCAGAGATACAAGCACAGACAACACTGGTGCCCGCATTGATCTAGACACAGATCGGTACGCAGCATTTCCTGCCGTTCCTTATGACTCCCAAGGCGAGGAGGACACCTCAGCCAACGCATTTCTGGATCCTGGGCGCAGCACTACACGCGTCTACAGGTCAGATACTGCTCCCTTCTGCCTAGCTAACACCATTGGGCAGACGCGCAACGCTCTGCCCACCCTCGTTGCCTATCCTATGTCTAGGGCCTTTCACCCTGGCAAACCAGGTAGCATATTTTCCCTGACTGGGGGGGCCTGGTCCGAACCCAACCCCGATGAGCGTGAGAGGATGCTAGGCTACGAGACGGGAACTACGAGGGCACCAGGGCTTACAACACAACAGCGGCACACCCTGACAGGTAACTGCATGGATCAACGCGCATTGGTCGCCATCATGCGGCAGGCTTTGGAGATTGTACTTCCGGCTCGTCTGGTGTCTCTCATGGAATTCAAACCTCCACCCAGACCTGCACTCTTGAGCCCCCCCAAACCTGTCTTGTGCCTCACCGTCGTGCCCCACTATCCCTATCACACGGGTGATCGCACCTCAACTTTGGCTGAGCCAACCCGTGAGTTCTTCGGAACTGAACTCGCTTGCATGCTAGCGGTTACCAGGAAGGCATCAGCAAAGACCAAGCTGTACCTTCCACCGCTCGCTCCCAAGCCAGGCAGACCTCGGGCTCATCCAACTCCCCAGCCCCCCCAAACCCCTTCTCCCTCCCCTCCCTGATGCAGTCCCTACTGTGCCCCCTCCGTCTCCACTTGCACCGGGCAGGCAACTGGATGCCGACCTGCGGCTTGCCACCATGTCCAAAGACACGGATGGTTTGGACATCCACGCTGACGCCTTCGTCTTGGAGTACTTACGTCGACAGGTTATCGGATCTACCTGGACCACCTCTAGGACAAGGCGAGTTCTTGCACGGGCCAGGAAGTACAAGTTAGGGTAAGCCCCTGACGGTACAGAAAGGGTCATCCGCATTCTCGCCAACGGCATCGAACGCATCGTCCCCCACCCCAGCACACGGGACGCCATCATTCAGAAGGCCCATGAGGCTAGTGGCCACTTCGGATCTCGCCGCACAGCCTACCTGGTTGTCAGCACTTTCTGGTGGCAAGGAGTTGTCAGCAGGTCAAGGCGCTGGTCAGAACTTGCAAAGTCTGTGACCAGGCCCTAGCCTACTTCAACCAGCCTACAGCAACGCTGCAGTCGCATCCCATCCACGGTCTCTTCTTTGCCTGGGGTATTGACCTTTCAGGCCCGTACATCAAAACTCCCAGGGGGAATGTTTACCTCATGCACGCTATGGAGTACTTCAGCGCTGCCATGGTCTGCATCCCCATCCCTGCCAAGGAAGCAGTGCACACCAAGTATGCCCACGCACACGGTGTCCTTGCTCCATACGGCGCACATGCAGTGTGTATCATTGACAATGGCCCAGAGTTCCAAGGAGTGTTCAAGGAGCACTTGACACATAACTTCATCGACCACCGAACAACACATCCTAACCACCCCCAAGGGAACGGCTTTGTTGAACGGAGTGTGGGCACCATCAAAGCTGCCTTAACCAAGATATGCTCCGAACACTTGGCCACTAACCAGTGGGACATCGATGTTGCCAAGGTTGTCATGGCCTACAACTGCAGCCCACAGGAAACCACTAAGTGTGCCCCCTTCACTCTCATGTTCGCTAGGGAGCCACGAATGAACAACCCAGAGGCCCAGCTCTGCATGTCACAGACCCTGCCTGACTTGACAGACAGCTCACAGGTCCAAGCTCTGGCAGACACGCTCCTCCTGCGGATGAAGTGGATTGAGAGAGTCTCCCCCACTATCGCAAATCACATTGCCATTGCACACCACAGGGACTCCTTGCGCTACGCCAAAATCAGGGGGGGAGCTTACCATCCTCGCCTGCGCAAGTTCCAGTTGGGTGATTTTGTCTACATCCGGAGGCCTAATGTGCGCAATTCTTTGCAGATGGCTGCACAAGGCATGATCCTGCGCATCCTGGCCATCAAGCCCAGTGAGGTGGTGGTTTTGCAAGGACGGTGCGGGTGTACTATCACCCAACACGCCCGCAACTTGTCTCCATGCCACCTCCCCAACATTGACGGAACCATCCGCCCAGACCTGGCAAAACCGCCCCCAACTTTGCCATGCAGCGTTTGCAACTTTCCTGACAACGACAGCCGTATGCTACTGTGTGACTCTTGCGGCGCTGGGTACCGCACATACTGCCTCAGCCCTCCCCTCTCGGATGTGCCAGACGGGCACTGGTTTTGCCCTACCTGCGCAGCCAATGGTATTAATGCCGTCCCAGCCGACCTAGCTACCATCCCTGGCCCCGCTCCTAAGGAGCCTAACCTCTTTCCCACCCGCCTGACTAGGTCCAGGGATCTGGCTGCCCAAGCCTGCGACAAGATGGTAGTTGTCAAACACACCAGGGTCCCAGGCAGTCTTGATAAAGCTGTTTGGGGCACAGCCACTTACCAAGGTGCTCTTTCCAGGCCTTGGTACTTTCAGGTCACCTACGATGACGGCCAAGTCATCAAACTGACCATGGCTGGACTGAAGAAGTTAAACCCACTCCCCATAGGCACACAGAAACCCACCACACTAACCGCTGTCATCTCATGCATCCGCAATGCGTGCAGGCACCCCACACATCACCTTCTTGCAGCGGAGGACAACCCATCATGTGACGTATACCACGCATAAAACGCAGTCATACATCTCATGTAACTCTGTTCCTACCCCTCTCAGGTCATGGTCAACACAGAAGGACATCGCGCTCACAACTGTGAGCTCTTGTTCGCCTCCTTGCCCCAGGATGCACCACAATTCCAATCTCACTGGTCAAAGCCCTACACTGGCCAACCATACCGCACAACCGAAACCCTGTGCCTAGGCCCTTGCTACACCGGCGACCCCGACTGCCCTGTGGGCCATGTCCGTCGACTCCCCACAGAATTATTGCATCAATACCACAAACGCATTTACTTTTTGCAAGCTGCTTGGACCCACCAGCAAGCTACACTATTCCGCATTTGCTTTCAGATGGAAGCATCCGGAAGCGTGGCTGCATTCCCTTACAACACTGTGTTTGCACCTAACTACGCCAGGCGTATTCACAACAGTGGTTGAGATCTGGGTCCTGCTCTAAGGGGTTTAATACCTACGCCACCAAAACGGTGGTTGGGAGTTTGGTTTGTTTGTCCTCGACACACCCCTGATGTAATGGGGTTTTTTGCTTTGTGGGTGCTTTTTCTTTTTGTTTAAAGCACAGAGTCTCATACACCCTCGCGGTGTCAAGTAGACTTTAACATGTAATGTAATGTAATGTAATGTAACAACAACCCCTGGACCCTGGTCCACATGCCCTCAGACATGGACCCCAGTACCTTTTTGGCAACCTACGGGGACTACCCCACCTCCCCCTTCCTCGACTATGAGGCATCACCCCCTCCCATTTGCTATGCTACTGTGCTCCCAGCATTCCTCGCATACGTCACACCCCACGGCAACCCTCACTCAGATTTATCACACCCCATCCCTAAAGTTTATCGCCAACACGTACCACCCACATGCGCTGCACTAGGCCTAACCACCATCATCCACGCATGCAGGGCTGCATTCTTCCACCATGCATCACGCCACAGAATTGCAGCCTCAACCAACCACGGTTATTGGCGCCCTGGCAGCGCACCTTCCCATGCACGTAGTCCACACCATTGTAGATATAGCCAAAAAGGATACCTTCTTCGCATTTGCTGAGGGCAACACAATCCACATTAATGGCCAACATCTCATGTGGGACTTCGGTGAAACCTGGGATGAGATTGCATACCTGATGCTCCTCATTGAGGATGTGCATCTGCACATCTACCCCAACTATGAGAACAGATACCAAGCTGGAGGCCACTACAACTTCTACCCTGCTACCGTCCCAGGCTATGTTCTCGACGAAATTTGCTGGGGATTCAGAGACGATCAGATCACCATAGAGTACCTGCCTTAGGCTCCCAGACAATAACCGCCGTCTGGTTTGGTTATGCCAGCTGTGTAGGAGGTAGACAGCTTGCATAAACCAGACATACCTGCCTTGTGCCTGTTTTGGACAAGTTACGACTTGCCAATAGGTTGTCATGTGTGTTTGTTAATCCATGTGCGTAATTTCGATCTTCTTGGATCTTTGTAGTTTCGTACCACAGTTTTAGTCATGCTTTCAGCTCCGTTCAGTCCTCACTTCTCACCACCTTTCTTTTCTTCACTTCGTGCAGAAGGGGGGGAATCCTCGGTGGTGCTTCACAAAAACAGATTGCATATCTTCTTCCCTCACCCACCGCAAGAGTAAATGCAATTCTGTGCATAATTTATATCACTACACATCGCACATTCCATCTCCTGCTCGATACCAGCAGGGGATAGAGAGATCTCCTAGAATTTTTTTTTTCCAGGTCTTTCCTGAATTTCAAAATTCACTCTCTCCGTTCCCACTTCTTTTTTTTCACTCCCTATCAGCAGTGAAGGGGGGGAATCACAGTGGGAACATCTACACATCATTACACACGCATCAAGCCGTGACAGCTGTCACACGCGATCACGTGTAACACCAAGTATCACTTAGACACACACACAGCCAGCTCTGGCCAAGCCATACCAGGCCAGGCCAGACACGTAACAAACCATTCCCGTATAGCTACCTTGGCGCATTGACCAAACGCAACCCGCAGCGGTGCCAGCCAATGCCCCTGCCAAGGGTTCCGGTTTGAGCCCTTAGTCATTACGATACTTTTCTTAAGCTTTGCGCTCGCGTCCACAGTGACCTTCCAGCGCCCTGCCAACCAGCAAGACCCCCTTAATTCTGCACGGTCAGTAGCAACTTCAGGTCTTTCACGGCTTGGAACCCCGATCTCACCCCTGAGTCGAGTGTTGATAATCGGAGCAGTCGCGTGCATCGACCTCTTGTTTTCACTCTTGTCTCAGGTGCGCTTCCCTAAGTGTAGATCATGTTGCAATGCCGCTGGCGCCCTCTATTGTCAAATGTCAAACCCAATTGACAGCCAACATGTCGCCCGCATTTCAACGTTACCAAAGGCGACGTGAATGTTATTCCTGTCGCTTAACCGTGACGCGAATGTTATTCCTGTCGCTTGACCGTGACACTGTCCCTTGCAACTAGATTGACCTTCGGCGCTGTCGCCCTTTGCAAGCGCCTTGCGCATAGTTTTCCCTTTCAATAACATATTGTAACTCTTGTTTTCACTCTTGTCTCAGAAACTTTCCGGAAACCCCACCCCTCTGCGTCCCATTAAGCGCCCCAGAGTTGCCGTCACGGACGCCAGTCTCCTGCAGCCACCGGTCGAGCCTCCACCTCCACTTGATTCTCTTTCCCGTCGGGCGAGTTTCCCCTCACGACAACGGTAAGGCTCGGAAGCGCCCTCCCCCGACTAGGTCAACCCCCGGCTCCTCACGGCGTGGGTACAGAAACTCCGACCACTCTTGGCGTGGTCCATTTCGCCATAGAGATCACAGTGGGAACATCTACACATCATTACACACGCATCAAGCCGTGACAATTAGTTGGCTTTAGTAGAATCCGCAATCAGCAATCAGCAATCAATCAACTCCGCAGGAATCCAAGTGGGCCCACTTTGGGGTTAGCCAACCTACTATGAGTGACCAGGCATCACACTCCTCTCACCGGTCATTTCCGTTGCAACAGAAACTACTCTACTCTCGCAGCGACTAGGGCAGTGTGCCCGTCGCACCGACGGCAGGCCTCCTCCCTCCCCACGACCCCCAATGAAATGACTTTTGGAGGGCCACCCCGGGGTCACCCACCCACTCATTTTCCATCCCCATTCACATTAGGTGGCTTGTCATCGTGCACTGTTTCCATGATCATCACCATCACACTTACAGTTGAGTGGCAGACGGCCACAACACAAATGTACACGCAACACCATTACCAACCACCCCCATGCATGTATGCCCCCCCCCCCCCCCCCCCCCCCCCCCCCCCGCCCCCCCCCAAGAGCAGCTTGATTCCTGGGGAAACGGACACAGCTTTGTAGGAATCAATGCGATGCATTTCAGGTTTGACCGAAGTTAGAGGGCAAGGGGAAGTAGCATCCAGGGAGCATGTTAAGCATAGCATTTCGCGTGCGGACCCTTCCCACCCCGCAAACTCCTGAACCAAAGAGTCGCTCGTTTGGTACAAAGCAGACACATCGCTGCAGGAATAAATGCGTTGCCCATCAGCTATCAGCTATGCCCTCACTGGAATTGAAGGCTAGGGGGGAAAAGCAGGGAGCAGCTGTCGGTGAGAGGTCCGAGAACAATCTGCATGCAGCGCGAAATTGTTAGGCATTGATGCCGGCAGGGAGTAGAAGGGCACGCATTCCCGCCCAGTGCAAAGCATGTTGGCCATGAGCGCGCCTTGTCAGAGCTTTGTCCCTGTTGCAAGTGAAAAAAGGGCGGCAAGCATTCAATTCAACGGTAGCAGTTGTAATACTCGTGGAGAAATAGCTTCTGAGTGAGCGCTCATAAGCGACTGAGGTGGTTTGGCCAAAACTGGTCTAGAACACCTGCCTATCGCTGATTTGAGGTTCCCAGGGCTGGTCCATGCTTGTGTAGATTGAACGATTAAGCGAGGAGCTGGGGATCACGCGATGGAAAAGCAGCCAGCGAGCGAGCAGGAGAAGGAGAAGAGAGTGTTGTAACGGGGAGAGCAGAAAGGTTAGGTGGTTCAGCAAGAGATCATATCGAAGTTAGTGGACAGTATAAGTGCGCGTGCAAATTCGGGAATGGAGAAAAAGTTGAAGACAAACATGCTTGGGTGAGGGAGCAAAGCTCCCATTGTGGTGTGGGCCAAGGCATTGTCAGATCGCGGAGCGCGAAGAGAGCGCTTGGCGCTGTCGCAAGGTGAAAGCAGGTGAAAGATGCGGGTTTGAACTCGTCGGGGGAGGTGAAAGCGTTTGAAAATCGAGGGTTGAGGTGGACTTGTGCCAGATCAGCAGTTGGCGGTTGAGGTGTAAATGTGCCAGACCATGAGGGAAATGCTTGCCAGATAAGCGGAACCATTGCCAGTTAAGCCCTAAACCCGTGACAACGGTCGGTCGGTCGGTCGGTCGTCGGGCGGACAACGCAACTTTAATAGTACTAGCACTAGCATCTGAGCCCGTCGTGCCGACGGGAGGACCACCCCCGTGGCCACGTGGTGTCGGAAAATCGAGATCCGAGAATCGCTGCCGCCTGGGCGACAGGTCAGCAAAATATGAAACCAAAGACCCAACTGCCTGCAGGCATGCCAGGGCCGAAATGGCTAGCATGTGAGCCCGTCGTACCGACGGGAGGACCACCCCCGTGGCCACGTCAGCGACAGGTCTCGGAAAATCGAGATCCGAGACGGGTAACTCCGAAACGTGTAACTTCGAAACGGCTCCCCTGGCCACGTGAGCGAAAGGCAGCCAGCGAGCTGGCAGGAGTGCGTGAGAGCACAGGAGAAGGCCAACGGAATGCTGCGACGGGGGGAGCTGCATGCGAAGTTATTGGCAGTGGCAGCGAAATCGGTGGGAAAGAGTTAGGGCAGATGGACAAAGGGAGGCTACACCGTTGAATTTCGGGGGACTCAGGCAGGGAGCACCGAAAATAGCAGAAAATTCGGGTATCAGAACGGCTATGCTCAGGAAATGCAAGAGAATTTCACGGAGGAGCAGTGAGAAGGAGTCGAAAACGACACCGGCCGGGTAACCTTGGACGGGTAGTTGGATGGGTGGTCGGCACTCAGCAGAGAGGCAATCGTTCCTGTGGCTGCGCCGAGAAATCGAGATCCCAGACTGGCTGCCACCTGGGCGACAGGTCGGCAAGATATGGAACCAAAACCCCAAGCGGCTGGGCCAAAAGGGGGCGACCACGCGCCGCGCACACGCTAAACCTCTGACAACGCGCTATTATGAATAGGACTAGCATCTGAGCCCGTCGTACCGACGGGAGGACCCCCCCCGTGGCCACGTCAGCGACAGGTCTCGACCACCGTGACCACGTCAGCGACAGGTCTCGGAAAATCGAGATCCAAAAACGGGTTACTCCGTAACGGGTTTTCCTGAAACCACTGCCCCTGGCCACTTCAGCGAATGGCAGTCAATGAGCGGGCAAGAGTGCGTGAGAGCGCAGGAGAAGGCCAAGGGAATGCTTGCTGCGACGGGGGGAGCTGCATGCGAAGTTATTGACAGGGGCAGCGAAATATGTGGGAAAGAGTTTGGGCAGATGAACAAAGGGAGGCTACACCGTGGAATATAGCGGGACTCAGGCAGCGAGCACCGAAAATAGCTGAAGTGCGAAGGAAAATTCGCGTATCAGAACGGCTAGGCTCAGGAAATGCAGTGCAAAGCAGCGCACCAAGCCGGGTAACCTTGGGCGGGTGCGGTTGCAGGTGGGTGGTCAGCAGAGCGAGAGGCAATCGTTCCTGTGGCTGCGCCGAGAAATCGAGATCCCAGACTGGCTGCCACCTGGGCGACAGGTCGGCAAGATATGGAACCAAAACCCCAAGCGGCTGGGCCAAAAAGGGGCGACCACGCGACGGGCACACGCTAAACCGTCGACGCTCTTACTACGCTCTACTTTATATATACTGATAGATTGGGAGGGGCGGGGGCGGGGGGTTGAAGAGAGTGAAAATTCGAATTCTCCGAGTGAAACTTCCCCCCTGTCAAGAAAGCGCCGTATGGATGAAGCACCGTACAGAAGAGGGACAAGTGTGAGAGGGGTTTAGGAGATGACGCTGGCAACGTCCGAAACCAATGGCTGTGGACCGGTAGCAGCGAATCTAAGAAATCCTAGCTGCCGCATGCGCAAATGGCTCATGCTAGCTCCAGGCGCAGGTGCTTGAGAAGTGGGGAGCAAGATCTCGAGATACTCGCAACCTCGCAACTTTGAACAATAGCTTCCCAATGATGCGAACAGCTTCCTTTCTTTCTCTTTCTTGCACAGCACAGTCCAGGGGTAGGCCAAATACGGTAGGCCTGCCCAACCACCCTGCGGCAGGGTGTAGTACGGACCGTACCCACCTAAAATCTTTACCATACTCGTTGGTCGGTTGGAGAGGATAGGAGAGGATGAAGTTACATACTCAGCAAAAATCAAAGCCGAGACTGAACAGCGCAGGGGCAGCTGGACAGTTTTATAACAGTGAGGGTTTGGGCAACATACCCCTTAGAACCTGGTCCAGGAGGTGACCTCCAAAAAAGCGTACGAAAGAGCAAATTAAAAGGCTTGACAACAAGCAAAGCGAACTACCATAGCATAGAGAAACTAGCGAATTAAGTGTAAATTGTAGAAGGGCTGAGAGTTGCCGAGGCCTAAAAAGCGAGATTCTCCAAGAAGACGTAACGGACAAAAGGCACAGGAAATCACCAAACAAATTTTGTTGGTTACACAGTGAAGACTGAAGTAGAAGGAAGATACACGCAACGAGTGCGCTTATATAGAAGACGGGAGTCTGCAGGAAGATCCTGCAGACCCGTGTAGGCCACAGCTAGCATGTGGCCTAGCGGCTATCAGCTAGAATACACTCCGTAGAGTGGACAGAGATGTTGCAGCGGAACAGACGCGCCAATCTATACACGGAGACGAGAATAGCGTTACAAGCACAGGAGACCCATCAAGGGGCACCAGTGGTGAAAGGGGCGGCAGCCTGGAACCTAACAGGGTACAGGCTAGACAGCGCGTGTCAGTGGAACCGGTGACGCAGCCAACAGGAAGCTGTCACTGAGTCATGAAGGATGACACAGTCTACGGGAAGCTGGCACAGTACTGGCAGAGCCGATAGTTCTAAGGAAGTACATAAGTAGTCACCAAGTCATAAAACGCGTGAGAGCACCGCAATTCATGCTGACACTCCACCTATGACACAGGTGACATACAATACTACTACTCCACCTATGGCACTGGGGACATAGAACTATATGTAACAGATTAAAAAAAAAAATCAAAGAACTCCGAAATATCGAGAGAACTTCAAATGAAACCCAAAGGGTTAAAGGAAGGAATGAAACAAGGCAAAAACAAATTTTTGCCAAGTTAGAAAAGGATGAAAAAACGAATATCAAAGATGGGTAACAACGGTATAGAAAACCCGATCCGGGAATAGGAACCTAATGCCAAACAATGATAACCAAAGAAACCGATGTAACCAAAAAAAATGACCCCTAAGGAGAAGCGGTCATTCCAAGCATTCGGACAAACCGCCAGAGCACAGCAGGATCAAGGGGCTTGGTGAAGGGGTCAGCACAGTTGTCCTTAGTGTTAACATAGGCAACATCCAGTTGGCCATCCTCCACCAGCTCCTTGATGTAGTGATGAATAACATCAATGTGCTTGCTGCGAGGGAGCAGCTGCCAGTCATTGGCCCAACTCAGAGACCCTAAGTTGTCAACCTGAATGGTAACCAAGCCACAAGGCAGACCCAGATCAACCCTCAATTTCTTCAACCATTGCACCTCCCTGGCAGTCTGAGACAGGGCCTGATACTCAGCCTCACTAGAGCTAATGGCAACAGTGGGCTGCCTCTTGCTCATCCAGTTCACTATGCACCCCCCAGCAAGCACAGCAAAGCCAGTCTGAGACCTCCTGTCAGACCCATCATCAGCAAAGGATGAGTCACTAAAGACAGATAAAGAGAAATCAGGGCTGTGGGTGTAAGTGAGTCCCAGGTGGGAATGTGACCTCAAATACAAGAGCAAACGCTTGGCTGCCCCCCAGAGAGGGACGGTAGGGTGAGCAGAAAACCTGGACAGGTAGCTGACAGCAAAAGAAATATCAGGTCTGGTGCAAGTAGCCAGGTACAGCAAAGCACCCACCAGAGATAGGTACTGGCTATTAGAGGGCAGGGGGTCTCCAGGAGGGTCAGTGACGGTGCACTTGGCCATGGGGGCAGAAAACTTGGGCTTGGCAGCAGCAGTAAGACCAAACTGCTCCACCAGATCAACAATGTAGGAGTGCTGGGAGAGGTTGATCTGAACACACCTGCCTTCAGAGTCAAGTGTAACGTTCATGTCCAATGAGAGGAACTGAACCGGTACACCCATCTCTTTGACCTCCCAGCCAGCTTTCTCCATAGCCTTGATCAGCAAAGCATATAAAGCCAGCTCACTAAAAGCACAGATAAAATCATCAACATAGGTCAGGACATAGCTCCACCCACCAAAAGAATCCCTCCTAAAATACAGAGCAGGTTCTGCCTTGCACATAGTAAACCCATGTGCAACCAAAACCCGCCTGACATCCATACTCCAAGCCCTGGGCGCCTGCTTCAAACCATAAAGGGACTTGATCAGTTTGCACACAAGGGGAACACCGTTAGGACCAAGTACCTTAAAGCCCTCAGGCTGATGGCAGTACAGGTCAAGTCCAGGTTCCAGCTTAGCATTAAGAAATGCAGTCTTGATGTCCAGCTGCCGAACAAACATTTTCCTATGAGTGATGGCAGCAAGGAGCACCCTCAGACCTGCTTTAGAGGAGACGGGGGCATATACGTCATGAAAGTCCAGCCCAGGACGCTGCAGAAAACCACGGACCACAAAACGTGCCTTAAAGCGCACAGAACCATCAACCCCAACCTTCTTCACAAATAACCACCTGCCAGACAGGATCCTCTGCTTAGGAGGCTGTGGAGTGAGTGCCCAAGTACCATGGGCATGTAGGAATGCCATCTCATCCTTCATAGCAAGCAGCCACTGATCCCTGTCAGGGTTGGAAGGAAGCATGGCAGCTTTATAGGTTAGTTCAGTGGAGGTGGAAATGTATGCCCCCACGTACAAGCAGTTTACTTGTACATGAGCAGCAGGGGTATCAGCAATATCAGCAGTAACCGGTAGTACAGCCCCCAGTGCAGAACTACTGCCTGGTTGAACAAGGCCGGCATTCTTTGCCTCTATATCAACGAATCCTGGGTCGACCGGTACACCCCAGCCATACGCAGTATCGGAACCAGACCAGTGTTCAAGGTCATCACTCACACTTTCGGTGACGGCTACATCATCACATGGGCTTGACCCGGGTAATCCACCAGGGACGGCAGGAGGCGAAGGGAGCAACAACGCCTGCGAGCCATCCGAACTGGTGGCCGGAGGTTGGCGACTATTAGACAATGGACCTATGACAGGCTCCACTATGACCTGAGGCTGTCTTAATCCTAGAGCTTCGCCGACGGAACGTGGCGCAGAGGAGGGCCTGGCGACCCCCTGAGATTCGGGTTAATCACTGTCTGAAGGAACTTCGGAATCCCACCCGCCCAGTACCTTCACACGCAATGCAGCGCCATCAGCCCCTGACCTGGGACGCAAAGTCATCCCATGACCAGGGCAGCGGTCGACAATTGGGGTTGGTAAAGGATCTAAGGCATTAACCGCAGACTCAGGCATGTGTCCGTTGATGGCAGCAGGGATGCGAGAAACATACGGAGACCCGTCATAAGGGGACAGCCCAGGTATGCAGTTATAGCTGAACTGCTCATAGAAGAGTACATCACGACTCTCTACTACCTGGCGCAACTTAGGAACCCAAACAAAATAACCCTTACTCACCAGGGAATACCCAACCAGTCTACCAGATAACGCCCTTTCATCTAGCTTGTTGCGTTTCTTCCCATTGACTAACGTGACGTAGCAAGGGCAACCAAACACACGCAACAACGACACATCAGGCACAACCCCAAAGAACAGCTCGTATGGAGTTCTGTCTCCCTGATTGGGCAGCCGATTACGTAGGTAACAAGCAGCTAGGAAGGCATAGGGCCAGAAAGACTTAGCTAGTTTAGACTCCAGGTGGATGCTCCTAGCTACAGACTGTAAGACCCCATTGTACCTCTCCACAGTTGCATTCTGCTGTGCAGTGTATGCCAACGATAACTCATGCACTGCACCAACCGATATCAGCCAATCCTCGAACCACTTAACTATAAACTCCTTAGCCCTGTCAGACCTCAGACACTTACAGGCAAACCCATGCAGCTGATTCATCCATCTGAGGATGATAGTTTGAACTGCTTAGGGAGCTTCATCCCTGGACCTCAAGCATAATACCTCAGCATAGCCAGAGTATTGGTCTGTGAGGCACAGAATATAAAACTCCCCACGCAGGCCCCTAATATGAACTGGTCCCATGATGTCCAAGTGAAGGCGTTGGAGAGGTGCACGGATCTTAGTGGTGCTTTCTTTAGGAAAAGGGAGACGTTTGCCCTTAGCCTTCTGACAAGCATCACAAGGGATCTTAGCCAGTTTCTGCACCTGCCTGAGAGAGAGGGGTAAGTTCTTAACCATACCCTTCTTGACAAGTCTGCGCATGGCATCATAGCCGGGGTGACCCAGCCGCCTATGCCACAGCCATTCAGGAGTGGTAGGGATAACAACTCCACCGTCCTCATCAACATCAAGTGCAAAAACTGGGTAATGGTCACTAATCAAACGGCCACGGGTGGTGCTACAAGGCCTACAGGTAAACTTGTAAACACCATCACTGGAGGCAGGGAAAGACCAGAGAACAGAAGAGCCCTGAGTGGCAGTGCAACTAAGACTATCAAAAGAAACCTTGCGGTGGTGAGAATGAGCCACAGCATTTACTGACAGGAGGTTCACCGGACAGTGAGGTATGTAGAGAACATCAGTTAGAGTGATTGATGTTGGTAACCAATCACTACATAACACAATGGATCCCATACCTGCTGACCGTTGAACCACCCCATCACCAAATCGAACTGCTGGCCCATGTTCAGAAGCATTATACACAGTGAACAAAGACATATCACCTGTGATAGACATTCCAGCTCCAGAGTCCACATGCCAGACACCCTCAGACAGGCTTGGGCTACACACATTAGAGAACTTCGTGGTGCAGGAGAATAGGACAGAGCGTACCTCCTAGTTCTTGGGCATGGTAAACTCATCAATCTGAGCCTGCAAGGGGGACAACTGCTTGCGAGTCAGCGTACCTGGAAGGGCCAAGGCAATGGGCACGGGTCCACTGCCCGGTGCACCAGCCTTGGTCTTTCGCAGGTGCGGGTGCTTCGTCCAGCAGCGGTCCTCCGAGTGGGTCGTCTTGTGAGGACAAGGTCCCCAAGCGCAATCCAGGTGTCTCTTGGTAGACCCGGAACCCTGAGCACCAGGTCCCCGCCCACGCTGGAAAGCAGCATTGGCAGGGACTTGGGGAGTGTCCCGGGACCAACCAGGATGCCTGGAGTCCGACTTGGGGAGCGCCACATTCAAGAAATCTAACGACCTATACTCTGCAAGACAGGTCCAGTAATCAACAGGCTGCGATTGGTACAGCAACGTACCATATTTGATCCGCAGGGAGTCGAAGCGAGGAAGACGAATACCCTGAACGATAGTGTTCATGGCATGACGCTGAGTCTGTGGATACCCAGCACTGCGGAGGTCAGTGCACAGACCGCGGACCGTGCGGAAGAAATCATCAACGCGATCAGTAGGGCTCATGGATGCACCTTGAAGCTCGATGAGCATGAGAGGGACACGAGCGGCAAGGGCATCAGACTGCTTCCTCCGGATATCGATCAAGATATCCCGAGGAGTAGCGAAATCCTGGTACACCTTGACCATCGCATCCGTCATGTTAGCAAGCATCATGGTTAAACACATGAACTCCTGACGGTCCAGGGGCAGGGCACTAAAACCCAACAGTGCAGGATCTACACGAGACTCACCATGAGAGGCCGAAGTTCCAGCAGCAGGAGCAGGGGTCAGGGGTGCCAAAGACTTACGAACCTCCAGAAAATACTCAGCCGCAAGACCAGCGTCATACGCGCGCTGGTCATCTATGTTCCTAATCCTAGGCAGGGACCGCGCAAAACTCACTACCAGCTCGAAATCAGGCCTAACAGGACAGAGAGGGCGTGGAACCTTCACCCACTGGTAACCCTGCAAATCAGCATCCCTACGCCTCACACCACCAAACGTAACCCCATGAGCAGGAGGATAGCGAATCCCTTCCGGAACAGGCCCTAGAAAAGACCGGCACTTGAGACCTAGCTCAGTGAATGCCATCACACGCCGAACACGACCCTTGAGATCAACATTGGCCTGAGTGGCCTTATAATATTATAATATTATGGATTAATCCAGCCTACCGTACAAGATGCCATCCAAAGATCCAGCTTCCGATTGAGCTCGGCGGACAAGACGGAAGTCCCGCAGTTCAGTCAGGTAATCATCAGTTTGGCAGCCACCCCAGAACTGGGCAGTTGGCGGCACAACACCCGAAGAATACTGAATTGTCTGTGTCTGGACACAGCAAAGAGTCATTAGAACGTCCTCAACCTCAGGAGAGAGGCGTTGAACAGAAGGAGAAGGAATCGGAAAGTTGGATAAATAACTGGGGGGGGTGGCTTCCACGATGGCGGAAGGAGACTCCTCTCCGGCAGCAGAGGCCGCTGGCGCGCAAACATCAAGCCAATCAGAAGGAACCCTAACCTCCGGAGGAAGGATAAGGTCGCAGCCATTGCTAACGATGACACTGCGAATGCCGCGCGACCATGAATGGAAACACCATTTTGATCAGTGAGTTTCACAAAGCCGGCAGCAGGCCCTCGCGGAAGTTGCATTGAATAGCAGTGGTAGAAATGAGGAACCCGTAACCTATCAGCTAGAATACACTCCGTAGAGTTGACAGAGATGTTGCAGCGGAACAGACGCGCCAATCAATACACGGAGACGAGAATAGCGTTACAAGCACAGGAGACCCATCAAGGGGCACCAGTGGTGAAAGGGGCGGCAGCCTGGAACCTAACAGGGTACAGGCTAGACAGCGCGTGTCAGTGGAACCGGTGACGCAGCCAACAGGAAGCTGTCACTGAGTCATGAAGGATGACACAGTCTACGGGAAGCTGGCACAGTACTGGCAGAGCCGATAGTTCTAAGGAAGTACATAAGTAGTCACCAAGTCATAAAACGCGCGAGAGCACCGCAATTCATGCTGACAGCGGCAGGCAACTCGGGACCTAGAGGGACCAGGTACCGGTATGCATTATGCCGACTCTGTGTCCGACGCATAACGGACAATAACAACAAACAAGGAGAGAGGCACAGAGCTCTAAAAAGGCGGCCTTAACACTCCCTATCTAAAGGCAAACACAAGGCCAAGCCGTCAGCCAAAACGCCACAAGGAAAAGCACAGCTAAGAAAGGACACTTAACAACCTAAGCAGAACTACTAACACGATAAAAAGCGTGAGGAAAAGCGAAAGACCAAGACCAGCGGGGAAAAGCTAAGAGAGTCCATAGCCTATCTGTCAAGAAACCATCAAGCTAAAGGACGGAGAGAGGGCACAGGAGAGCAGCCAAAAAGGTCAAGAGTCAAACGGAGACTCGAGAAGTGAAAACAGAAGCTACCCCCAACACCTACACCGCCACAAACAAGACGGTTGCTACAAAGGGACAAGAACAAATCCAAGCTAGTCATCCAGGCTGTCAGGGAGGATCAGGGGAAGAAGCTCATTCTGGGAGAGAAGCAAATGGTCAGGGGAATGGTCCTGGGCCATTGGAGGATCCGCCACTGACATATGTGGAGGGTTGGGAACTCCCATGTTAACACGGGACCCACCATGGCTGATGAAGGGGTGATCATCTCCCACCGTGTCCTCCCACTCAGGAGGGGGCTCTTCTGCAGCGACAAAATCAGCGATGCGAGCCCAGAAATCAGCCACAGCAAGTGCTCCAGCCCGCTCTGAGAGGGGGCGAACAGCTGGCACCTGAGGAGGTGGAAGGCCCCACAACTCATACAGAGTGGCCTGGCGAGGGCCGGAAGTGGCCTCACCACGGACAGAGGAGGCCAACCTCCGCAATTGCCGGCGGCCATGATCCATAGCTGACAGGGCCGCAAGGCAAACAATTTCCCACACATCGGTATCCATGGCTGAGGAGGGGCGGGGGTTGCACACCCAGAGGCTAGCTCTCTGGATGGGGCAGGCAGAAAGGGTGGCCAAGGGAACCTGGAGAGCCTCACGGACCGCTTAAGCAACGGGGCACGTCCAAAAGCAGTGGTGGCGGGGGTCGCAGTCAGAAGGCACATCAGGGCAACACGGGCAGCGGAACTGTACCCGGGAGGAGGCCCCTGGAACGCCATCGGCCATAAGGCGCCACAAAATGTCCTTTTGGCTGTTTTCCCAAGGAAGGGACCAGAGTGAAGGAAGCAGCCTAGCAAACGCCCGTGTCCGGGCAGAGAGATACCGTAGGCTGTAAGGTGGACCGAAGGCAAGGCTCACGTACGTAGCCCGTGCCTCAGATTGGAGACCCTTTGTTGCTACACTCTGCAAGGCGGTGCCATGCTTAACCTTGAGTTTGGTTAGAGTGACAGGGAAGTAGGGAACCCTGTGGACTGGGGAGGGGTGGCTGGCAAGCGGGGGAGGGCCCATCCTAGCCGTGGGCTGAGGAGGTGCAAGAGGGATACATGGGGGGGGGGGGGGGGGGCTGGAGGAGAAGGCAACTGCCCACTGATAGCGGCCGGGAGATCAGGCTGGGCATGTGTCAGGTTGGAGGGATGAGGAGGAGGAGGGGGTGAGGGGGGAGGAGGAGGAGGTGACCGCCAATTTGGGGGGATGCTATCAAGCAAAGAGCTCAGCAGCCCCTGCACATGGAGGGGGTCCTCTACAAACGTGGACATGGTAAGAGGCAGGTGCATGAGTCCAGTGCGGGTAACTTCATGCTGCCAAACGTGGCGGCGGCAGAAGTTCCGCCGAACATCACCAGTCCATGCAAGTCGGGAGCACACCCTAAGGGCGGCAGATAGGGAGGCTGAGATGCGGACGGCATCCGAGACACAGACTAGGGAAGGAATTTGCATCAAAGGATAGAACACATCATCTAGAGAAGTGCCTGGGATACCACTCAAAGGGGCATTATGAGTAGCATCCTGGGGCGGTGGGGGTGGGGCTGGCAAAAGGGGGTTACCCCACAGCGGTGATGCAAGACACCAAGGACCCAGTTCCAGTGGGCGATGTAAGGGGGACAGACCTATGCGATACTTACGCGATATCGTCAAATCTTCACATCTTCACATCTTCACATCTTCACAATTCCCAAGATCGCCGGTCAAAATTGCCGGTTAATCTGACTGGCCTGAACTCATTCCGACTCGTGTTCAATTCCCGTCGGGGGCGGATTACCTCTGAGGGCACTTATTCGCGTACGTATCTCAGGGTTGCGGACTGTGGACGCGGCGTTTTCATTTGTCGTTTCCCTCCTGTCCTGTGGACTCAGTCTAGGGACCTGGAGCATGTCTACGATTTCCCCTTGAATAATTCGCTTCTTCGTGACTCTCTTAGCTCATTACATCAGCGAATTGTGCTTGGCAAGGAAATCTGCTCTTTCGCACTAGTTCCTGCAGGTTGCGAAGTAGCAACTGTAGCCTCGGGAGTTGCTGCACCTGCCTCCATGGAACTTCGGGAAGTCAGTGAGCTAATAAGTTCATTAGCCTTACAGGGCACCCAGTTGAATAATAATGCCATGCCATGCTACATTGATTCTTGACCCCCCCAATATTAAATTGAACGGATAAGTAAGCAACTGCTTGTGCATCCATCACCAAGGAGGATGCCACTGCTGCTTGACGAACATTACACCACCCCCGGGGCCGACCTCCAGGGGACCCGCCAGGGCCCCCTACTATTTTGAGTTCGCGTACGATCCGTACTCACGACACTCTTGCACAGTCAGTTCCAAGATACTAAGGCATAACTGTTTGCTGCCTTCGAATTTCGACATGATGAGCATACCACTGAAAAGCCCGGAATGTCCTCTACATGTTTCCAATTGAAAACCGTACCCGTATCCGTATCCGTACAACACCCTGCCCAACCCTGACAGGAAGGGCTTTAACAGAAACACGCTGAAGGATTGAACAATCGTTTTACCGACGGGGAGCCTGAGTCCATGCTGCAGTGAACATTTAATTCTACGATTACTAGCACAATTTATTCAACATCCCTAGTGGGATAATAATTGAATCGTGCAATTCTAATCGCATTTGTTTTATACAATAAAATATATTTCTATCCTTCAAAGGAATCAGGATTCAAGACCAGCCTCAAGCTAGGGTCGTAATTAAACAACTCAGCAGCAGGTGTCAAGGCCTCAATTTTGCTTCATGAGGATCGATTTATTTTGAGAATGGGGCCATAATGGCATGATGTATGGCTATGTTTTGACCCATTTTCCAGGTCATTCAGAGCACCTCATTTTTTTGTGGGGTGAGGGGGTGGGGTGGGGGGTGGGGGGGGGGGGGGGGGGGTAGGCCTTCTCAGGGTTTTTGCAATCTTTTTACTCGGACCTCCAAATGACATAATGAGATCACCATTGAGTTTGTGTTGACAAGGGCAGTTCATTGGCACCAATTAAGACCCGGGGGGGGGGGGGGGGGGGGGGGGGGGGATTGTCCGGCTTTCATGCCTTCTCTAGAGTGACTTAGGGCACGCGGTTCCTGCCCCTGGCGTGCTCCTCGTAGTGCCGCTGTCAGCTAGGGCACGCGCACTGTCACAACAGTACCCTGATGTACTGTCCCGTCTCCCTCATCAATCTCCTCCGTGGTGATTGATGCTTATCCTGTAAAGAGCTTATCGCACTTCGTCCTTTTCCAGATGAGAGAATGACACTCGTATGAGTGGAGAGAGGGACAGGCGTATAGAAACTCAGGCAATGTTAGAGAGAAGAGCCGCTATTAGCGCCTCCTGAATGTTCACACAGATGAGGGTACGGGCTTAGAACAGCGGCTACGTCCACTTCTGCTTACACGTGGACACGCTACTGTCAGTCAGGCTACTACTAAGCGCGCGCGGCAGCGCGGTGCCGCGCTGCCTTTTTGAGCCCCTCTGTGCGTTTCGCGCAGTTTTTCACCCCCCTGTGGACGCAGCACGCAGTTTTTGCGCTTTGTGCACTAAATAGCGCTGACCAATCTGACGTTTGTGCGCTTTAAGCGCTGACGAATTTGGCAAGAAGTAGTACCCTGCTGTCAGTGAAACTGACCTACCGGTAATCTAGCTCTGACACTCCACCTGGTCTGGCGAACTGTAAATAAACTCCGTAACCGAAAACGAACTGAAAATCGAAGAACTTAAAATCTCCACCTGTTGAGGTAAAAGGAGAAACATAAAGAAGAAACACTGTGGACTCAACCTCAGAAAATGAGGAAGGAATACACACTGTACCCAAAGCCATGCTTTGTAAGGTAACCCAGAAAACGTATTGTGTAGCGTCTACCAACATTCCACAGAATGCAGCGAAATCATAACCAGAAAAGAAAGCGAGTTAGAGACCAAAATGTTCAGTAAGGCAAATTAATGTCCAGATGGGCACGTTAAAAACCAAGTTGTCTTGCATGGGTAAGGTCGGCTGGGCAACACCTATAGGGGATAACTCCACCTAATGAAAAATGCACCTAAGAACCCCTAAAAGGGTATGTAGCAATTCGCACACCACCACAGAGCATGTGTCTGGAGACTTGCCCAATCAGAAGGGGGGGGGGGGGGGGGGGGGGGGGGGGGCAGGACGTAACAAACCAAAATCCACAGAATGCAAAAATTGCAGCCAAATAAATCACAAATACAAAAACTGCAAAAGCAATAACTAGCACAAGTAGTACCCGTAATCAAGACCTGCCACTACCGGCATCTCCCACGGTGGGACTAGTTGCAGACCTATAAAACCCCAGGACAGTAGCTACCAATAGCTATCTAGGTGGGCGCTTGTATGTGGGGGGTATCACCCCAGCACACTTGCAGTCCACCATGCCTAGCAACTCATTCAGAAACCAGAACTGCTCTGCCTCCAGAGCTTTGGTCAAAGTGTCTGCCACTTGTAGGCTGGTAGCCACTTTGACAATCCCAATCCGGCCAGACATGGCCAGATCCCGCACATAATGGTGCATGATGTCTATGTGCTTGGCACGTGGCACTAAAGCTACTTCTGCACACCAAGAGTTGGCCAGCGCGCTGTCACACTGAATGGTGATAAGGGAACAAGGGAGCCCCAAATCAACCCTCAAGTGTTTTAACCACTGAACATCCCTCGCAGCTGCTGCACAGGCCTGGTACTCAGACTCACCGGTGCTCACAGCAGGGGTGATCTGCCTCTTAGAGGCCCAGTGAACCAACCCAACAGATGCTAAGATAGCTACACTAGTTTGGGACCTCCAGCCTTCAGGATCCTCACCGAAGGAGGCATCTGAGTATGCTTGAATAGCAAACACAGGGCTATGGCTATACCTAATCCCAATGTTAGGGTGAGCCCGAAGTTATACCTGAACTTGTTGAGCTGCACGCCAGTGAGCCTGAGTGGGGTTGGCAGTGAAGCGTGAGAGTGCAGAAACAGCATAGGCAATATCTAGCCTAGTACAAGTGGACAGATAAATCAGGGATCCAATCAGGGAAGCATACAGCAAATTGTTGGGCAGCCTAGGGGCCAGCCTAGGGCTGTTGGGCAGCCTAGGGCTGCCAGCAGCATGCTTGGTGACTGCCCCACTGATCATAGGAACGTGCACTGAATGCTTCATCTACTACTGGTCAGTGGCAATGGGATAGCGCTCCAGCATACCAAAGATCTGGTTGTGCTGGCTGATAACGATGGAAACACATCGCCCATCACTGTCAAGGGTCAGGTCGCAGTCAATGGACAAGAACACCTTCGGAACCCCCATCTCAGTGACCGTCCACTTCTCCTTGCGCATTATCTGAACGATCTTCGCATCCAGAACCATACAGCGCAGTGCAATCCAGAAATCATCTACATAGGTCAGCACCCAGGATACAGTACCGTCGGCCTCAAGGCGAATGAAAAGCGCAGGATCAGCCTGCGCAGGAGTAAATCCTGCGATCCGAAGAACCCGAAGCCCCTCCTCGCTCCAAGCGCGAGGAGACTGCTTGAGCCGATAAAGGCTCTTGACTAGCCTACAGACCCAACCTCCAGGAACAACAAACCCCTGAGGCTGTTCCATGTAAATCTCCTCCTCCAGTACCCCATTAAGAAAAGCCGTCTTGATATCTAACTGTCTAGCATACATCTTGTTATGGACCATGCCTGCAAGCAAGGTCCTCAAGGTGGACTACTTAGAGGCCACAGGGGCAAAGGTCAAGTCATAGTCTATCCCATACGTCTGCAAGAACCCCTAGCTACCACCCTAGCCTTCTGCCTCACTACCTTGCCATTCTCACCGAGCATGATAACAAAGCACCACCTGTTCTTGATGGGTTTGACCCCATCAGGGCACTTGACAAGTTGCCAGGTGTTGTGAGCATGGAGAGATTCCATCTCGTCTCGCATAGCCAAGAGCCAGCCATCCCTGTCAGGGTTTGTCTGAGCCATTGCTTGGTTGTAAGTGAGATCAGTGGAAGTGGAAACAAAGGCAGGCAGTGCGAGTCCAGGGGATTCAGACAGTGGCTCAGGTGTGTCTGTACCCGCCGAGACAGAGCTAGGTCCCATGGACGTATCATGAAACAGAGGGTTATCGATAACATCAGAGCTATGCGATGCAGGGGCATCATCAAGGTATGATGATAACGGCCCTGCCGGACTGGGAGCAGGTGGATGTCGCACCGACTCCACGGCTGGTGACGCAGGCACTACAGGCAAGTCGCTAACAGTGCTCCTAGGAGCCCTAGGGGGTGTAACCAGCCCAGTCATCTTCGGTGCCTGTCCCGATGCCCTACGACTGTGCCTAGATCCTAACTCAGGGGCAGGGGGTGCAATAAATCTAGGCTGGGTCATAACCGCCTTAACAGGTGCAGTCATCACTGCCCTACTCCAAATCGGCGAGTCTGGCAGTACAGGGTCTGAAGTAACTCCTGACTGTCCAGCTCCTACAGGGGTAACTTCTCCTACATCAGATGCTCCTCCCCAACCAGGAGCAAACGTGCTCGTGGGCGAATATATCTCAGACACCTCGGCCGAGCCCTCGACTACTCCCTCCTGCTCTGAAGTGCGACTATCAGGAGCATGGAGAGCAGTCCCTAGAGGCACATCAGGCAGAGCTGCAGCAGGCCCAGGAGCAACACTGGGTCCTGGCTGCAAACCCTGTCTCGGACTATATATCCCCAATACCACCACCATCTCCTGAAGGGCATACAATAGGTGAACTGTCCTGAGGTCCACGGGAGGTCCATACAGGCAGTGCAGCTACAAGATCAGAACCCCCACACACACAACTCACTACAATGGGGAACACGGCGGGTGCAGGGTTCCGGTCGCAAAGCCGCATGCGGAACCCAGTTCCCACCACAGTCCCCAAAGGCAAGTCAACTGGAGTTGGTAACATCTCCACCTCATGCCCCAAACCGTTGATAGCGGTCTTAGGACAGTCAAACAGGAAATCACCGTCGAAAGGATCCTGCCCTGGGACATCGTCAGGAACAGCTAGGCTACGGGAGTTCCTTAGGACATCTAGATCTAGATGTCCTAAAGAACTCCCGTAGCCTAGCAGTTCCTGACACCAGACTCCGAAATCGACAGGGTGGGTATGGGTCTGTGAATAGGTGGCTGAATGGGTGGGTATATGTGACAATGAGTGGGTGTGGATGGGTGGGTGGGTATGGATGGGTGGGTATGGGTTGGTATATGGATGGGTGGGCATGGATGGGCTCAAGTGCACCAACACCCAACTCCAATGCCCCTTGTGTGCCGAGTTCTTCTGGAAGTACAACATGTCAACATAGCTGCCCACTGGAAGGTGAAGCATGGTCGAGAGGCGGCGCCGGCGGATCTGTGGGAGCTACGGAGTACAGACCAAGGAGAAACAATTTATGGGGATGCCTTTGAAGCAGCTGAATTAGTGACCAGTCCTGAAACCCACGCCTTGTCACAGGGCGCACTTGGGTGCACTAATAATAATAATAATAATAATAATAATAACAGTAATAATAATACTAATTCAAAGCAGTCCCTGGTCTGCCTTGGTTACATATTTTGTGCTTCTATTAGGATGCCTTTATTGAGCCTCCCTGCTGCCATCATTCGCCTGATTGGGACGAAAACTGAACTGGCCTCCGGCCAAGGCCCATTTGACATTGGGGCCGAGTTGGGTGGGACTAGCCCCAAGAGGAAGTGTAGCTGAACCATGCTGATAAAACTGTTCTACAAGACTTAATCTCTGAATGCATCTTAGTAATCCATGAGACCAAAATTGTTTGTTCCTATACCTGGTGGCCATTAGAAAATTCTTTAGCAAGGCTCTTTTCACACAATTATTGTCCTGACGATCAACGATTGTATTCCCAAAGCCAGTACATTATTGTCCCAACCACTGAGCCCATGTAGGTTATTGAGTAAGCTCACATAGGACCAAGTCAGTAGAGGTGTTATCTCTAAACCAATATGTTATGGTACGACTTATAGGTCGTACCATAGCGACCTAGTACACGCCAGGTCTGGTCAGTCTGTAGCACTGGACCACCAGCCAGCTAGTGTACTACTATAGTAGCATCGGTAGGCCCTGCGCGGCCGCCTTCTCTATCGTCTACTTATGGACTGGAAGCTTGTCTTGCAATCATCTTATCTGTAAACAGAAGCATCACCGAGATCCTGCAGTCCCACGAGTCGCAGTCTGCAAAACTATTTTCATTAACTTATTCAAAATACGGTAGTTGCACATTTTCCTTCGAGACCACGAGAAGTATTAGTATTAACCAGACGATCTGGAGCCCACACTTCACACCCATGGTTATGTATAGGTTGAATTAGTGTGCCTTACAGACAAATTCAAGTATTGGAATGTGCGAGATCCATCTCGTTGCACCGTTTTCAGATTGTATGGGTTAGAGGCAACACGTTCTTTCATCAGCATCGTGTGTGCCGCCATTCCTGACATGTTTTCCTTGAAGATAATTCCCAAGTTAACGAATTCCTCTTTAATGGGTAGGTCTTGGCCTTTGAACTGCAATTTGTTGGGCACTCTTTCATTTATAAGGTCACTAGTTAACCAAATCGAAGAAGAAATAACCGAAACGACCGGAAACGAAGAAGAAAACATGTGCTAGATGGACAGGGCCACTGCTTGGCGCGAAAACTAACATTCAATGAGTGAGTGAAACTGCTGTAGTGCCCCTTGTTGATTCAATTCTTGCTGCTGCTCGTTAAGGTGCACACTGCAGCACCCCTTGTTGCTGCTCCTCGTCAAGATGCACAATGCAGCACCCCTTGTTCCATGCAGCCTTTGAGAGAAACATGTTGGCTAACCGGCAACGTGCAATATACCTGCGTGCAGTGGATGAGGGGGTGGGGGTGGAGAGGGTGAGTCTGGTGGTGATGGATTGCATGCCTGTTGGTGTGGGTGTTGGTGTGGATGGAATGGGTTAGAGTCTGGCGGAGGGGAGGGGGAGGGGGGATCTTCAGACAAGAAGCTGCAGATCACAGCAAGCTACATTTTGTTTTTTTTTGTTGTGAAAGGAGGTAGGTCTCCTGACACAGACTAGCCACACCGAGGATTCAGTTCGAATGGCGTTGCCACTCCTACAAAAGAGAAGGCGCACTTAGGGTCGGTGGGAGATACATGGGTCTGAACCGCTAAAGGCAAGACATATTGAAACGTTCTACAGATTTTGAGAAAAGTACACTACAGCAACACATATGTTCAATTTGTACTGAACTACACCAGTTCAATTTGTACCGAACTGCACTGTACTACGGTAACACACCAGTTCAATGTGTACTGAACTACACCAGTTCAATGTGTACTGAACTGTGCTGTACTACGGTAACACACCTGTCAGTTTGTACTAAACTACACCAGTTCAATGTGTACTGAACTGTGCTGTACAACGGTAACACACCTGTCAATTTGTACAGTTCTAAACCAGTTCAATGTGCACTGAACTGTACTGTACTACGGTAACACACCTGTCCAATATGTACTGTACTACACCAGCTGAATTTGTATTGAACTGTACTGTACTACGGTAACACACCTGTTCAATTTGGTCTCGTACCCCATTAGCGCCGAGGCTGCAGCCCCCCCACTGAGCACCCGCTTCACCCTCTCCACTTCTGCAGTTGAGGGCGGTGGGCCATCAGGGATAAGAGAAGAAGCCACGCCAGCCTCCAGATGTAACTGCATCAGGTATAGCTGCAGCTGTTGTTGAGAACGTCCAAACGCTGCACCCTGTAAGCACAAGTGATTTGTTTATGTTGTCTACTGATGTATTGAGGATGACGATGATGATGATGATGATGATGATGGTG
This sequence comes from Chlamydomonas sp. ICE-L, assembly GCA_013435795.1. Classification (NCBI taxonomy): domain Eukaryota; kingdom Viridiplantae; phylum Chlorophyta; class Chlorophyceae; order Chlamydomonadales; family Chlamydomonadaceae; genus Chlamydomonas; species Chlamydomonas sp. ICE-L. The sequence goes on from JACBWV010000825.1 coordinate 3,542,404, forward strand.
GTGATTGTGGTGATGATGGTGATGTGCTGCTGCTGTGGATGGTGGTAATGATGATGACGGTGGTGATGGTGGTGGTGATGATGATGGTGTAGATGGTGGTGATGATCATGCAGGGCGCACAGGGCTTAGCCCTATGGTTCCACTTTTAATAACCCTAGCGATGCTTTCGGCGAATCTCATATTCCATACTGCATCATAGTAAGATTGTTTGGGCTCAACAAGGCCAGGCTCGGTGGTGGAGCGAGATTGGCGCTCCAGTTGGTCCCCGGCTGGCGATATATTCCTGGTATGCGACATTCAAATGGGAAACTCATCGGACCAAGTTGCAACCTTTGCCTAGGTAGTCACGAGGCATACTTGGGGGATGCATAGGGTGCACCTACATGTAGGGGGGAAGGTCTGGCTAGGCCTCATGGGCACCATGAGTATTCCCTACCTAGGCATGCCTTAATAGGGGTGCCTAGGCAGTTTCATGTGGTATATATATGCAAGTATGTGGCCCATGGTGCACACCTAGAAGCTCTAGATCCAATGGATGTGTACTCCATGTATCCCCCAAACATGCCACATGGATAGCCAAACATAGCTTGAAACTTGGTCCATTTAATTGTTTAAATATTTTATTCTAGCCTAGATGTGTGTGTGTGGAACGTAAATAGCCTATTTACATCAAATTTGAGGCATGGGAATACAGGTAGCAGCCAGTGTTTCATTTTTCGATGACGCGTCGCCATTCCGTCGCCATTCCGTAGAATGCTACGCCCCCCGGTCCCCCCCGATATCGGGACGCGCTGCCCCCCGACCCCACCAGGCTCCGCGCTTCGCGCTCCGCCATGCAATGGCTACGCAACTATCCTGAAATCAGGGTTGAGTAGCCCATGTAGCTACTCAACCTGGACTACAGAAATCTGAAATAAAAAACACTGGTAGCAGCTAGCAAAAGGATGGACATGCACCACATTTTTAAAGAACTAAAAGGGCCTAACTGCAAGTCATACCCAATGTGATGATTTTCACATAAGATAACAAAAAAACATGAAAATAAAAAAAAGGGTTAAACCTTGGGGACCCTAATGGTGATGATGACGACTGCATTTTGTACTGGTGCCCCACTGATGAGGATGTGGATGAGGTTGAGGATGAGGATTTGTTTTGCCGAAGCTCCCTCTTCAGGGGGGCGTGAGCCCTCAGATTCACCCCATTGACCGTCCGATTGATGACCGTCCAAATGACGACCGTCCGACCGACGACCGAGACGAAGCTGACTGTCACATAACTAAGTGGCTTTGATCAGCTCCATCGTTGCCACCTGTCGTTCCGTTGCCGACACTTCGCGCAAATTTTCCGCGTCGTTTGCGACGCTGCATAGGAATTGTTTCATGTTGCCCTACATATGAGGATGATGAGGATAATGATTGTGATTATATTTGTTCCTGGTGCCCTTCTGGACTCCAAATGTGCCCTCAGCTTGACCGAGTTCATTGTGCAGAGTTCATGTTGCCAGCACCAATTCACACGTGCCAGTATCACCTTCATCAACACCCCCAACCCCACCTCCACCCCAGCACCACCACTCCATCACCACCCCCAACACCTCCACCCCACCTCCACCACTCCATCACCCACACCACCACCTCCACCCCAGCACCACCACTCCATCACCACCTCGACCCCAGCACCACCACCCAATGGAAAATGCAACACACTACGTAACTACCTGGTTTAAGGAGGGCTGCCAAGGATGAGAGCCTGAGGGTAGAGCCATTCTCCAGCCTGTAGAGGCAGGCGCGGCCAGGGGCTCCCAGTACAGGTCGGGTAACCATAGGCCCAAGGGTTGGGGCATGCGATGGGAATCTGCAAGACAACAAAAAGAGGTCGTGAGCACAGGCATAAGCGTGAGTATGAGCATGAGTATGAGTATGACAATCAGCGCCAGCATGAGTATGAGTATGAGGGTGAGCATGAGCACGAGCGTGAGTATGAGCAGCAGCATGACAAAGAGAATCAGCGCCAATATGAGCATGCGTATGAGTATGAGCACGAGCAAGAGTATGTGCACCAGCATGACCATGAGTATGAGCACAAGCACGATTGTGAGCAAGAGCATGAGTTTGAGCACCAGCAAGACCATGAGTATGAGCACAAGCACGATTGTGAGCAAGAGCATGAGTTTGAGCACCAGCATGAGCACCAGCATGAGTATGAGTATGCGCATGAGCGTGAGCATGAGCATGAGCATGAGCACCAGCATGATAATCAGCGCCAGCATGAGAGTGAGAATGAGCATGATCGTGAGCACGGGTAGGGGTATGTGGTCGGCATCTGCAAGACAAAAACGTGGTAGTGAGGTGAGGGGGTGAGGGGTGAGGGGTGGGGGGTGAGGAGTGGTGGTGGTAGTGGTGGTGGTGGGGGGGGGTATGTAGATATCCAGTTTGCCTGGATGTGTGTGTGGTGTTTGTTGCTCAGCATGTTGGCTCATTGGCGGGTGTGGGTGTGGGTGTGGGTGTGGGTGGGTGAGGGGGGGGGGGGGGGGGGGGGATTTCCAGTTTGTCTGGATGTGTGTGTGTGTGCGGATGTGTTTGTGGCTCAGCATGTTGGCTCATTGGCGTGTGTGTGTGTGGATGTGTTTCTTGCTCGGCATGTTGACTCATTGGCGTGTAGGGGTGTGGGATATGTGAGGGTGGCCGTGCGTGGGCTAGGTGTGGGTGTGGGATGGATGAGGGTAGCCATAGGCCCAACAGTGTTTTTATTTGTGTGACCGGTCACACATTGTACGGCTTGGTGCGACCCCTGTGCGACCCTTGGATGTGTAAGTGTGGGTCAAAATGGGCCAGGCCCAAGGGTTGGGGCATGCAATGTGCATCTGCAAGACATCCCATGTGGGATGATGCTTTAATTATCTTTTTGAATTATATTATCACTGTAGCAAGAACTCAGACCCCCGTTGGTAAAGATATTGTTTTGGGTTCAGTTCATCTATGCTTTTTCTTGCTAGCCCTTCCTGTCACGGTTAGGCAATCTTTAGCCTATTTGGCCTACCCCTGGACTGTAACATACAAATGCAAAAACACATGCAAATGCAAGACAAAAAAGGGTCTTCCAACCATTAATTACACGTAATTTCAGGATTTTGGAAGTCCCAACATAAGCGATCCTATGAGCTCTATCTAGCCCTGTTTATTCTTTGTGAATGAATTTGGCCCTCAGCCAGACTCACCCAACAGGTCCCCCAAATACTTTCAAAAAGTGTATAGTTGGTCTATCTATCTATTAGCTAAGGTCTAGTTGGTCTATCTATGCGATGGGCATCTGTAAGACAAATAGTGGTAAATAGGATGCGTGTGTGTTTGTGATATTGCGTGGACGAGTGTCAGAGTCAGTGCGTGAGCGAACAAAAGGATGGGAATGAGCACGAGCATGACAGTGAGAATCAGTGCCAGTACGGGCATGGACATGATAATGGGAACAGGCACGAGCACGAGTAAGAGCATGATCGTGAGCATGCGCACAAGCATAAGTACGAGCGTGACACAGGCATGAGCACGAGAATGAGAATCAGCACCAGCATGATCATGATCGTGAGCACAAGCATGAGCACCAGCCCCAGCATGAGAAAGATAATCAGCGCCAGCATACGCATGAGCACGGGCATGAACACAAGCAAGAAAAAGAGAATCAGCGCCAGCATACGCATGAGCACGGGCATGAACACAAGCAAGAAAAAGAGAATCAGCGCTAGCATACGCATGAGCACGGGCATGAACACAAGCAAGAAAAAGAGAATCAGCGCCAGTGTACGCATGAGCACGGGCATGAACACAAGCAAGAGAAAGAGAATCAGCGCCAGCATACGCATAAGCACGGGCAAGAACACCAGCATGAGCATGAACACCAGCATGAGCATAAGCACGAGAATGAGAATCGGCGCCAGCATACGCATGAGCACAGTAATGAACACAAGCATGAGCACCAGCACCAGCATGAGAATGAGAATCAGTGACAGCATGAGCATACGCATGAGCACGGGCAAGAACACAAGCATGAGCATGAGCACCAGAACGAGCATGATCTTCAGCACGGGCATGAGCACCAGCACGAGCATGAGAATCAGCGTGAGCATAAGCATGAGAATGAGAATCAGTGCTAGCATGAGCATACGCATGAGCTCGGGCATGAACACAAGCATGAGCATGAGTATGAGCACGAGAATGAGAATCAGCCCCAGCATGAGCATGGGCACGAAGATGATCTTCAGCACGGGCATGAGCACAAGCATGAGTCCCCTACCCCTACCTGCTGGAGATACAGAGGTCATGGCATTGTCTGCCCGTCTCACAGCCCTTGGGGCGTGGCCTCTCCTAGTTGCATTCAAAGCTAAGCCAGAGGTCTGCCCCCTGCCGTTAGGAGCTCCTTTGGGGGCATGGGGATCCTCCCTACCAAGGGTGGCCTCCTCCTGTGCAACGAGTGCACGCAGGAATCGGTTCCTCCACCTACATTGCACAGGTCGGTACTAGGTTGGTTGTACTGCTTGTTTGCAATCTAGTGCTAGCTCACAGTTGAGGGGGGCAGCAATTGGTCCCTCCACGTGCATAGCACATGTTTGTACAACTGCTTGTTTACAGTCTGGCGGTAGCTCTAAGCTGAGGTCGCCAGCTCATTTGGGTCAAGTAGTGTGTGGTATGAGGTTATAGCATTATAGCTATACCCGATCTACAGGGGACCGCCTGCTGATTGTATGTTTGTTAAGTCTGGCTACATGGACTGGTACTGGCGTGACGTTATGTGGTGCGTTGTGATGGGCTACATGTGTTGAGGTGTGTCGTGTCGTGGTTAGGCGTAGTCCTGCCCTTTCAGGCCGTCTGTTGAAGTGGCCTCGTATTTTTTGTTGTGAAAGGTATTCCACCCCAGGAGGTGGGTTTCCCGACACAAACCAGCGACACCAAAATTACGTGTTTTGTTCTCTCACCATTGTTGTGGAAGGGTGTTGCATCATTTACTTGTACAGGTGTAAGTGGTATCACACTGTGCGTTGTGAGGCAAAAATGTTCAAATTCATGAGCCTTTGGATTTGTCTGGGTACAACAAATGTACATTCATGAGCCTTTGGATTTGTCTGGGTACACCAAATGTTCCGATTCAATGTAACAAAAGCGTTGAAAGTGTTTGCTTCACACATTTAGGGTTTAGGGTTTAGTAATTAAGTTTAGTAATTAAAGTGCAGTCATCATTGTGAGACCCTGTTCCTATTCAATGTAACAAAGCGTTGAAAATGTTCGTTTCAGGGGTGATACTTGATGTGTGAAGAGGCTTGGTGGGTTTATGTGAAGGCTGTGTACGGTCGTCTTCAAAATATTGTTTTCCTTATCTCCCAGCAAGCCGCAGTCACTGGCAGCGATATGATTTCCGGAAATCCCCACCTCATTGCTACCTCCATGTTCTCCTTATACCCCAGCTCACCACAGCCACTGGCAGCTATTGAGCCACCAGTGTGGTTGATACAAACATGCACGTAGACTCACAAACACTCAAATATTAGTAGAAGTAGACAAGCGTACGCAATCACAGTGTGATATAAGAAGGGATATCCCCACCTCATTCCACGGGGTGGGGTGACCTTATGTGTTTTTCTGTCTGTCTGTGTGTGTGGGGGGTGGGGGGTGGGGGGTGGGGGGGGTGGGGGGGGGGGGGGGGGGGCGGGTAGCCTGCCAAATGGGTATATGTGAGGTGGGCAGATTGGGAAGGTGACAAAAAATACACATATATCATATGTTGGTAAGCTCATGGCCTACGGTATAATTTCTCTTTCTTTTGCAGATTTTAGGCAGCTTCCTGAGCCAGCCACTGCGCTGCACCAAGCTATTTCATCCCTTGTGGGCAGCTGATCGTGCCAGCTTCAAGATGCACTAGGTTGGCTGAATAGCCAGTCAGGGGAGCTGCCTTGCAGCTGTTACTCATAGCAGAATAGAAAAGCTATGAGTATCAGTATCTGAGAAGTAATGCATGGACATCTGGAGTTACCTTCCACCGCATGTATGTATGTATGTTTTTTCCTACACGCTCTCATTATCGCCCAGCACACCACAGTCTTTGACAGCGATACAATATCCGGATATCTCCACCAAATTGCTGCCCCCGTGCTTTCCTCATTGCCCAGCACACCACAAGCACTGGCAGCGGCCATGCACATGCATATGCAAATAATGCAACATGTGTATGCAAACACAGTGGGATGCAAGAAGAGACATCCCCACCTCATTGCCTCCTCCATGTTCTCCTTATACCCCAGCTCACTACAGCCACTGGCAGCTATTGAGCCACCAGTGTGGTTGGTACAAACATGCATGCAGACTGACAAACACTCGCATATAACTAGTAGACAAGCATACGCAAACACAGTGTGATACAAGAAGGTGTATCCCCACCTCATTCCACCTACACGCTCTCATTATCGCCCAGCACACCACAGTCTTTGACAGCGATGCGATATCCGGATATCTCCACCAAATTGCTGCCCCCGTGCTTTCCTTATTGCCCAGCACACCACAAGCACTGGCAGCGGCCGTGCACATGCATATGCAAATAATGCAACATGTGTATGCAAACACAGTGGGATGCAAGAAGAGAGATCCCCACCTGATTGCCACCTCCATCTTTTCCTTATTGTCCAGCACACCACAAGCACTGGCAGCGGCCGTGCACATGCATATGCAAATAATGCAACATGTGTATGCTAACACAGTGGGATGCAAGAAGAGACATCCCCACCTGATTGCCGCCTCCATGTTTTCCTTATCCCCCAGCTCACCACAGCCACTGGCATCCAATCTTGCAGCCTCTGCCGCTCCTTCTTGCAAACTGCTATTTACACCATCACCCACTGCAATGCCCAGGCTAGCAGTTGCACCAAGGCCAGCTATGGCCGTGTCGTACTGTGGCATTGCCGACGAGATTGCTGCCAACAAAGCAAGCAAGCTCTCAGGCGGTACGCCGCTGGAGGTACATCCCTGTTGTGCCAACTCCCTAAGGGCCTATGCAAGCCATGCATGTTTGAGTGTAAGAGGGTGAGGGGGTTAGAGGGTACGGGGGTGATGAGGTTAGAGTGTAGGAAGGTGAGGGGGTTAGAGGGTGAGAGGGTGATGGGGTGAGGGGTGGGTCGTTAAGGGTGAGAGGTGAGGAGTAAGGGGTGAGGTTGGTTTGAGGGGGGTCAAGGAGAGGGACAGAGGGAAGAAGGGTGGATTGTTGGGGGGAGAGAGGGTTGTGTGAGGAAACACAGGATGGCGTGGGTTGGAAAAACATGATGGCGTGGGGTGAGAGAGGGTTGTGTGAGGAAACACATGATGGCGTGATCTGCAAAACCTCAGTGGCAAGGCCAGGAAGGGGGTGAGAGGGAGATGGGGTGAGGGAGTGAGGGGATGAGGGGGTTATGGGATGAAGGGATGGCGGAGTGAGGGGTAAGTCGTGAAGGGTGAGGGGGTGATGGGGTGATGGTATGAGAGGGTGGGGGGGTCAGGGGGTCAGGGAGTGAGGGGGTCAGGGGTGGGGCGTTAAGGGTGAGGGGGTGAGAGGGTGGGGGGGGGATGTGGTGACGGAGTGATGGAGTGATGGGGTGATGGAGTGAGGGAGTGAGGGGTTGAAGGGGCGAGGCGTGAGGGATTGAGGGGGTGACGGGGTGAGGGAGATTAGCCAGACCCATGCGTCGCCATGCAGCGATGGAATGGCAAGGTGTCATTGGACAAAAAAATAGTGGTGGAGCTTCAGCATGTTGGCTGCAGAAGAGTGCATGGAAAAAACACTGCCAATCTACGCCACCCTTTCATCGGGTTTGTACGGGTGCATTCTGGGTGGGAAGGGTGTTGTAGGTGTGCAGAAAAGAGTGTTGAAAAGGGTGGCAAAGACCCCTCAAATTTGCAGTGCAAGGAAACTCGAGATGTCCATGCATTGCTTCTTAGATACTTATAGTCATAGCTTTTCTATTCTGCTATGAGTAACAGCTGCTAGGTAGCTCCCCTGACTGGCTATTCAGCCAAACCGAACGCAACCTAGCGCATCTCGAAGCTGGCACGATCAGCTGCCCAAAAGGGCTGAAATAGCTTGGTGCAGTGCAGTGGCTGGCTCAGGAAGCTGCCTAAAATCTGCCAAGAATGAGCCGAAAAGAATATCCCTGCTTATACTGGCCATGAGCTTACTAACAAATGATGTATGTGTATTTTTAGTTACACCCCCTAAGTACCCACCTCACAAATACCCATATGCCAGGCTACCCCCCCCCCCCCACCCACACACCCACCCACACACACACCACCCCTCCCACACACACACACCCAAAAACTCATAAGGTGCATCAACCACAAAGTATAGATGTGTATGTAATCTTGATACAATAATTTGTAGCTCATATATACCCATAAGGCAGGCCACCCCCCAACCCCACCCCCCAACCCCTACCCACCCATCCACCCAAGGAGCGCACCTGTATCAACCACAAAATATAGATGTGTATGTACGCTTGATACAATTCTATATGTGGCTCATAAAAATCAATATGGCAGGCTACCCCCACCCACCCACCCACACCCCCACCCACACGCACGTACACACACACACACAAGATGCGCACCTGTATCAACCAGGTGTGTGCCGCTACCAAGGATGCAAACTGAACTTGGGCACGTTTCTGTTGGACCGGTAGCTCTGCAGTTTGGGGAGACAAGCATATTAGGATTTAGTAGCAGCCTGCGAGAGCAAAACCCTTCATAGTAACCCAGTACCCCAGTGCAAGCAATTGGGAAGGTTTCTTCAATTTCACGCCCCGTGGCAAGGTGTAAAAAACAAAATGGACAGTTACATGGCTTTTCAGCCCAACCCACAGTAACCTTCCCCAGTGCAATCCCGGTTCGACGAATGGCTTAATGGTAGATCTTGTTGAAACAAGGTGCAGTGTTCGAATCCCTACGGGTGTGCTTTAGTGTCCGCGGTTGCTGTCAACCGCCATGGTAGCACTGTCCAGGTAAAGTAGCAGCCCATTCTCCACTGCTGTAAGACGGGGCTCCCTTAATACCACGCCCCACCAGGCGTTATCATTGCCTTTTCCCCCAGTGCAAGCGAGCGGGAATGTTCCTTCAACTTACGCCCAAGGGTAAAAAAAAACTTCCATATTAGGATTGGATTGTTACATGGCTTTTCAGCCAACTCTGGGCAGCTCACCGTGTTCAGATTCCAAGTCCCCCCCCCCCCCCCCCCCCCCTGCGATACCCACGGAAACCAGGGAGCATACTAAGCAGATTAGGTTAGTCGATTGTATAAGTCGATTTGATACATCAATTAGATCAGTTGATTATCTTAGTCAATTATAAACGTCGAATATATTAGTCAATTATATGAGTCGATTTGAGCAGTCGATTGTATAAATCAATTTGACAAGTCGATTGTATAAATCAATTTGACAAGTCGATTATATCAGTCGAGCATATCAGTCAATTTGATCGGACGATTATAATAGACGATTATAAAAGTTAATCATATTAGTCAATTTAATTGGTCGATTATATAAGTCGATTATATTAATTGATTATATAAATCGATTTGATAAGTCAATTATATCAATTGATTATATTAGATTAGTCGATTATATAAGTCGATTTGATAAGTCAATTATATAATTGATTATATTAGATTAGTCGATTATATAAGTCGATTTGATAAGTCAATTACATTAGATCAGTCGATTAGAACTGAAGACAGACGACTGAGGACAAGGAAAGAGGGACGATAAATGATTATTGAGCTTATAACAAAAATATTTGTAGGTACCTGTATAATAATATGCTTGTAGGGGTGGTGGTGGGGGTGGGGTGGGTGTGGTGTGGTGGGTGGGGTGGGGTGGGGAGGCAAGAATAAAGTTATCAGATTGCATAATCGGAAGTTGTTGTTTAGTGTAGGGGTTTGTTTTCTATAGAAGTGACCAAGTGAAGTACTGGTCCCAGACTATAGCTTGAAGCAATTTGGCTATGGTCAGAAATTTGGTCAGTCATTTAGGTATGGTCAACAATTGGGTCAGTCATTTAGGTATGGTCAACAATTGGGTCAGTCATTTAGGTATGGTCAACAATTGGGTCAGTCATTTAGGTATGGTCAACAATTGGGTCAGTCATGTAGGTATGGTCAACAATTGGGTCAGTCATTTAGGTATGGTCAACAATTAGGTCAGTCATTTAGGTATGGTCAACAATTGGGTCAGTCATTTAGGTATGGTCAACAATTGGGTCAGTCATTTAGGTATGGTCAACAATTGGGTCAGTCATGTAGGTATGGTCAACAATTGGGTCAGTCCCTAAGGTATGGTCAGCAATTTGGTCAGCAACGAAAAGCCAGTGAATTGACTATGAAGCTTCTAGGCAGCTCCCTGCGCCACCAACTAGGCTACCCCAAGATTTTGGCAGCTCCCGCAAGCTGGTTGAGCCAGCTAATAGCCATTCAGCGGATGATTTGGATTTGGGTTTCAAAACAATTTGTAGTTAGTAGTTCGTACCTCGGACTTGAGAATTTTGCCTGAGAATTCTGTCATTTTGGCCAGAGAATCAAGAATTCTTAGAATTGTCAGAAATGTTGCCTGAGAAAGTGGAGGTATCAACTACGAACTAGGAGGCCCAAATCCGAACCATCTGCTGAATTGCTATAAAGGTGCATAACATCACCTCCCTCTTCTCACAGCCCTCTCCCCCTCTCACTGCCCCTCTTATTTTTCCTCTTCCTCCATTTTGCCCCTGTCCCTCCTGCCCTCCAAATATGTGTTTGCCCACAAGCCCAGCGCAAGTGGGATTTTATAATCTCATGCACTAATTAATCACTAGATAGTCCATTCATTAATGTATCACTTTAATAGCTCATTCATTAATGTATCACTTTAATAGCTCATTCATTAATGTATCACTTAAATGGCTCGTTCATTCATTGATCACTTTAACAACTCATTCTTTAATGTATCACTTAAATGGCTCATTCACTCATTGATCATTTTAATGGCTCATTCATTCATTGATCATTTTAACAGCTCATTCTTTAATGTATCACTTAAATGGCTCATTCATTAATGTATCACTTTAACAGCTCATTCTTTAATGTATCACTTAAATGGCTCATTCACTCATTGATCACTTTAATGGCTCATTCATTCATTGATCACTTTAACAGCTCATTCATTAATGTATCACTTAAATGGCTCATTTACTCATTGATCACTGTAATGGCTCATTCATTCATTGATCACTTTAATGGTCATTCATTCAATGAATACTTTAATGGCTCATTTATTCATTGATCTTTTAATGGCTCATTCATTCATTGATCACTTTAACAGCTCATTCATCAATGTATCACTTGAACAGTCCATTCATTAATTTATCACTGTAATGGCTCATTCATTTAACTATTCAATGGCTCATTAATTCATTGGTCACTTTAATAGTTCATTAATCCATTTATCACGTTAATGGCGCATTCATTAATTGATCAATTTAATAGCGCATCCATGAATTGATAACTTTGATAGCTCATTCATTAATTGATCACTTGAGTAGCACATTCATTAATGTATCCCTTTAAAAGCTCATCCATTAATTAATTGATCACTTTTAATAGCTCATTCATTAATTGATCCATTTAATTTGTTGCCCCCTTCCGAATCAGCACCAAATAAATGAATATAATAAATAAATAATCAGCATCATCAACTCACTGGAAGCCCGTGCACCTCCAGCATCACCAGCACCAGCGCTGGCGGTACCAGCAACGCCAGCAGTACCATAGTAGCTCTCCAACGACATTCCAAACGATCTCCCAGACCTAGACACTGCCTGAGCCAAGCCATCAGTGACAGCCACGACGCTGCCCCCCTTATCTCCGCCCCCCCCTCCCCCTCCCAGGCCTGACCCTCCTCCTCTCCCTCTTTGTGGGAGGTCCCTGGGCCCACTGCCAGCTAGCACCCCCGCTGTGGGCATGGCAGCTGCAGAGGGCATGTGCTCCTGCCCCTTCTCCAACAACATTGCGCTCTGCTGCATCGCCTCACTTAGCTTGTGCAACGCACGTCGGTAGGAGATAGGGAGCTGGATGAGCGGCTGCTGGGGGGGTGGCTGACAGCTCCCGCTTGATTGACAAGGCTGGGGGTGGTCAGGCAAGGTTTGTTGTGTGGAGGGATGGTTTTGGGGGGGCTCGTCAAAAGGAATGGCGTAGGGGATGGGGAGAGGCTTCAGGGATGAGACATAGGGCGGGGTGCTACCGGGGGGGTAGGCATGCTGGGGGCTGGCCCCCCCCTCAGCCAGGTCCTCCTGCCCCCAACCTGGGGTTGGGTGAAGCCCCCCTGCAGAGGGGGAGCCCCCTGCACTCCCCCCGCCCCGTCCCCTACCACTAGGGGGGCCTCGCCCCCCTGGTGGCCCAGGACCCCGACCACTGCTGGCCGCCCCCCGACCTCGGACCGGGGGCGAGGCCCCCCTTTGTCCAGGCAGGGGGGGCGAGGCCCTGTCCCGGACAGGTAGACCTGCTCGAGAAGAAGAGGAGGCCTTGGACAGGGAGGGCCGAGAATAGGTGGAGGAAGTAGGGGCAGATGGAGGGGTACGCCTTTGGCCGCCAAGGCCTTCAGGGGTTCTAGAGGCTTGAGCAGAGACCCTAGGTGTGGATGGGGAAGAAGAGTGAGGGCCATGTGGGGTGCGCTCCATCCCACTTGCCCCAGGAGGAGTGGTCTGGTGTGGGGTGCCACAACACCCCTTGCCGCCAGGGGGGGGAGGCGTTGGGGGGAGGTTGCTGCTGGGGGGGCCCTTGGGCACGGGTGTCCATGGCTCCAGCAACTCAGGGCCATTGGATCTATTGGTGGTGGGTGGAGGTTGGAGAGTGGTGGGTGGAGGTTGGAGGTTGGTGGGTGGAGGTTGGAGGTTGGTGGGTGGAGGTTGGAGGTTGGTTGGTGGTGGGTAGATGGGGAGGCACAATATCCTAAATACCTCTGAGAGTGATGGGGGGGGGGGGGGGGGGGGGGGGGGGGGGGGGGGGGGATTGCTGCTTTCCAAGCCTGGCATAGCATCAAGTCCTCGTGCCCTTGCGAACTGCAGCTGCTTGCTAGCTCCCAAGCTCAACTGATAGGTTTAGGGTGTGGGTCCTCAACCCTAAAACCCTAAACCTTAACCTTGTTTGCATGCATGGATAGGTTGACATAGTGCTTAGTTGGATCACAATCACGAACCATAGCAACACTAGCAATGAGAGCACCAGCACCAGCAATACAGAAACCATCAATCATCGAGCTCAGGCTGGTTGGTTCAGTAGAATCCTCTTGCCTGACTAGTCTGTGGTTCGAGCCCATTGCTAGATTCACAATTCAGACTTGCCGCCTTGGAAGAGTTTGAGAACTTCCCTCTGGGACACCACGGCAGTCCGGGAGTCCGGGAGCATGGGGGCTCCATGTGCTAATTCTAGCATAGTGCCCAAGGGGAATGTTTCGTCGAATAGGATGCTTAAATGTTTTTACCTCGAATTTTTGAGAACAATTCTGCTCCCAAACCATATGTATGCGCACATGTTTGGATGGTACGAATTTGAAATGCTTAAAATGTAACCCAATAATTGCAGCTTTGGGCCGAGGGGGGGGCAACTTCAAACCAAAATGACCCCATCATCCAACTTTGTAGATATCATAGAGAGGATGAAGAATCCGGTTTTATTTGTTAATTTGGCCTAGTAGAAAAATAGTTATGGTCCTCCAAAGTTTGGGGCCCCGGGAGGGGGGGGGAGGGGGGGGGGGGGGGGTCGAGGGAAAATCTGACATTTTCAAACAATTAGGTCCTTTTCAGGCACTTTTTTCTAGCCCTCAGAATGACATGGGAGTGGAACTAGGGTGTTCCTCTACTAAATACCAGTCCATATATACTATTGGGGGAGAGATCCACCACATATTATTCCCAAGGAAGAGGGAGGGGGGGGGGGGGGTCCAGGGTCTCTCTCTCTCTCTCTCTCTCTCTCTCTCTCTCTCTCTCTCTCTCTCTCTCTCTCTCTCTCTCTCTCTCTCTCTCTCCACACCAACAACGCCCAAATCAAAACGAGTACAACGACGTATATAGCGTGACCTCGTGGTTGTTCACTGCTTTTTTTTTTTGACTGACTTTTTTTTGACTGATTGACTGACCCCAAGCCCCACCGAACAATGTAACATTAATGATGATGATTTTCTATGATTCAAACATTCTCAATAGTCTCGAGACCAACCTCAATGGACAGGCCTTTGGAAACCCTGTTAAATGAGCATAATTAGACACCATAACACTAAGTGGTGGCTGAGATAGTGGATGTACAGTGGGTTCCGGAGCCGGGAGGGGGAGGTTTGCAGAAGGGTGCCTTCACACTTTTTGGTGATGGGGTCTTTCACTTTTTCTTTTGCCCCCCCCCCCCCCCCCCCCCCCCCCCTGCTTTTGGCAAGTACCTGGTTCGCACTTTGCAACGGCAAGGGCAGGTGGCCATGTGGGGTGGGGAAACGCTCATTCGAAATCATCGTCAGGTGGCTTGCGATGGATGCTGAGGTCGACGCAAACCCTTTAGGGTTAAATGGCTCTTCTAGTGTGACCGGTGTGACCGTCGAGTCTCTCCTACATTTAGGGCGGTAAAAACAAATCTAGCTACATTTCTTAAATTAAAATCTGTCCGGTGTAAATAAGTCTTATAATTGTTATATAGTATAGAATGGGCCGTTTTTTGTGATTTGAAGTAAAACCTGAAATAGTAGTTTGTGACAAACAAACAAACAAACAAACCCACACTTTTGATAGGTCAATACAGGTTAATCCCTCAATAAAAAAACGTTGTATTTTTTTCATTTGGGCAGTCCGAGCTCAGGCGCAGTGGCGGCCTGCGAAACAAATAAGCCACAGTAACCATTCCCCAGTGCAAGCAAACAGGGAGGTCCCTTCAAACTTACGCCTCGTGGCAAGGAGTACCAATTTTCAATACAGAAACCACCAATCCACACGACCACACGTGATGAGTGAATAGCGATCATTGAGTACTGTAGTCAGTTGCTAGGTACAGGTATGGAGACGTAGCAGGGATTTTTCCCCCCGTTATACATAGCGATCGCTAGTTTTGACCCCGTTTTGACCCCGGCTATTAAAGCTATAAAAAGCTATAAACTCTATAAAACGCTGTCCCTGGAGGAGGCCTAAAACCTTAAAGCTAGAAAAAACCACTTCCACATTTGAAAAAAACTGAGACATCGCGTACATGTGATGCAAGGCCTGCATAGCTTATGTTGGGAATTCCGCCCCAGAAAAATAAATTTTAAGACAAACATATATATATATATATATATATACGACGGGGGGGCAGGAATAAAGTTGGCTGACCGCACGTTCGGAAGTTGTTATTTTGACCCCCGGGGACCCCCCCCCACCCCCCACCCCCCCTCCCCTCCCCCTCTTTGAGACCTCATATCTAGACACCCAGACAGTATTACATAGTGAAAGGGGGGTCCATGAGCATCATCTCGGCAAGGCCTTTCCAACCATACAACCAAATTTTATAAATATCAAGTTTGGACAAAGTTATTTAGATTTTAGTATTTTTACAACTTTCTTGGGCGCTCAGCAGTCGTCCGCGCCCTAGGAGAAGATCACGAAAATCGACTGAATGCGTTATTTATCTGTCTATTTATCTTTATCATCATCATTATCATGGCTTGATCTACTCAACTTGTATTCTGGAGCCTGATGGTCGGCTCGGGTGGTGTGTGTGTTTTGGGGTGGGGGGGAGGGGGGGGAAGGTGTGTGTGTGTGTGTGTGTGTGTGTGTGTGTGTGTGGGGGGGGGGGGGGGGGGGGGGGGGGGGTCGAGTGCTCGACCCCAGGCTCGACTGCTTTAGGAACTTCGTACGGTAGGGGACCGGAATTCAGAACGCGTTGCGCGCGCGCCTTTTTCCGCCCAACTGCCGCTCGTTCCAAGCTGGACGCGAAGGTCTGGGTGACGTCCAGCCTGGCGTCCAGCCTGGATGTACCTTCCGGGAGATTCACCAATTACACCCTTGGTGTCACTAACTAACGACTTCAGATTTGTTCTCCTCTCGTCGAGACCTTCTCAATGGTGTACGTCACGCTCAAAAATTCGCACTGGCAAGAAAGTTACACGAGGTACAAATAAAATTGGGAAAACGGTCGGACCCCCCCCCCCCCCCCCCCCCACCACCACCCCCCTTGTATCTCGGCCGCCCGTGGGTGTATCGACATGATTTTTTTTGTATCGACTATTGCTCGCGGTTCTCTATCCATATCGAACGTGCGGTACGAAATCTTTTTCCTTGCCCCCCCCTCGTATATATATATATATATATATATATATATATATATATGTATAAACGCGATTGGCAGTGTTAGTGAGTGAGAAAACAAGCGTCGACGTCTCTCCAGCGCTGCCAGGCCTGTGGAAGTTTGCGAGGCTGACAATCAAGCCATGCGTGAGGCCATGCGTCAAAACCGTGCTGCCAGATCTGATGAGCATCGCAAGCTGACAATCAGGCCATATATATCAGGCCATTCTGTCCCCCTGCGCGCTCTTGCATCATCCCATATATGCAAGCTCATTTCGTTGTATTGACTATTGTGAACTTTATCACTGCGATTTTTGACTGAATGAAATGCGAAGTTTACCCAACAGGGCCACTCAACAAGAAGAAGAAACTGCAGGTGTGTAGCTTCGCAATTGCGCAGGTCCAGGGTTCTCAGCGGGGTTGGAATCTGAGCGCTCGCAAGTTGTTGGTAAATTCAATGCACAGTCTACAAATCTGCTCTATCTTCACGATCAAAGCCCACACATCAAGTGACGGGTAGGAGGTAGGGAGAAGGGGAGTACGTGTTTGGGTCGTCGGTTGGGGGAAGGGAGGGTGGGGGGTGACCATGCAATCAAAGAAAAACAAAAATACCTCTTCCTCAAGAATTCAAGACAGTGCTGCAGGTCTCTGATCACTCTTCTGGCGGCCGCTGTGTGTCCCGTTGCTTCTATGTAAACCTGCGGTACATGTGGAGTACAGTATCAGTTGAAGCTTCAATGGAAACCTGCAATACATGTGGAGTACAGTATCAGTTGAAGCTTCAATGTGAACCTGCAATACATGTGGAGTACAACACCAGTTGAAGTTTCAATGTGAACGTGCAGTACATGTGGAGTACAGTATCAGTTGAAGCTTCAACATGAACCTGCAGTACATGTGGAGTACAGTATCAGTTGAAGCTTCAATGTGAACCTGCAGTACATTTGGAGTACAATATCAGTTGAAGCTTCAATGTGAACCTGCAGTACATGTGGAGTACAGTATCAGTTGAAGCTTCAACGTGAACCTGCAGTACATGTGGAGTACAGTATCAGTTGAAGCTTCAATGTGAACCTGCAGTACATGTGGAGTACAGTATCAGTTGAGTGGGTCTGACAGGAGAACCGTTAAAACCACGCGAACGTACATGCATGCATGCATGCATACATGCATGCATACATACATACATACAAACATACATACATACATACATACATACATACATACATACATACATACATACATGCATGCATAAATACACACTTACATGTTTACATGTATACATACACAAATACATGCATATGCGCACACATACGCACAAATATACATGCATGCATAAATACACACATACAAACACACATGCATATGTATACACATACGTAAATACACACATATATACACAAATATATGCATACATGCATACAAACATGCATGCATACTTCCACACACATACATGCATGCATGCATACAAACATGCATATGTACACACACATACATTTGAATAGGCAGTAGAAAACACCATGAGCAGTGCAATATGAGCCTAACAAAAATGAGGGTTCACGTTGATAAGACCTGGCCTAGTCGTCTGCTGCCCATGGTGTACTGGTCCACACAGCAGACGATAGTCTTATTAACACTGCACCATGGGTCTCATATACCCACATACATGCATACATACATACACAAAGACTTACACACATACATGCATACATACACACATATACACAGACTTACACACATACATGCATACATACACACACATGTTCGAGGGCGAGGGAGAGAGACACAATGTGAGCGAACTTGCAAGACCCACTGGTTAACATGTGCCACAAGAGAGCAAAACAAGCAAACCAATAACACATAATCCAGATAATCAGGGCATACATAAAACGGCCAGCGGCAGGCCACGCCACGGTGGGCCTCACAGACAACGCCATCAAACAATTCTTTGAAATCAAACACACACACGCACACATATACGCTCACAAACGTAGACCTCATCCAGACCTAATAATAAATTAATTAAATAGCGCGCACACAAAAAAACATACACAAACACATAAACATTCCGACCCGCACGCACGGACACACAGACACAAACAAGTAAACACCTACACCTACACCCTGACCCATGCATGCACACAAACCACCCCAAGGAAGTCAACAAGCTGTTGCAGATTTGCAAGCAGCATCTAGTCACTGCCCTCATCACTGCCTACCTCCACAGGCATTCCAATCCTACCAAGCACTAATCCAGGAACAACATGTACAATTGCACATACCAGCACAGGCTAGTTCATTATCCCAGACCCAAGCACAGAAACAAACACATATCCGTGAGCACATATACACATTCACACACGCACACCTACACACATGCACATGCGCACGCACACGAATGCATAACACGCGCACACACACACACACACTCACACACGGCACATGCACACATAAAGGCACCCACACCCTTACCCGCAGCCACACACATACCTCCCCAAGGAAGTCAATAAGCTGTTGCAGAGTTACAAGCAGCCTCTGGTCACTTCCCTCATCACTATCTCCCTCCACAGGCATTCCAATCTTGCCCAGCACTACACAGCCAGCTCCAAGCTATTCCTCCCCAGACCAAGGACCAACTGATCAGAAGAGGTTGAGGGGACCAGAGTTGACTGAAAAGGCATGTAAAATGAGTATGCTTATTCAAGGACCAACAGGCAGTTGCATGCGACCATAATTGCAGTGCCCCCAATGCTCGTTGTGCCAAGTTCAGCTCCTCCTAGGTGTCTCAGAGTGGGCAGCACAGAGTTGGCTGAAACAATCCTAGGCAGCATCGCAAGCGACGCGGGAAATTGGCTGAGACTGTTGCCTATCGGAACGACAGGTGGCAGCGGAATGGAGCTGACCGAAGCCAGTTAGTTACGAAACAGTTGGCTGGCGTGTCGGGCTTCGTCTTCGGGGGGGCGGCCCCCCGGGCGGCCCCCGGGGCCCATTCACCCACACATACCCATGCATACCACCCATTCACCCACACATCCATACCAGGGTTGTTCAGGACGCTGCGTCCTCCGTCGCAGATGCAACGTCAAAGAGTCCGTTGCGTCCTGCGGAGGAGGGTCCGTTCAAAAAAATAGTCTTGAAGATTGCCGATTTGACGTTTTGGCGATTTTAGTTAGTGGTGTTGCTACAATGTTTATTTCGCGTGCACCAGTTCCTTCTGACATGCACATGCTCTTATTCTCTCTGCAATGAGCGATGATTCCTCACTGCCAAACTTTTCGCGACTTCCTGTCTATTTTCGGCGGAGCCCCACCTCCCAGTCTGGCAATCCCGGAGCGGGCGCGGGGGCCCCCAGCCCCGCCCCAGCCTGGCAATCCATCTGGCCGACGTAATAATCGCACCCCTGTCGCTGTGTCTGCACCTATCGCTCTGTCCCCGCTCGAAATCCACCCAACAACAAACAGGAGACAACAGCAGCAGCAGCGCTAACCATCATTATTATGAGAACACGACGCTTGGGCAAACGGCGCTTCAGCAACCGCCGGAATTCGGACAGCTCAAATCGCCAGAATTCGGACGGCTCAAATCTCCTGCTCGGGGCAATAAAAGCAGCGCGCGAACTCTATTGACACTTTGACAGGGATCATTATGGTTGTCATTAATTTAACACATTTAATTTATTTTCAGGTAATAGCACAGCTACAACATTATAAGGCATCTGGAGGCTTCGTTCATGATGGCATATACGTGGTTTTCATACAAACAGACAATAACCCAGGCCTGCAAATCGGCAAATCGGCAAATCATAAATCGTCGACACACATTTTCCCGTTATATATATTTTTTCTTTATATACCTAGGTATAGGGAGCAAATCGGCAAAACGACTGAAAGCCATTAGGTAGCAAGATATAACGGTTTGATACATATCTGGGGGAATTAACAATTTAATAATGGATCAATGTAATTGAATCCTCAGTTCTGGAATTTTCTGGATGTGTTTAAGTATCAGAAATCGGCAAATCGGCATTACGACCAAAAGCCATTAGGTAGCAAGATATAACGGACCATTAGGTAACAAGATATAAGGGATAACCAGAAGGAAGGGTCCGTTGCGTCGCAGGAGGAATGTTACACGATTTGTTTGCGCCTCAGGCTGCAGAGCCGGGGGCCCTCCTGGAGTACCCTGATCCATACCCATCCATAAGACCATAACACCCATACTAATGCATGCCTATCTGTCTAGGTAGGCAGGCATATAAGACTAATGCCTGCCTATCTAGATACTCACCCACACCCATTCACCCATTCACCCACCCATACACACACTCATGCCCCGCTCGAATCTCGAATCGGGGCGATTGACCTGTCTTCGATGCTGGCGAGTGACCTTGCACGCCTTGTGCGCAGGTAAACCCTTCTCATAGTTTGTTGTCACAGTTTTTAACTTGACAGGCAGGTGGCAGGAGAGGCATTTTCAGGCATTTGAAGGCTGGCATACCAATCCGCAGCAGTCGGAAAGAAGGGCAGAATCGAGCAGTCTCTGACAATGCAACTCTAGCAACCCGAAGACCCTGCCCAAGGACCCTGTCCGAAGACTCCCCTGAGATTAATGACAGAAGTACTTGACGCTTGCTTGCGTCCTACGACGAGTACTTGTCCTTCAAAACCTGGAGCCGAAAAGATTCCAACCGAACAAGTCCTAGAACAGCGTAATAAGATGCTGCTGACAACACGCTGTACGCTGTACAGCAGTCCCTGCGGTATAGGGTTTGGAATCTTTTTCTTCCGGCTCAAGTTCGTCCAACTATCTCAAATTCTCCAGGCTACATGATGTTCGTCCGACTAGTGACTGCCAAGTCCTTTAACCCAGGCCAGCTAGGGCTACGTACCGGCACCGCCCGGCATTGCCCTAGTGCTATGCCCTCCCTAGTCCTGCCATCTAGATCTGGTTTGCAGGACTGCTTAGCTTGCAGCCCTCGACGCCACTGCCCTATTAGGGGGCAGCGTCGCCGATGTACTGCTAAGTACCGTCAGACTTTTCAGTGGTTTTCACTGTCTTCTTCTCATTGTAACAATATTTCACACATGATGTTCGTCCGACTAGTGATAAGTTCGTCCGACTTGATATTGCCATTTAGCGACCAGAGAGTTTGCAGACTATCCAGTGTTGCGTCTCGCCAGATCCAGTTGCAGGAATGGATATCCAAATACTTAAGGCGTGTGCGACTGGGTGGCAGGTGCGCCTAGCGAAGTTGGATGCGTATTTCGTCCGGCACGTGCATGAACTCCTTACAGGCACAGTCCACGAGCGTGGGATGATGGAAGTCTTTCTCGTCGTTCTCGCTGGAGCTTACCACGGATAACTTACCAATAGCCTACCACAGACGCGTCTTAGCCTACAATCCCAGCGAAGTTCTCTCAGTGCAGTCCTGCCTTCTGTGCCTAGATCGTCTAACAGATGCTGAGAGGCATCTTATCACCGTCGCGCTGCCCCATGTTTTGCTTGAATCCTGACGTTGGCCTGGTGCCGACTCTCAATCTTCTTCGCCACAAGCAAGTCTGCTGGAAATGCAGCACCTGTGTCGAAATATTTACAGCAGAAAGCGGCAATTACTTTGCTGATGAAGCGCTCCTCTGTGTACGGCTTAATAATCACGCGCAAGTGATACACGTACACTTTCGTCGCATCGATGACGCACGGGCGCACCTTCAATAAAGGCCTGGTGTAGTTCATGCTAGCAAGCATTACTCAACTACTCTGGTAGTTTATTTCAGGCAGCAAGCCTGTGGTACTTGACTAGCAAAGGAATGCTGTGGCAGTTCACTGCAGATCAGAGAAAGCAAGGCTCTGGCACTTCAGGCGAAAGAGCAGTTCTCTGGTTAATCACTTCAAATAGCATTACTGGAGCAGTTCATTAAATCACACAACCCTTCCTTCCTTCCTTCCTTCCTTCCTTCCTTCCTTCCTTCCTTCCTTCCCTTCCTCCCTTCCCTTCCCTTCCCTTCCCTTCCCTTCCCTTCCCCTCCCCTTCCCTTCCCTTCCCCTCCCCTCCCCTCCATCCATCCATCCAATCAACCCTCTCTCCCTCCCTCACCACCCCAATGTGCGCAGGGCAAGCAAGAGCAGCAGTACAAGGCCTTCAGAGATGCATGGGCTTTATGCTTCGTCGACATTTCTGTTGTCATGCATTGCGTGCTTTTTGTTATGATGTTTATCAAATTGGTGTGTCCAAGTGCGGGGAATCAGCCTTTCCCAACGGTACCCCTGATCATATTTACTGTGGTCATTGCAGTGCGATGGTTACTGAAGGCATGCATGTTGCCCCAATACATCCTGTCCGTCAACGTTGCACTTCGATACTTCGAAGCCATGTTTATTATCGCCTTCGTGTTAGGCTATGTCCAAAGCAGCTATCTCATCAACACTAGGGTGATGCTGCCCCTCATCGATGTCGGCCTGACGCTACTGGATGGAGTGATCATTCAGGTGCGTGTGTGTCACACAGATCGCCATTACCCTTATGCTTTATAGCTAAAGATATACTCGAAAGAGTATCCCTTTTTCGATTGGCGTGGACCGTAGCTCTAGCTATAAAGCAAGCCCATCTAAGTGCAATCTCTGGACCCTCTTTCAGCCCAAATTCACAGTGTAATTATTTTCAGCTATTAGCAGCAGCTTCTAGGGGGCTCCCTGGGCTCTCTCTTCATCCTGGCCTTAAGCAACCTAGAAAACAGGAAGCTGATATCGTCAGCTTTCCAGTGCTCCTGGAATTTTTGGGTTTGGCCCAGTGGCAGTTTCAGGGAGCTGCGTAGAAGCTGGTGCTGCCAGCCGAAAAAGAAAACAGTACAAATTCATTTGGGTTTGGGGAAGGTTTACGTTCACTGCCTACCAGGCTATCTGCTTTTTTGTTCTTGAGTTTCTTGCATCCTTCATAGTTGTTCACTTGAAGTCCCCCTTGAGTCCTTCAAGCCCTGGGTATAAATAGAGGCCAGTAGGGCAAAAGAATAATGTTGTCATCATCATCATTATCATCATCATCATCACCATCATCATCATCATCATCATCATCATACATGACAGCAATACGCACCTCCCCCAATCTACAGATCACTGCCAGTCAGGCCATTCCCCCTTGTTTTTCCTCTTTTGCTTGCCTCCTACTAAAGTCTTCAGCACGCCTTGCCGCCTCCGCCCCCCCCCCCCCCCACACACCTTTCTCCATCACCCCCTGCTACCCCATCTCCCCCCCCCCCCCCCCCCCCCACCCCCCCAATGTACAGGTCACTGCCTCCGAGGCCTTGGCCTTTTCTCCCTTGAGGCTAGTAGTCATGTACTATGCAGTGGCAGCTATCCAAGGATGCAATATGGCAGCTTTATCCCACACTCTAGAGGCGCAGGTTTCACATATCCAAGCATGCAGCTGGCCTGGGGATCTGTCCGCCGCCCAGTGGTTTCAGATCTTCGGCAGCACCATCACTTTTCTAGTGGTCTCCTTCGGGCATGAGTACCTGTGCCGAAAGGCATTTCTCGATAAGCAAACATTCTCGGTTGAGGCAACACACTCCCGCACATCTTCACTCTACCCACAATCCGTGTTTGGGGTGTTCAATGAAGGCAGCGATGTAGCCGGACCCTCTTGTATGGCTACCACTCCCCTCCCCTCTATCACGGCTGCCTCTGTCGTGCCTTCTACCATGCCTGCCCCAGAAGAGCTCTCTGCCATGGCTGCCTCTGTCACCCCCTATATCACGGCTGACCCAGCCGAGCCCTCTGTCATCCCCTCTATCATGGCTGCTACCCCCGAGGAGCCCTCTGTCATTGCTGAACCTGAGGACCCCTACGATGAGATGACCGACGAAGAGATATATGACATGATCGACGCAATCAAGAACGGTACATATGGAGCACTTGCAATTCCCAAGCACCACACCGTGTGGCTGCGAATCCCGGACGCCGATCCAGATGACCTAGCTCCTGATGCTAAGATGAAGCTTAAGGAAAAGTTTGAGACAGAGAACCCCGGATATATCGTCACAGATATCGTGTTTCAGCGAGGCAGCCTGCTGGTTGGGGTCCGCACTCGCCCCGATGGTTCCCGCAGTACAGATGCTGCGCAGGTGCTCAAGGCTGTCAAGCACTGCTCATGGCTGGCTTGGCTCGGGTTGCCTGCATGCATGGACATGTCTGCAAAGGTTAACACCACTAACGAGCCTGTGAACTTGCTGCGCGACATGCCCTTGGCTGTGACTGTCCCCAAGTCTGGGGATGGTGTGTGTGTTGTGTCCTTACCCCTGCGGTGCTCTGAGCTTCCCACGGGTGCAGCCATTAAAGCTAGCCTTGGGGATCAAATCTTGGAGTGCGATGTTGTTGAGGCTGGGGTGGAGGATGTGCCCACCAGATTCCCTAGTACACAGGGCCGTTTCACACTCAAAGTGAAGCTTCCCGTGGACACCCCTCTATGTGAGCCTTCTTGCGGGTTACTGACCGTCATTGTGCAGGACCTAGGGGACAAAGTCATTGTCGGTGACAGAACTGTGGTTCTGTTAAACGAAGCCTTGGCGGTGTTGGAGCCGGAGCTGTGCGGTATGCGCCTCCTTCGCCCCCAGGACATGCCACACAGCCTGAAAGCTCGAGATGTTGAGCAGCCTTGGGGTGCTGATATCGTGTACGCACTGGGCCTATGGCTGCAGACCTTGCATGCTGAACATCAGCTTCCAGACTGTGTGATGGAGGACGGGTCAGACATAGTGGAGCCTGTGATTTCGCAGAAACTGGCAGATCTGTGGAGGGCTGGGAATCATATTCTGATGTATCTGGTAGGAGAAGGATGCACAGACTCAGCCAAGCATGTCATAGACCTGCTGCTCAAGTCCCCAGCCCTGCGTGTCTGTGTCCCTGGGGGGCGTACTGAAGGCTTGGGGGACACTCCCTCCTTCCATGACTTCATCAGGGGGGCTCAGAACACCCAGGGATGTACTCTCATGCACTTGGCTGTCTTTAATGGGAGTTATGCCATGTTGGATGAGGTCATGCGCTGGTCTGATGCCTACAACCTCCCTAGCCTATGGGACATCAAGGACGAACATGGCATGACGCCGTTGCACTTAGCCCGGCTGGTGAAAGACGGGCAGGTCGCCAAATACCTGTTGTGCAAGGGAGACCCAGTGATCTTGCAATCTTGGAACCAAGGAGGAGCAGTAAAGTTCAGCAAGCGAATGGCCGTGATGGAGGCTAGCATGAGCCGACAGAGCAGGAACACGAGCAGCATTAAGCCTCTGTATCAACAGAAGCTGACCCATACTCGGAGCCTGTCTGCCTCCAAACGTGTCCCTGTCTCGGCCCCATCCATCCGGCCAACTGCTGCTGCTGCTGTTGGGGAGCCCAGGGGGGGGGACATGGTTGGTGAGCTCAGGGGTGGAGAGATTCTGGACTTGAGTCAAGAAGGCAGCTACAGTACTATCCAGGCAGGTGCACTGCCTAAGCAAGCCGAGAATTCCAGCCAGTATGTAAACTTCCGAAAAACTTTAGCAGGGTATGCTGCTCATGCCGAGGGGGGGCATTCCACCAGGGTAGTGAGGAAGCCCAGCCTGGTGGCAAGCATCTCCGAGTGCTTCTTCGGCTTTGCAGATTGTGCTATGGAGAAGCAGTATGTCACCCTGCAAGCGCAGCAAAGAAGTAATGCAATCCTTGTTATGTGTGTCGGCTTTTGCGCCACAAGCATCTACTGGCTCTGGAAAATAGAAGGCTTGGGCAAAAATATGGTTGGCTGCATTCTACTGGAGCCAGGAGCACCTGTGGGTACTGTGTTCTCCTTGCTGGCTATCCTAATGGGTCGCTGGCGGTGGGTGGAGCCCGGAATAGTCGTTGGTAACTCGCTGAGGCTTCTGTCATTGGCTGTGTGGATGTGGTATGCGCCAGCCTTCCTTCCTGCTAGCACCCACCGGTGGGCGGGCCCCATTTCCAGCATAGGCCTTTGGCTGGGCTTTGCATTCACGAATGCCACTGCAAACTTTTTGTGGAACATCCGCTTCAAATATGGATTGCTGTTTGCCCTAATTTGGATGGCCATGGTGCCGAGCTATGTTGCCCGCAGCTCAATAATCATCTACTCCTGGCCACTTCAGTTGTCCTTGGTGATCGTCACAATGCTGCGATTGCAAATTGAACTGAAAGCACGCTCTCGTTTCCTCAACTCCTACTATCCCACTGCTGGGTCCAAGCTGGCCCTCACGGCTGCCCCTGCCAAGCCATATTGCATGGCTGCCCCGCTCATGCCTGAATAAATAAATAGTGCAATTTACTACGAGGCGTGAGGTTGAGGGGGCCAGCCTGTTTCCGTGCACTGGGTCCAACGACCAATAATAGGGGGGGGGGGGGGGGGGGGGGGGGGGGGGGGGGGGGGCGTGTCTTCCAGGGTATTACATCATGCGAGTTATTGCGTGCTTGCACGCAAGGTTTTGGAGCCCGACAGCGTGATTGCTCCGTCACGCTGTTTGACAGGGTCTGGCACCAGTATGCAAACTTTTAAGCTCCAGCACGCAGTTTATTCAAGTCAATTGTGTGCTGGCAAGCAAAAAGGAAAAGGCAGTTGCGTGAAAAACGCAACCAGAAATGGCCTAATGTCGTACCCTGATGCCTTATATATCTAGGGGGCGGCAAATAGATCTATATTGCCCAAAATTATAGATCTATATATAGCAAATAGATGTATTTGGTGTATTTACAACATATGCAGTTACATCAGATAGACACGGGAAAATCCAGTCGAAGCGCCTGCAATATAATATGGTGCCCTATGCCATAATTGTAAAACCAGATTTTAATTTTTGTTAGGTGCCTTATGCCGATTTTCAAAAATCCAGCTTCGCCAATATATATATTTATAGATATATATAGATATATCTCTATAAAGATTGAGGCCTCTCCCTATATTTATCAAGTCTGCCTCTGTCATCCCCTTTTAAAAAGGCAATAAAAGCAGATACATAGGGTTGGCTGAGCAAGAGAATAGCAGATACAAGTTGACTGAGCAAGAGTATAGCAGATGTGGGTTTCATTTGAGGATATCTGCCTTTTCATCCTCATCGTGATGACTTGCTAAGCCCTCAGGTGTAGAAGAGTTTACACGATGTGGACTTTGAATACGGTATGGGATTTACTCATAACTCATTTTTAGGGCTGTCGAAAGTTTTATATTTTATCATTATTGAACGATATTCTACGATCACGATATCGTACAATAGTTCTCCTCTTTTCTTTGCAAAACAGTAAGAGATCAAGAGGATGTTACAGGTAATAGCCTATATATATGTATGTACATATAGATAGATAGATAGATAGATAGGTACATGTTTATACAGAAAACTGAAATACAGACAAAAAAACATTACATGTAATATATGTGTATATAAATTTCCATACAGAAAAATACAGAATGGGGGATATTACAGGTAATAATACACATTTCCATACAGAAAACGAAAATACAAAAAGGGGATATCGCAGGTAATAGTCTACATATATATGTACATGTATATATGCATATACATGTACATATTTACATATATATACATATTTACACATGTACATATTTACATGTATAACATGTACACATATATACATGCATACATATATATACATGTACATAATTGACTTGATTTTTTATTTATGGAGATGTATATATATATATATATATATATATATATATATATGCATCTCCATACAGAAAAAATCAAGTAAAATGAACTTATCCTGAAGAAGATAGAAATACTGATAATATCGTGCTCTGATAGCGTACGCTATAGGGCGATATACTGAATTCCCAGGCCCAGGCCCATTGCAAGGAATTCCCAGGCTGAATCGTTTTACCAGCCGGGGCCCATACAACATAATTCAATGATCATCCCATATGGGATGATAATTTAATTATAGCCACCAGGCTCCCAGACCCCGTATTATTGAGGTAATGTGAAAAGCGAGCTATATAGCTTTGTTTGCTCCCAGATCTTTTAGGTAGCTACTAGAAGGTACTACAGGCTCTTGAGGTCGCTGCCACTAAATCGCTAGATCTACAGGCCCAGGTCCAGCAAGTCGCCACCCTCCTTAAAGTCTCTTAATCTCTATGTCTCCAAATCAATGAGGAACCAAAGCTGCAGCTAAGGTCTCTCAAAGAGAGGGAGGCGGTCGAGGTAAGAGTAAGACAGGATGGGCAAGCTGAACTAGCCTCTATCAGATGAGCCGTCGCTCATTGAGAGTCCAAGTTTGACTTGATAATGATCACTCGCTCTGCCATCTCGTGGCTCAGCTTGTTTTGCAGTTTGGTGTAGATCCTCCACCATGCAGACCAGTTGCGCTCCGCTGCGCATGAGGATGCATGTAAGCTTAGCAGACGGGTCCCGACTGCTGCACATATGGGAAAGGTAGCCTCAACTTTCTTCAAAAAGTTCCAGCGTCTCTGTACCGGGCTGAGCACAGCAGTGCTGCTGGCACACCTCCCTGCACATATGTGCTGCTTCAGCAATTCCTACACTTCCCGCAAGCCTGCTGTTCTACCAGGCTGCAGTGCTGCTGGTACATATCCTTGCATGCGTGTGTCACTGCAGCACTCCTTACACGTCCGGCACCCACTTGCCAGCAGCTGACTTGGTCTTCACCGATGCCTTCTTTACATATGACAGCATTGTAGCAGGCCAGGAATCACACTTTAGTTAAGCCATATATTTATCCATGGACGGTTGCGAATTCTTCGTCCGCTTGCTTCTGCTGGCCTGGACATCACCTGTGCCCCTTTCCTCGTCACTCTCTTTGTCACAGAAGACGACCTGGTAGCCTCGGCAATGCTTGTCGTGGTCCCTGGTAGAACCCGCCAGATTGGCGCAGGAAATCATGGTGGCACAGGTGATGTAATAAAGCATCACTACCATGGAGGGCTCCTCCTGGACAATGCGGTGGTTTGCTTCATTCTTGCGGCGCCTACTCTTAAGTTTCTTTTACAGGTCGAGAGGAAAGTACTTAGTTGTCATAAAAGATTGTTTGCCATCACTGTCGAGGCAACGGTGGCTAGAAGAAGCTTGTTTGTATTACATGGTTTATCAGCCTCCAGGCTGCTCACCGTCTGCTGGCAGAGTAAAACATGGGTAGCATGAACACTACTACACCACACTCCAGAGTACAGAAAATAAGCAGAGGGCTGCAGACAGTTTAAAGACATGTCAAGGTCAAGGCTAGAAGGAGCCACAGATCCTGATCCAGACATGGTGAAGGAGCACAGCACAGAGAGGAGGGATCTAATTCAATCGGAATTTCAAATGAATTTGAATTCGAAAGGCGGCTTTCTGTTGGCCTTGCTTCGAGTTTATCTGTTTTCCAGTACGATATTAGTTTGCTATACAGCACTATATATCGTACAACGTCAGTTCACATTATACCGTATGCGCCTTGAGTATTGGCAAGATTAAGTATTGGCAAATGTCATTTCCCCCCTAAAAGTGGGTCTCAGAAAAGCATGGCAATGCTAACTTGGCAAAGGGGTCTACGGCTTTGACTGTCTCAAGTTCAGACTTGAAATCCAGTTGGCAAAGGGTCTTATGTTATTGTTACATTTCCTTGTTACATGTTCACCAAGTAGTCTTCCCAAGCTTGCTGTAAAACTATGTAACAATTCAAAGCAGGAGCATTAAACTTGCTAGGGCTTAGTAGCCAGACCGGTATATGGGTCCAGCCAGCCAAATTGCTGGCTGGAGCCATGTAACCAAGTTCAAGGATAAGTACATGTTTATAAAGTAGTCTGCCCAAGCTTGCTGGAAATAAAACCATGTAGGAATTCAAATCAGGAACATTTAACTTGCTAGGGCTTAGTAGACATAGTACCATGGTAACCGTAACTTGGCAAAGGCCAACTACCTGGAGTGGTCACAAGCTGGACTCCTAACCCGGTTTGGCAAAGGGTCGTTTGCCAAACCGTTTGCCAATACTTAAGGCGCATACGGTAATATGAACACGATAACTGTAAATATCGAACAATGTCAGTTCACGTTATCGTACGATAAACTATATCGTGCTCAACAGCCCTAATTGTATTGTATAATTAAATTGTCGCTGTATAAGTGTCTCTGTTAATGTATCACGAACTCAGGGCCCCTGGTAAGGATTTAGGGTTGCAACCAAAAACAATGCTCATTTTGGAAACCTAAACACAGTTGCGCCCTAAAGCTACAGATGGTGAGGCAATAGTTGTTTTGTTGGCCAAGGAGATACGCGCAGCCCGATTCTGGAATCTGGCGGGCCAATAAGATAGCCCGGCCTAATACGTGTTTTGCCTTCCTACATGTTACACCCGCCCATCGGGCGCCAGATTGTGAACGTTCCTGCCTTCCCAAATATTACACCTGAGCACATGACAGCCCGATTATTGTAGTACATGCCCAAATCCTTATGCATGTCACTGGTCGGTTCGTCTCAGGACGCAGGCTATGACATTCATTGGTTGCGTCTTGGGACGCAGGCTGTACATTTGGTTGCGTCTCAGGACGTAGAGCTGGGGGGGGGGGGGGGGGGGGGGCTCCTAACGGTTCGAATTTTGGGGAATGTATCCTCACATAGGACAACATACTTGAACTTGGTAACATTGCCCCAGTCAGCATTTTGGTAAATCAAGTATAAGTTCAACTAAGCCGAACAAGTCTAAGACGCATTGGAAGTGACGCAGAAAATTGGTGGAGGGTGGGTTCGAAATTGTCGGCGAGGTTTGAGCTGTCCGAGATTTCGAAGGGTGGAGAGTGGGGTTACGATGTCCAGGGTGAGAACGAGACGTACAGACATACCCCAGGGGCTCCCTCCAAAGCATGTAACAATCCACTCCAATTACATAAGCTGTGCATCACAGTGCAGTAGTGCACGGCTGCACGCATGAATGCATACACTTCCAAAGAGGGTAGCAAACTCCTGAGCACATTCAGGATCAGGATACTGCATTTTTGGCACTTTGGGGTGCGTGAAAACATTGATGGGGGTCTTCAAGTTACGTGCTGGCAGTGCTTGGCGCGTAACTTCGGGTCTCCTGGCTTAGAGGGTTACTTTTGTTTACGTGATTCACGTAGATTGGCTCCCAAAGCTTATGTGCTGTCACGAAACATGTACCGTAGACGCATGATATGTTGGCGGAAAATAGGGATGGCGGAAGGCACCCAAAAGGAGCTAAAATCATGGCGGATTTGAGGGTTGGCGGATGTTACAGATTTGAGGTGCTCCATAGATTGGCTCAGGTTGCCAATGGCGGGTGGCGGAATCCTTTTTTACATTTTCCAATTCAAACCAGATTCAAGTGTGACTAAAATGAGTTATTCTGGGCATAAGCAGGAGTGTAAAAAATATTGGACTTGTCACCTTGAGGGGGGCAACAGTTGGCAGAGAGACAGAGGGAGGAGCCAAACCAGACGCCGACGCCTGAGCGCCCAAAGCTGGTTGCGGATTCATAAACTCGAGGGCTAGAACGAAATTAAACAGAAAAGAAATGTAAAGTCGTCGGGAATGAAGGAAGTTGCCCTAAAGGAGTTACTCCTCCCCCAACTGTGTATACTGCACTGACTGAACTGACCTGGCGAAATGTTGGCGGATGGCCCAATCCTCCAGCCCTCAAAATCATTGATGGCAGACACCTGTCCGCCATCTCATCCGCCAACATATCATGCGCCTACGGTATGTTCTGTAGTACCCTGCTCAGGACTCCCATCCTATTAGTTAGGGATCAGAGTACTAGACCATGAAGTCCTTGTTAATAAAATAATAGCCCCGCTGGATACCGTAGTCCATAATTATACAGATAATTATTTGAGGTTGGGCAACCATCTTAACTACTTCAGCCTCTTCCGGTGATATACATTGGTCTAGTGGTAGACTGAATTAATATAGGAATGAAGAGTCGGGGGTTCGACACCCCCTTCGGTCGCTCTTGGCGTTGCAGGTCGTCGTCAACCGCAATGGTAGATTGCTCAATTGAGGTAGGAGACCGCTCTCCACCCGCCTACGACGGGCTCCCTTAACACCATTCCCGAACAGGCGTTATTATCATTACTTTTAACTACTTCCCTCTCTTAGAAAGCCGGAGTGGCTTCTTCCCTCGTGTGCTTGGGCCCTTTACTCCCTCTGCCTCACACACACCTGTGAATCACACTCAAAGGAAGCAGCCAGGTTTGACAACCTTAACTACTTCCCTCTCCAAGGAGGGCAAAGTGGCTTCTTGCTGCTTGCTCAAGTTCTCTTCTCCCTCTGCTGTACACAAAACTGGCAACCAACTTTGAACATCTTCACCACCTCCATCTCTTAGAAAGCTGAAGTGGCTTCATGCAGCGTGTGCTTGCTGCTTGGGCCCTCCTCTTACTCAGCCTCACACACGACTGGCTATCTTTACCACTTCCCATAATTGGGGCCCGGATCGACTTCTTGGTGCATGTGCTCTGGCGCTCCATCCCTGTTTCAACGAATGGCAGAGCTACTTGGACGACAAAGGCGCCGGGTTCGAATCCCTACGGGTGCGCTTTATTATTCAAGGTCACAGCCAACCGCCATGGTAGCTTTGTCCAGGTAGGTAAGTCCACTTTGCAGCCCATTCCCTACCGCCGCAAAAGGGGACTCCCTTAATACCACGCCCCACCAGGCGTTATCATTACTCTCGTGCTCTACTGCTTCCCCTCTTAGTCCTCTTCTCCCTCTGATTTACACACAACTGGCAATCACACTTCAAGGAAACAGCTTTGAACATCTTCACTACTTCCCTCTCTTTGGAGGGCAGAGTGGCTTCTTGCCGTGCGTGTTTGCTGGTGGCTTGCGTCCTCGTCTCTCTGACTGACATACACACAACTAGTAGTCACACTCATTTGTAATTATCTTCAAAACCATCGGTAACCAACATGCACTCACACTAGCTTTCAACACCATCACTACTTCCCTCTCTTTGGAGGGCGGAGTGACTTCTTGCCGCGTTTTGGAGGGCGGAGTGACTACTTCCCTCTTTTTGTAGGGTGGAGTGACTACTTCCCT
This sequence comes from Chlamydomonas sp. ICE-L, assembly GCA_013435795.1. NCBI lineage: Eukaryota > Viridiplantae > Chlorophyta > Chlorophyceae > Chlamydomonadales > Chlamydomonadaceae > Chlamydomonas > Chlamydomonas sp. ICE-L. Next base: position 3,575,772 of record JACBWV010000825.1, read on the forward strand.
CTTTTTGGAGGGCGGAGTGACTTCTTGCCGCGTGTGCTTGCTGCTTGGGCCCTTTTCTCCCTCTGCTTCTCACACAACTGACAATCACACTCAAAGCCATAGTCCCGCAGCATCCGCCTACGTTCCCTAAACCCTAGGGGCTTGCCCTCCTCGTCCATGTCAATATATGAGATGGTGACCTCGGATCCAGCCGGGGAGTCAGATAGGGCCAGGATGGAGACCTCCCCTGTTGGCTCACCCTCTGCCGTGGCTTGTGGGACACAACTGTGGTTGGCACAGCTTTGCAGGGCATAGAAGGCGGTACCCTGGGATACAGATAGGGCAGGTATGTAAATATAAAGCAATATCAATAAGATACCGAATAATTTAAATATACAAGAGACAACTTGCGCAAGGTTCTAGCAGGGGTTGGAGCAGGGTTCGGATCGATTGCAACTGCCTCCTGTACTTTGACCGCAACAAGGGTCGGCTGATTTCGAGTAGGTGTTGGCTGATTTCTAACAGCTGAGGTTTGCCTGGAGGGAAGTTACATAACAAAACCCCACAAGGTCCTCTGATTATGGCGGTGTGGAGCTAACATAGGCGGACTTGTCAAACGACCCTCTGGGAGTCGATCATTGGGCTTAAGCATGAGATCTGGAATGTCGCAAATTCCCGCAAGCTGCTTTTTGAATCTGCATGCACCTGGGCTCGTTTTTAAGCCCTACATTCAGCCTAAGCCCTATTATCGCCGGTGCTACTCGATTCACGATCGTTTAATCTCACGAAGTCATTCGTGAAAGTATAACATTATTCTTTTTTAACACTACGGTATACATATATCAATATATGTGTGTGCAAAATTATAAGGATATAAGAACATAATGTAATCAAGTCAAGTAGGAAGAAAGTAGGAAATAAAGACACAACTGTGGTTGGCACAGCTCTGCAGCGCATAGAAAGCAGCACCCTGGGATACAGAAATTATGTACGTATGTTTTCAGTATGTGCCCTGTTCTGCCTATTCAAATGTATCTTCAACCCCATAGGAGCCCCCAGGGTCACCGCATTCTCCGTCTGACCACAAGAAACACAAAACAAGTAACCCTGGCCTTAACTGTCTCATACATCCTGGCTTCTGTTCGCTGCACTTGATTCCGTTGCCACCTGTAACTCTTATAGCCAACACTCTCCGCCAACTGTCTGCGTCGCTTGCGATGCTGCGAGGACTTTTAAAATTTGATACTTTCTTTCTTAAACCCCAAATAATACCCATACACAAAATTACAATTGCCGAAAAATGACCGGAAATGGCAATAATGGCCAATGGAGCTCACCTCAGCTGGGGCATGTTTGTAATTCTAAAAAATGTACCTTACTAACTTATAATACCCTCAACGTATTCGTATCCGTACTCAAAACCGTACTTCACAACCCTGCATGCAGCTCACCTCAGCTGGGGTATCATACGCCTTATCCAAGGCATCAAGAAGAGGTTGGGTCACCTTCATTGCAGCTTCTTTCTTGTCCTATGCATGCAGGTAAGCGGTGATCATGTGTACGTGTGGTGCACTGTTTGTTTTTGGTGCGGTGCACTATTTTTGGAATGGTGCATTATTTTTGGTGTGGTACACAGATGTTGGTGTTGTGCACTGTTTTTGGCTGTTGGTTGTTATGCACTGATGTTAGCGTTGTGCCCCGTTTTGGTTAATTGTGTCACTGATGTTGGCTGGTGTCACCGTATTTGGTGTTGTGCACTGAGGTGGCGTGGTGCAAAAAAACCGTAAATTGGTTGTTGTTATCCTGAGTTAGCGTGTGCACCGTAATTTGTTTTATGTGTCACTGATGGTGCACGGTGCACCGTATTGGTGTTGTGCACTGATGTTGCGTGGTGCACCGTCTTTGTTGGTATCACTGAATTTTAGCGTGTGCACCGTATGTTGTTATTGTCACTGATGTTTGGCCCCGTGTGCACCGTATTTGGTGGTTGTGCACTGATTTGGCGTGGTGCACGCGTATTTGTTTATCCCTTATGTTAGCGTGGTGCACGTATTTGTTATTGTGCCTGATTTGGCACACGGTGGCACCGTCTTTGGTGTGGTGCACTGATGTTGGCGTGGTGCACCGTATTTGTTGTTATGCACTGATGTTAGCGTGGTGCACCGTATTTGTTATTGTGCACTGATGTTGGCGTGGTGCACCGTATTTGGTGTTGTGCACTGATGTTGGCGTGGTGCACCGTATTTGTTGTTATGCACTGATGTTAGCGTGGTGCACCGTATTTGTTATTGTGCACTGATGTTGGCACGGTGCACCGTATTTGGTGTTGTGCACTGATGTTGGCGTGGTGCACCGTATTTGTTGTTATGCACTGATGTTAGCGTGGTGCACCGTAGTTTTTGTGCACTGAGTTTGGCGTGTGCCCGTATTTGGTGTTGTGTGCCCTGATGTTTGGCCCCGTGGGCACTGATGTTGGTGTGGGTGTGCACTGTTTGGTGTTGTGCACTGATTGTTGGCGTGGTTCATCGTATGTGCTGGTTTGCACTGATTTTGGCGTGGTGCACTGATGTTGGTGTTTTGCACTTTTTTTGGTGTGGGCACTGATGTTTGGTGTGTGGCACTTTTTTTGTTGTTGGTGCAACTGGTTTTGTGTTGTCACTGATTTTGGCGTGGTGCACTGATGTTGGTGTTGTGCACTGTTTTGGCATTGTGCACTGATGTTGGCTTGGTGCACCGTATTTGGTGTTGTGCACTGATGTTGGCGTGGTGCACTGATGTTGGTGTTGTGCACTGTTTTGGTGTTGTGCACTGATGTTGGCGTGGTGCATCGTATTTGCTGGTGTGCACTGATGTTGGCGTGGTGCACTGATGTTGGTGTTGTGCACTGTTTTGGTGTGGTGCACTGATGTTGGCGTGGTGCACTGATGTTGGTGTTGTGCACTGTTTTGGTGTGGTGCACTGGTTTTGTGTTGTGCACTGATGTTGGCGTGGTGCACTGATGTTGGTGTTGTGCACTGTTTTGGCATTGTGCACTGATGTTGGCTTGGTGCACCGTATTTGGTGTTGTGCACTGATGTTGGCGTGGTGCACTGATGTTGGTGTTGTGCACTGTTTTGGCATTGTGCACTGATGTTGGCGTGGTGCACTGGTTTTGTGTTGTGCACTGATGTTGGCGTGGTGCACTGATGTTGGCGTGGTGCACAGGTTTGGTGCTGTGCACTGATGTTGGCGTGGTGCACTGATGTTGGTGTTGTGCACTGTTTTGGTGCTGTGCACTGACGTTGGCGTGGTGCACTGATGTTGGTGTTGTGCACTGTTTTGGTGCTGTGCACTGATGTTGGCGTGGTGCACTGATGTTGGTGTTGTGCACTGTTTTGGTGCTGTGCACTGATGTTGGCGTGGTGCACTGTTTTGGTGTTTTGCACCGGTGTTGGTGTTGTGCACTGTTACTGGTGCAGTGCACTTTTTGCCCTGTCCTTGGAACACACCCGAAGCTAGCTAGCGCATCTGACAGTTAAATTACGGGCATTTCAATACAACTGAAAACTTTGAGCTAGACCCAGAGGCTGGTTGTTGGAGCTGCCTGGAAGTTGCCTTGTGTAGCAAAAAAATGAAAAAGTGGGAGGGCGGGTGGCAGGGTGGAAGGATGAGTGGACGGATGTATCAGGGTTGTTATACATGGTGTGTATTGTGTCATAAAAACAGTTTTGTAGGGTGTGTTATTCCACATATGCATGTTTTGAAACTAGGTTGCGTCTCATGATGCAGATTTTGAGATTTTAATGTTGGAGTCCCCCAGTTTAACCCTGGTATGTATCTGACACCTACAATCCTTGCCAGCTTGTGCCCTGTAGCTGCACTGCTTTTCGCTTGTATTTTCACTGTATTGTATTATATTTGCACTGCATTGTACTGTACTGTATTGTACTGTACTGTATTTGTACTGTATTGTATTTGTACTATCTTGTATTTGCTCTATATTGTTTTTGCCCTGTATTGTATTTGCTCTGTATTGATTTTGCACTGTATTTGCACTGTTTTGCACTGTTTTGTATTTGCACTGTGCTTTCAAACTGAGGACCCATGGTGGCATTGTTGATTAGACTGTAGTCTGCTGTGTGAGTTGGTACCCCATGGGCAGCAGACGGACTATTTTGGGCTACGCAGGGCACCTTCAAGCCAGCTCCAATAGCCAACCACTGGGTCTAGCCGAAAGCTGTCAGCTGCATTGGAATGCTTGCCAAGCCAGCTTTCAGCCATACTAGCTGGCTTCAGGTTTGGTCCAAGGATAGGGAAAAGAAGCTGCCTAGAAGCTTCTATGCTTAGCCCCCAAAATAAACAGTGTGTGTGAGCCGGTACCCCATTGACACGGCTTGCCCATTTCCGGTAGATGACTCACCTCTGGAAGAGCATCGATTAGAAGGAAATATTCTTCAACTGGAGATGGTACAGTGAGTGCTAGGTTGTTTAGCTCAAACATTCCCACTACAGCGCCGTACACCTGCATAGCACATCACACAGAGGTGGAGAGGTACTGTGAGTGCTAGGTTGTTTAGCTCAAACATTCCCACTACAGCGCCGTACACCTGCATAGCACATCACACAGAGGTGGAGAGGTACTGTGAGTGCTAGGTTGTTTAGCTCAAACATTCCCACTACAGCGCCGTACACCTGCATAGCACATCATACACAGGTGGAGAGGTACTGTGAGTGCTAGGTTGTTTAACTCAACCATTCCCACTACAGCGCCGTACACCTGCATAGCACAGCACACACAGGTTCAGAGGTACTGTGAGTGCTAGTTTGTTTAACTCAACCATTCCCACAACAGCGCCATCCTTACACCTGCATAGCACATCACACACAGGTGGAGAGGTACTGTGAGTGCTAGCTTATTTAACTAAAACATTCCAACTCCAGCGCCATCTGTACACCTATCTATAGGGAGCGGAAAGTAGTATTAGAGTTTGAAAAACTAATATTAACTTAATCTATTATAGTGTCACAATAATATTAGTTTTTCAAATAAATTCAAAATTCTGGTGAGACGGCTCATCAGTCTGATATTAGCTAATATTGACTGATATGACTAATTCACTAATATTTACTAACTTAGCCTTCCCCTACCTCTATACAAACCATGTATCGTATCGAGGGGGGGGCAGGAATAAAGTTGGCTGACCGCACGTTCGGAAGTTGTTATTTTGACCCCCGGGGACCCCCCCCCCCCCCCCCCCTCCCCCTCTTTGAGACCTCATATCTAGACACCCAGACAGTATTACATAGTGAAAGGGGGGTCCATGAGCATCATCTCGGCAAGGCCTTTCCAACCATACAACCAAATTTTATAAATATCAAGTTTGGACAAAGTTATTTAGATTTTAGTATTTTTACAACTTTCTTGGGCGCTCAGCAGTCGTCCGCGCCCTAGGAGAAGATCACGAAAATCGACTGAATGCGTTATTTATCTGTCTATTTATCTTTATCATCATCATTATCATGGCTTGATCTACTCAACTTGTATTCTGGAGCCTGATGGTCGGCTCGGGTGGTGTGTGTGTTTTGGGGTGGGGGGGAGGGGGGGGAAGGTGTGTGTGTGTGTGTGTGTGGGGGGGGGGGGTCGAGTGCTCGACCCCAGGCTCGACTGCTTTAGGAACTTCGTACGGTAGGGGACCGGAATTCAGAACGCGTTGCGCGCGCGCCTTTTTCCGCCCAACTGCCGCTCGTTCCAAGCTGGACGCGAAGGTCTGGGTGACGTCCAGCCTGGCGTCCAGCCTGGATGTACCTTCCGGGAGATTCACCAATTACACCCTTGGTGTCACTAACTAACGACTTCAGATTTGTACTCCTCTCGTCGAGACCTTCTCAATGGTGTACGTCACGCTCAAAAATTCGCACTGGCAAGAAAGTTACACGAGGTACAAATAAAATTGGGAAAACGGTCGGACCCCCCCCCCCCACCCACCCACCCCTCGTATCTCGGCCGCCCGTGGGTGTATCGACATGATTTTTTTTGTATCGACTATTGCTCGCGGTTCTCTATCCATATCGAACGTGCGGTACGAAATCTTTTTCCTTGCCCCCCCCTCGTATCGTATATTGTATTATCGCACAATCTCGAATTGATACTCCGCGGGGTTCTGGGCACAGCACGTCACACTGGGATACTAAGTTGCTAAATTTGCTAAGTGGCGCATGAAAAAAGTGCTGGGGGGCATCATGAGGCACATAGAACATAACAGCCAATCAATGAAGACGAGCAAATATGAAACACTGGATGAACACTTGTACAGAGGTGAACATTATTAAATTGTGGTACAATTGTACAGAGGTAAAAAAAGGTAAATTGAGGTACAATTGTACAGTGGTGAATTGAGGTACACATGTACAGTGGTGAATTGAGGTACAATTGTCCTGAGGTGAATTGAGGTGCAATTGTACAGTGGTGAACAGAGTTGAATTGAGGTACAATTGTACTGAGGTGAACAGAGGTGAATTGAAGTACAGATGTACAGAGGTGAATTGAGGTGCAGTTGTACAGAGTTGAACTGAGGTGAATTGAGGTACAAATGTAATGAGGTGAACTGAGGTGAATTGAGGTAGACATGTACCGAGGTGAACTGAGGTGAATTGAGGTACAAATGTACTGAGGTGAACAGAGGTAAATTGAGATACATACAAATGGAAATTGTGAATTCTTACGCCTTGCAACTGGGCGTTGATTTAAGGGTACCTTGCCATTTGATTGCTCATTGGAAGGCTACCGTGGATTTTGTTTTCGCAGACCTATACTGCACCTGAGCTAGGACTACCGCGGGACAGCGATGGAGGAAAGGTCTCGGAATATTTGAAGGCGGCAGGACTGAGGTACATATGTTCTCCCCAGGGTTGGTTAAGGATTTTGTGTGCTGGTACAGGTATATGTTTGAGGTACACGAGGTACACAAGGTGCACAAGGAACATAGAGTACACGAGGTACACAAGGAACATGGAGTACACGAGGTACACAAGGTGCACAAGGAACATAGAGTAAACGAGGTCCTACCTGGGCCGACATGAGAGTTGGGAATGCTTGTGCTGCCGCAGGCCAAGCCGATCCTAGTAGCTCTAGAGACTCTAAGGCCAGGGACCTGCAATGCATGTGTGTGTGTGAGTATATTTTGTTTGTGTATGTTTGTGTGCGCGTTAGTGTTTGCGTGTGTTTGTGTGTTATTTAGGTTGTTTGTGTGTGTTTGTGTGCGCGTTTGTGTTGATGCAAAATTTAAAGTGTTGTATGTTTGATTAGGGAATAGGGTTTGGATTTAAGGGTTCACGGTCAGTGTCTGTGCTTGCATTTGTGTCTGTATCTATTTATCTTTATATGTCTCATGTACAGGGAACGGCAACTAATATTAGTGTTTGAAAACTTATATTAGTGTTTGAAGAACTAAAAGCAACTAATATTATTTTAGTGTCACAATAATATTAGTTTTTCAAATAAACTCAAAATTCTGGTGATACGGCTCGTCAGTCAAATATTTACTAACGTTCACTTATATTATTAATTTGCTAATATTAACTAATTTAGCCTTTCCCTACTCATGTCTAGTGCCTGTGCCTGTCTATGCCTGTGTCCGTATTGGTGTCTAAGCCTGACTGTCAGTCTGCCTGTGTCTGTGTCTGTGAATCTGTGTTCATGTTTATTGTGTTAACCTGGCACACAATACACTCCACCCAGGCCCACCCCCCACCCCCACCCACTGACCCACTCCCACCCACCAACTGCAGGTACATCATCAGCAACAATAAAGACCAGACCATCAAGCTATGGGACCTACGTGATCTAGCATGATGAGTGAGCGAAAGAAACCTGGCGTACCCCCCACCCCCCCAACCCCAACCCCACAAACACACCTACGACCTACGATAGTCTGTGTCTGTGCTTGCATTTGTGTCCGTACCATTTTTTTTTATATATATATATATATGTATATATATATGTATATGTCTAAGCTTGCCTGTGCCTGTGTCCGTATCGGTGTCTACGTTTGTCTGCCGGTCTAACTGTGTCTGTATGGCTGTGTTTATGTTTCCGTGACACATGATACACTCCACCCAGACACACTCACTTGAGCTGTTCTCTAAACTCCCCTTCATTATCAACATCCTCAGGGACAGCCACGCACTCCCACCAAACTTGCTTCCAGCCCATGGCGAATGGCAGCCATGCCTCCTGCATACACACGAGGTAACACGGATTGGCATCTCATACGATGCTGACCAAAGGCGAGTATGATATCATACAAATTGCATCATATGATATTGTATATAAATGGTACCTAGCATAGTTAGACTGCCGGCATCATATGATATCATTTGGTGACATCATATCATACGATATCAAATTGCTGTCCCTACAACCGGCGAAGGGAAGCCAGGCCGCCACACACACGTTGAAAATGAAGCAACCCAATCGTGCTTCATACATTTGTGACTCTCACCAGACTTGCTTCCAGCCTGGCAAAGGGCAGCCAGGCCGCCTGCACACACGAAAGGATACGATGAAGCAATCCAATTGTGCTTCATATTTTGTAGCATATAATTATATTCGGTAACTCCCACCACACTTGCTTCCAGCCCATCACATGGCTTGACGGGCAGCCAGGCCATCACAAACTCAAGTTGTAAATGAAGCAATCCAATCGTGCTTCATACATTTGTGACTTTTTTCTTCTTCCGGTAACTCCCACCACACTTGCTCCCAGCCCATGGCGTAGGGCAGCCAAGCCTCCTGCACACACACACAAGAATACGATGAAGCAATCCAAACGTTATCATATATAAGCTGGGTAATTACCTAGATATCCTGTCGGTTTGATAGCAAGGATCATGCCCTTGCATTGAGGTTACTCGAGTACACCCACGATAAGTAACTTGTTCACTACAATTGGTTTCTCGAGCCTGTAACGTTTTACTGCTTATCAGTATCGTCACCTCACCTCACGTCAGCGTCGATCTGGGCCTGCCAGCCCAGATCGATGCGGACAGGTGACGATACTGATAAGCGACTCCCTCGTGGGAAAATCTAGCGGCATGAGTTATAAGTGTATGCTAGACTGCATAAGATGGTCCAGCCTGATCAACTCACCAACTTTGCAGTCACCACAGGCCATCTCCCACCACTTCCGATCCCTTATCACAAGTTCGATTGCTTGTCTATGGATTTTATCACAGCAACAAATGCTTATGTGATTAGATAGTTGTTACAGTCCAGAGGTAGACCAAATAGGCTGAAGGGACTTGCCCAACCTAGAGGAGGGACTACAATGGAAAAACACAGATGAAATGGATAAAATATGACATGGTACACCATCCTACCTTCATCCCCGGGCTACTTTGGGACATGGTGAGAGGGGCACTGTTTTCCGCTCCCTCGCCCCCTCCCTTCTGAGTTGCACGCCAGCACCTGATTGGGGCACATGTTGGTGATAGCTGGAATACATGCGAGTGTGTGACTGTATGTGTGAATGTCTGATTGGGAGCAAATGTTGGTGATAGCTGGAATATATCTGAGTGTGTGACGATGTATGTGCGAGTGTGTGATTGGGAGCACATGTTGGTGATAGCTGGAATACATGCGAGTGTGTGACTGTATGTGTGAATGTCTGATTGGGAGCAAATGTTGGTGATAGCTGGAATATATCTGAGTGTGTGACGATGTATGTGTGAGTGTGTGATTGGGAGCACATGTTGGTGATAGCTGGAATACATGCGAGTGTGTGACTGTACGTGTGAATGTCTGATTGGGAGCAAATGTTGGTGATAGCTGGAATATATCTGAGTGTGTGACGATGTATGTGTGAGTGTGTGATTGGGAGCACATGTTGGTGATAGCTGGAATATATCTGAGTGTGTGACGATGTATGTGTGAGTGTGTGATTGGGAGCACATGTTGGTGATAACTGGAATACATGCGAGTGTGAGACGATGTATGTGTGAGTGTCTGATTGGGAGCAGATGTTGGTGATAGCTGGAATGCATGTGCGTTTGTGACGGTGTGTGTGAATGTGTGGTTGGGAATACATGCTGGTGAAAGCTAGTTGGTATCTATTTGTTACAGTCTAGGGGATAGCAAAATAGGCTAAAGGGACTTGCCCAACCTTGGAATTAGGAGGGGCTAAACAGAAAAGGCACGGATGAACTGAACCCCAAACAATCTTTCAACGGGGGGCCTAGGTTTGTGCTACAGTGATACTTAAATTTTGCGAGTCTCATCGCATTTTGGCAGTGAGAGCTGGAACACATGCGAGTGTGTGGAGTGACTTTGTGCGTGTGACTTAGCGGTGGGAAGTTGGTGAGCTAAAGAAATCATTAGTACGCCTTATTATGAGACATGAGGTTGAGGGGGCCAGCCTGTACTGGGGCCAACCACCATGGTGAGCTACCTCATCAATGTCAGACTTTGTTGGGGACCAGTTCATTATTTGTTTTTCAATCAGACCCTCCTGGAAATCTAGACTTAAGCTCGATTGTTCGAGGTTGGGCAAGTCCTTTTAGCCTACACAGCCACCCCTTTGAGCCGCCAGAATGTGTGTATTTGTATGTGTGTATGTGTGTGGGTGTGTGGGTGTGTAAGTGTGTGTTTGTGTGTATGTGTGTGTGGGGGTGAGGGAGTTGGGGTGGGCGCTTGATGAGTTACCTTATCGATGTAACAGCAATGTGACAGCAAAGACATAGGCAGCTAGATATAAGATCTCATAAGTGGAGCATGCATGTTCTATGAACGCTGGCAGCTGCTCTCTTTGAGCCTCCAGACTGTGCTTGTTTGTGTTTGCGTGTGTATGTGTGAGAGAGTTAGTGGTGGGCAGTTGGTCTCTATGAGCTGCCAGCCTGTGTGTGTTTGTGTGTGTACGTGTGAGAGAGTTAGTGGTGGGCAGTTGGTCTCTTTGAGCTGCCAGCCTGTGTGTGTTTGTGTATGTGTGTGTACGTGTGAGAGAGTTAGTGGTGGGCAGTTGGTCTCTTTGAGCTGCCAGCCTGTGTGTGTTTTTGTTTGTGTGTGTATGTGTGAGACAGTTAGTAGTGGGCAGTTGGTCTCTTCGAGCTGCCAGCCTGAGTGCGTTGGTGTGTGTGTATGTATGTGTCAGAGAGTTAGTGGTGGGCAGTTGGTCTATTTGAGCAACAAGACTGAGTTTGTGTGTGTTAGTGTGTGAGAGAGAGAGAGAGAAAGAGAGAGAGTTAGCGGCTGGCGGTTGTTGAGTTACCTTGTCAATGTGACAGCTACCACCTTGGCAGCTAGCTCGAAGATCTCATAAGTGGAACATGTATGCTCTATGAAAGTTGGCAGCTGGTCTCTATGAGCTGCCAGCCTGTGTGTGTTTGTGTGTATGTGTGTGTGTGAGAGAGAGTTAGTGGTGGGCAGTTGTTGACTTACCTTGTCAATGTGACAGCTGCCACCTTGGCAGCTAGCTCGAAAATCTCATTAGTGGAGTGTGCATGTTCTATGAAAGCGGGCAGCTTGTTTCTATGTGTGACCAAGCCACAAACAACCTCCTCCTCATGGTCTGCTGAGCTGCTGCTCCCACCTTGTCCACAGCCCCCCCCTCCACAACAGAGGAGGCAGTGGTACTGATCCCAAGCCTCCGACGCACAGCTTGTACTGCAGTACTGCTCGCCACAAACACGGGTGCAGGGAACCTGGGAGAAGATGGGTAAGGAGGGAGCATTGGGAATTATAATCATTGAGTGCAGCAAGGCCAGGTGGGGTGGGTGGCTGTGTGTGGCTGTGTTTGGATGTGTTTGGATGTGTGTGTGTGTGTGTGTTGGAGGGGTGGGGGAGGGGGGGGGGGGGGGGGGGGGGGGGGGGGGAGCTCAAATACATATATTGTAAATTCAAAGTTTGGTTTGAAGTTGCACAGCAATTACCGCCTGCAGCAATGGAACCTCTTCACTATATATATCTATATAGATCTCATTTTTTATGTGGTAGTTTCACAGCTCTATACAGAAGCTCATATATTGTAAATACCAATTTTGAAGTTACACAGCACTTGTCGGTTGCAGCAATGGAACCTCTTCACTATTAGGAAGTTTTGCAGCTCCAAACTCATATTTGTATGTATGTATGTATGTATGTATGTATGTATGTATGTATGTATGTATGTATGTATGTATGTATGTGTGTATGTGTGTATGTGTGTGTGTGTGTGTGTGTGTGTGTGTGTGTGTGTGTGTGTGTGTGTGTGTCTGTCTGTATGTATGTTACAGTCCAGGGTTGGCCAAAAAGGCATCATGGACTTGCCCAACAGTGACAGGAAGGGCTAAAAATAAAAGCATGTACACACACACCGGTTTATTGTAAATTTAAAGTTTGAAGTTGCACAGTTCTTACCGGTTGCAGCAATGGAACCTCTTCACTGTAAGGAAGTTTCACAGCTCCAGACAAGAGCTCCTTCAAGTACTCCTCCCCCACTTCAGCAGCACTGATCTGCAGGAGAACAAGAGCAGCATGGTGGTGGTGGTGGTGGTGGTGGTGGTGGTGGTGGGCTGCTCATGTGGGAGGAATGATCAACACGTCATCCAACCGTGATTGATTATACGATAACCCCCAACCATACATCAGTAATGGCTGCAAGCAACACAGCCACAACTTGTAGTCAGGGCCACAACCTTCACTATCCTTTACGTACTCCTCCCCAACTTCAGCAGCACTGACCTGCAGGTCACCTGCTTGGTGTTAGAATCACAGCTCTTCTTTTCAGCAACCACAGTGTAGTGGTAGAAGGGGGGGATGTCATCCCCATGTGCAGGTCCCACACTATTGCCAGTTTCTCTGCTTTGTTGCTTGTATGTTGAAACAGTCCAGGGGTAGACAAAATAGGCTGAAGGGGCTTGCCCATCCGTGACATGAGGGGATAAAACGAAAAAGCACGGGGAAAAGTTGCTTGTGCCCTTTGCTTTGTATTTGACGATTTGTGGGAAGACCCCATCAATGCTGTGGAGCAGCCTTGTCGATAACGGCATGTATATGGTATGTAAGATCGTGGACCTGGAAAAGTGTGTATTCGATATATCCAAAGATGCAATGCAGACAAGGTCAAAGGCCTGCCCATAGAACTTGCCAGGTGATAAGAGTTAAACTACTACTATTTTTCTTTGTGGTTCTGTATAACACCTTGACTTTTCCCCCACATCTGCCTCTTGGCATACAACCTGACAGTTACATTGTTGCAATGGAAGTGCAATGTGATATAGGGTGGTCAACTACCAGGGTACTACTAAGCACGCGCGGCAGCGCGGTACCGCGCTACCTTTTTGAGCCCCTATGCGCATTTCGAGCAGTTTTTTCAACCCCCTGTGGGCGCAGCGCGCAGTTTTTGCGCTTTTTGCACTAAAAAGCGCTGATCGATTTGACGTTTGTGGGCTTCAAGCGCTGACCAATTTGGCAAGAAGTAGTACCCTGTCAACTACTATATCAAACCATGGGTCGATGTATCGAACACTCATTTTGATGACCATACTCATGCAGCATACATGCTAAATGCTTAGGGGGTAGGGTTTATGCAAATGTTAATATACTAATACAATCATTGTGATGACCCTACACATGCAGCACATATTATAAATATGTAGGGTTTAGGGTCAAGGGTTTATGCAAAGTAAATAAATACAATAATTTAATGACCACACCCACCATACACATGCAGCATATATGTTAAATGTTTAGGGTCTAGGGTTTTGGGCTTATGCAAATGTAAATAATTAAATTCGGTAATTTTAATGACCATACACATGCAGCATACATGCTAATTTTTTAGGGTTCAGAGTTGATGCAAATATATATATATATATATAAAAATACGATCATTTTGATGACCACACATGCAGCATATATGTGAAATACTAAGGTCTAGGGGTTAGGGATTGCACATAAGTAAGTGAATAAATACGGTAATTTTGATGACCACACATGCAGCATACATGCTAAATACTGAAGGTCTAGGGGTTAGGAATTACGCAGAAGTAAGTGAATAAATACGGTAATTTTGATGACCGTACACATGCAGCATACATGCTAAATGTTTAGGCCCTAGGGTTTAAGGCTTGTGGAAAGGTACGATGCACCCACCTACTAGGTCACCGGTATGCACATGCACCATACATTGCTTTGCAAGACAGATCAGTAGGGTTCATATTCGCGTCATAAGCACAACGCAACCAGCTAGCCACACCATCAAGTAGCTAGTAGCTGAATGCCTAGACATTCAGCCACCACGGCAGCAGGCGGCTCACAGCCACAGGATCCTTCTTATCGCACATGTGGACAGTACTGTACAGGCTGGCACTGGCACCATGTACAGTTATAGGGGGTCCACAAATATGCTTTGGGATTGGCTTGGAGCAATAAAGCATCCAAAGTTGTCCTTGTCCTTGCGAGGAGGTTAACATTGTGCTTTCTGTAAACCTCCGGGTAAAACAAGGGGTCCTGTGAGTGTGAGCCATGCGCACCAACTACTAGAGGATGCAGCCAGAGGATGCATGGGCCTCAGCCCTTTTACTTTTGCCATCATTTCTGCCAATGCATGCATGCATGTTACATGTTCTGTCCAGCATATTCAAATGATGCTACAGTCCAGGGGAAGCCAAATAGGCTACAGGGACTTGCCTAACCTCAAACAATCAAGAACACTGCTGGACTACCAGGGAGGACTAAATGAAAGAAACACTTGATAAACTGGTCCTTACCAAATTGCCAATGCTCATACGTGTAAAGAGTTGAGTAAAGTTGTTATGGAAAGCATGCAGCAGGGATGTGACAGCATGCATGCATGCATGCATCATTCACACCTCATGGATGTCTGAGTGATACAGTCCAGGTGTAGCCAAATAGGCTTAAGGGACTTGCCCTACCACCTACGTCAATGCTCATGTGTGGGAAGAGTTGTTGAGGCAAGCATGCAGCAGGGATGTGACAGCATGCATGCATGCATCATTCACACCTTATTGATGTTTGAGTGATACAGTCCAGGGGTAGCCAAATAGGCTTAAGGGACTTGCCCTACCACCTATGCCAATGCTCATGCGTGGGAAGAGTTGTTGAGGCAAGCATGCAGCAGGGATGTGACAGCATGCATGCATGCATGCATCATTCACACCTTATTGATGTTTGTGTGATACAGTCCAGGGGTAGCCAAATAGGCTTAAGGTACTTGCCCTACCACCTATGTCAATGCTCATGTGTGGGAAACATTGTTGTGGCAAGCATGCAGCAGGGATGTGACAGCATGCATGCAGCCTACACACCTCATGGGTGTTTGTGGGACACAGTCCAGAGGTAGCCATATAGTGATATAGGCTACAGGGACTTGCCCTACCACCTAAGGCAATGCTCATGTGTTTAAAGAGTTGTTGTGGCAAGCATGCAGCAGGGATGTAAGAGCATGCATGCAGCCTACACAAATCATGGATGTTTGTGTGACACAGTCCAGGGGTAGCCAAGTAGGCTACAGGGACTTGCCCTACCACCTATGTCAATGCTCATGTGTGTAAAGAGTTGCTGCGTCATGCATCAATATATTAGTACATCAAAATATGAGGCAGGCACATGACAGCATGGCACGCAGGCAGCAAAAGGCTTTCAATTAGAAGACAGATCAGGATTCCGATTCATTCTAGATCAGCACTAAGCTTTTAAATTTGATTCTGGTTCACTAGAACATCAGCACTTGGCTTTTAAATTTGCTTCTGATTCACTTGAACATAAGCAATTCGCTTATAAATTTGATTCTGATTCACTTGAACATCAGAACTTAGCTATTAAATTTTATTCTGATTCACTTTTAGATCAGCTCTTAGCTTTAAATTTATATTCTGATTCACTTCTAGATCTGCACTTAGCTTTTGAATTGTATTCTGATTCACTTGTAAATCAGCACTCCGCTTTTACATTTAATTCTGATTCACTTGCACATCAAACAATTCGCTTTCAAAGTTGATTCTGATTCATTCTTAGATCAAGCTGTAGCTCCTTATTTTGATTTATTTCATTTGCCTAGATCAGCATTCAGCCTTGGAATTTGATTTTAGATACAAATTTGTCTTGACTAAAACATAGATTTGGGTACATAGTTGCAGTACCAGGGCCACCTTTGCCTTCAGCTCATCCTCTGAATACCTCATCATCATCGTCATCATGATTTGATTTGATTTTGATTTGAATCAGTTTTAGATAAACAACAGCTTTTGAATTCGAATTGTAATTATGCCTACTCCAATACAGAGATACAGCTACATAGTTGCAGTACCAGGGCCATCTTTGCCTTCACCTCATTCTATCCATCCCTACCATGTTGATTTTGATTTGGAATAATTCTAGATCACCATCTAGCTTTAGAATTCGATTTTGTGTTTGAATTCGAGTTGTATTTATGTTCACAATAACACACATATATGGTAACATAGTTGCAGTACCAGGGCCATCTTCGCCCTCAGCTCCTCCTCTCCATCCCCATCGTTTGCAGCTTCAGCCTCTGTACTGCTTCCTGACAGTCCTGGATTATCTCCACTGCCAGGGGCCTGCTTCTGCTGCTCCAACTCCCGATGCTGTTGAATCACCAACAGCAGTTTTCTTGCAATCTGCTGCTCCACGCTTCCTGACAGAAATTATGGGGAGCTTGTTAGCATCTTACAAAGATAACAGGTTGGTGCAGGGTTGGTGCAAGAGTTTTTTCATTTAAAAAAATGAATCCATACCTAACCCCAAATGTGATCCTCTTCTTTAGGTAAGGTGTGCTCTAGTGCAGGGGTGGCATAATCTGGAACGGTTTTGTTTCATTGTAAAAAGTGGATCCATCCCTAACACCAAATGTGATAGTCGTCTATAGGTATGGTGTGCTCTAGAGCAGGGGTGGTAGAATGTGGAACGGTTTTGTTTCGTTGTAAAAAGTGGATCCATTCCCAACCCCAAATGTGATAGTCGTCTGTAGGTAAGGTGTGCTCTAGAGCAGGGGTGGTAGAATGTGGAACGGTTTTGTTTCATTTAAAAAGTGGATCCATTCCCAACCCCAAATGTGATTGTCATCCAAAGGTACAGGGTGTGCTCTAGTGCAGGGGTGGCAGAATTGAAAACATTTTTGTTTCATTTTAAATTGAATCCATTCCCAACCCCAAATATGACCGTCGTCCAAAGGTACAGGGTGCGTTGTAGTACAGGGGTGGCAGAGTTTGGAACAGTCTTCTTTCGCCAAAAATTGAACCTATTCCCAACCCCAAATGCGATTGCTGCCATCAGGGAAGGTATGCCACACTCCAGGGGTGGCCAGGAATTATGCACCACTTTTGTTTCTCCAAAACGTGAATCCATTCCCAACCCTGAATGTGATCGTTGTCACCAGTTTAGGAATGCTGCATTTCAGGGGTGGCAGAATTGCTCAAGGGACATGCGGGACTCGGTGAGCCATTTAAGGCAAGGTCCCATTTAATCGAGCTTACATTTAAGGCTAGATCGCATTTAAGCAAGGTCGCATTAGGGGCATTGGTTATTGCGACACAACGCTACTACTGTCTGTCATGTACTCTAGTGCTGCGTTCTGTCCTGTTCTGTTCTGTTCTGTTCTGTTCTATACTGTCCTGTTTTTTATTTTATTATATTTTCCTTATATTTATGTTCTCTTCCTGGTGCCTGAATGTGCTAAAGGGCCTGCCATTCCCTAACTACTTCAGATAAGCGGGATAACATTGATTATTGTGTCACATGCACTTATGTCTGTCCTATCCTGTCACTTATATTCTGTTTTATTATAATATTATCTTTCCTTTTCTTTCCCTTTCTCTCCTTTTCTATTCTAATGGCTGCAGAAATGCACTGACCAATGAATTTAAAGCAATGTGCGCAGACAAGAGAATCCTCCTTGCTGCTCGCATGTTGGATGCCCAGCAAGGGGCGCTTCTTGAAGAGTATGTCCCACCTCCCCCCCTTGCCCCCCCCCCCCCCCCTTCTCTCCTTTCTTTTTTAATGGCTGCATAAATGCACTGACCAATGAATTTAAAGCAGTGTGGGCAGACACGAGAATCCACCTTGCTGCTCGCATGTTGGATGCAGCCAAGGGGCCCTCCTTGAAGAGTGTGTCCCTTATTTTCTTTTATATTTATCTTTTCTTTCCCTTCCTCTTTTTTTCGGTTCTAATGGCTTCAGAAATGCACTGACCAATGAATTTGAAGCAATGTGCGCAGACAAGAGAATCCTCCTTGCTGCTCGCATGTTGGATGCCCACCAAGGGGCGCTCCTTGAAGAGCGTGTCGCCTCTGCTGAAGTTGCGTGTTGTGAAGATGCCCTTGCCACGGTTCGGCCCGGCATCTAGCTTCACTTCAATTCCATCTGCTGCTCCTTCTAGCAACACCTGCTCACATGGAAGTGTTCAGTCTGTCAGTGGACTTGAATGTGTACTGGCGTGCACCTCTACACACTGCAACTTTGTACATTGCCCAGCATTTAGCTTCACCTGAATGCCATCCGCTGCTCCTTCTAGAAACACCTGCTTGCATAGACGTTTTTAGTCAGTCAATGGATTTGAATGTGTACTGGCATGCACCTGTACGCACTGCAACATTGGATGATGGGGGTTCAGCATCTAGCTTTACCTGTATGCCATCCGCTGCTCCTTCTAGAAACACCTGCTTGCATAGACGTTTTTAGTCAGTCAGTGGATTTGAATGTGTACTGGCATGCACCTGTACGCACTGCAACATTGGATGATGGGGGTCAGCATCTAGCTTCACCCAATGCCGTCAATGACAAATTCCTGCGACACCAGCTTCCAGAGAGGGGTAGAGACATTTAGTGGATGTGAATGTGTAAGGGTATGCACCTGTACGCACTGCAACATTGCATCTTGGCGGCCAGCATCTAGCTTCACCTCAATGCCATCCGCTTCTCCTTCCAGCAATACCTGCTTACAGGGAAGTATTCAGTCAGTCAGTGGACTTGAATGTGTACTGGCATGCACCTGTACGCACTGCAACATTGGATGATGGGGGTCAGCATCTAGCTTCACCTCAATGCCATCTGCTGCTCCTTCCAGCAACACCTGCTTGCATGGACGTTTGCAGTCATTCAGTGGATTTGAATGCATCATGGTGTGCAACTGTTTGCACTGCAACAATGGATCATGGGGGACAACATTTGGCTTCACCTCAATGCCATCCGCTGCTTCTTCTAGCAAAACCTGCTTGCATGGACGTTTTTAGTCAGTCAGTGGATTTGAAAGTGCAATGGCGTGCACCTGTATGCAATGCAACATTGGATCATGGGGGGCAGCATCTAGCTTCATCTCGATTATATCTGTGACATATTCTACCAACACCTGCTTGCAGGGAAGTGTTCAGTCTGTCAGTGGATTTGAATGAGCAATAATTTGCACCAGTGCGCACTGCAAGTTTGTGTCTTGGGGCCAGCATCTAGCTTCATCTCAGTGCCATCTGTGACATGATCCTGCAACACCGGCTTGCAGGGAAGTATTCAGTCTGTCAGTGGACTTGAATGTATGATGGCGTGCACCTGTGCGCAAAGCAACATTGGATGATGGGGGGCAGCATCTAGCTTCACCTCGATGCATGACAAGTTCCTGCAACATCTGCTCACAGGGACGTGTTCAGTCTGCCAATGGATTTTAATGTGTGATGGTATGCACCTGTACGCACTGCAACATTGGATTATGGGGGGCAGCATCTAGCTTCACCTCGATTCCATCCGTGACAAGTTCCTGCAACACCGGCTTGTAGAGAGGCCGAGAGGGGTACAGACAGTCAGGGGACTTACATACATGATGGTGTATAACTGGTGAAAGTTGCTGTATAGTGGTGTGCGTATTTTTGGTTAGCTCTTCTGTTTACTGCTTTAATGGAGGTAGGAAAGGAGAGGGGGTGGGGAGGCTGTGTCCATGTGTGTGTGCGTGTATGATGGTGAGCATGCGTGTGCGTGTTTGTTGTGTCAGGTGGTGGGAGTAGGCTGATTTGGGTTGGGGGTTAGCGTAGCTGTGGCTGTGTCCATGTGGATGGGTGGGCTTGGAGAGGGAGGACACAATCTGACACATGTATTCACCTGAGTAAGGTAATTAGTGGCACTGATGTCATCGGGAGGCTGCAGGAAGTCCATCAGTCAAGCCAGGTTAGCTGATGCCTCGGGGGTTGTGCCCTCAATGTCAATGCAAGCACATCAACTAGGTTTGAAGGCCTAACGCTCAAGCAGATGCGCTGGTGAGGAGGATTGCTGCAGCTGATGAAGATGCCAAGGGATAACTGGGGATTAGAGAGCGACAGCCAGAGTGGTACACTGTTAGTCCTCTGTTCGCCGCCGAGAGCTCGTCGAATAGAAGATCGTAGTGACGAGTCTCTACGGCATGCGATGATGGGGGGGAAAGAACTTTTTCTGAATGCAAGCCCTAGCTAAATCTTGGCCTCACTCGATTTCCTTCCTCGACGTTCTGGGCCGGTAAATGCCCACAGAGCTCTGTTGCAGTGCGTGGAAGTTGCCGCCATGGTAAAACGTTCGAGAGTATCCGTCGAGGTAAAGGAGGACGTCGCGGCGCCGTTTGTTGGTTACTTCCCCACCGGCAACCCATCAGCTGATGGGAGTGGGACGGATGTCACCTTTAGCGTTTACGAGGGGAAAGGAACCATGGGCAGAGGGCTGCTAGTCGGCTCCAAGGTACGCGTGCGTCCACCATGGCAGTTGAGTTCGGTTCCTGCCCGGCAGCTTGTCGACGAGCAAGTTGCATCAATCTTGCATAGCTTCGTTATTGGCGTACCACGATGCATGCACAAGGCGTCTGTGGCGTCAGACTCATGCTTAGGCCTTTCTATCATGAATCCATCCACCCCTGAGGCTGCATTTGGAGTTCAGTATGGCACCAGGTTAATATAAATCTCATCAGGAGCAGCAGCAGCAGCTCTTACGCCCATTCCCAATCCAGCATGGTGAAAGGGCTGCTAGTCTCCTCCAAATTATGCAGCCAACCATTGCCAAACCCATTCACCAGCAAATGTTTTAACCACATGCCGACCCAATTCACAACCATGTTTGCAAACCAACTGCCAGCACAATTCACATCCAATTTTCGACCCACTACGCAACCAATTATGAATCCAATTCGCAACCACCTGCCAACACACTTCACAAATAAATTCCCCCATCAAACTTGATCAAATGCCAATATTAGTAAAATGAACTACACACTGTGCTGCAGGGCAATGTCGACTATGTTGGGACCTCAGCAGGGCAGGAGTACACGGGTCCCCAGCCTTGCTCGTAAGTTGGTCGGTGTTGGAGGTGACAACATACATGCATACATACATCTACATACGTTGCATTGCATTACATTACATTGGAATATGTGGACGACTGTGTTGGGATCTCAGCAGGGCTGGAGTACGCTGGTCCCCAGCCTTGCTCGTAAGTTGTTTAGTGTTGGAGGTGACATCGTGGGTGGAGGTGGAGGCAGGGGGGGGAAGGGGAAGGAGGAGGAAGGGGGGGGAGGAGGAGAGGGAGGGGGAGGGGAAGAGAAGCAGGATGGGGGGAGGTACACAGGGTGTGTTGTGGGGGGGGGAGGAGGAGAGGGAGGGGGAGGGGAAGAGAAGCAGGATGGGGGGAGGTATTAGAGGAGGTGGAGATTGAGGTGTCCCTATTTATCTGGTGCTCACTCCCAAGCAATGCTAAACTGACCTGCCAGCTACAGCCCATGCATCAATACATGTCAGCAGTCCCAGTATTTCTCTTCTCACCTATGAGCGGCAGCTTCTAGGCAGCTCCCCTGGAAGGCTATTTAGCCAAGGCCAGCGCATTCTAGTTTATCTGGAAGCTCACAGAAATAGCTGTATAGAACTGTTGAAATCCTGGGGCTTAGCCCAGTGGCTGGATCAGGGAGCTGCCTAGAAGCTGGTGCTCGCAGCCGAATAGAAAAGCTACGAGCAGTCCATGTGCCTGGCTGACATGTTTGAATTATCTTCATTATTTGATGTTGTTCAAGTCTCTTCAGCCAAAATGGGTACTGAACTGTAGCATACACATACATACATACATACATACATATATGCTTACATACATACACATACATATATACATGCAAACAAGCATGCATACAGACAGACAGACAGACAGACAGACAGACAGACAGACAGACAGACAGACAGACTGGCAAGTCAACCCTAGGAATGCTGTGGCTGTGTATGACAAGGCCAAGGGCAAGCTGGAGGTGATGCCTGTCCTATGGAGACTAAAAATAAGGAAATATGCACAGACGCTTAGCTGGGCATTATTTTTGAAGGTTGTTTCCTATTTAGGGATTTTGATTTGTTGTTCACACATTTCATCACAATTTTGTTTAACTTCATAACTTTTTGATATATTTTCGATGCTAAAAAACAAAAAACAAAAGACAAAAATGAACAAAATGTGCTGACACCTGCCACCCTCAGGTATGCTGTGGCTGTGTACGACAAGGTCAAGGGCAAGCTGGAGGTGATGCCAGTGCAGTGGAGCAAGGTGCTCAGGTTGGAAGCTAGGCTGCGCAGCTTGGATTATGGCACCACGGGCGCGGGGGCTGAAGAGTATGCGGCTAATGACTATGATGCAAAAAGGGCGGACAATAAAAGGTGGGTGGGCCGTTGGGAGGGGAGGCAGAGGGGAGGTGTGGGTGTGCGTTCAAGCAATGTTAGGGGGTGGGAGGGGTGGGGGGGGGGCGGGGGGGACTATTCTGCTGATATCTATGAAGCAAACAGGGCAGACAGTAAAAGGTGGGGGGCCTTAACGAGTGTAGGCGGGGGGGGGGGGGGGGGGGGGGGGTAAGAAAAGGGGGGGGGGGCCAAGATGCTGCTGATAATTATGGAATAAGGGTATCAGCAGCATCGCCGCCGCCGCCAGCTGGTGTTGATGGAAGAGGGACGTGTGAAGGTGGAGCGCCTATCTGCTACTGACCACCCCCTACCCTCCCACCTCCCCCCCCCCCACACACACACCACCCCCAACATCCCTCCCCCCCCACACACACACCACCCTCCCTCCCCCCCACTGCCCCCATCCAGGTTGGTGGATTCTTTTGGCAGTACTCGCCGTCGCCGCCAGTTAGTGTCGATGGAAGAGGGACGTGTGAAGGTGGAGCGCCTGTCTGCCACTGATCACCTGACACAAGTCATCACCGAGGGGGCAGACATTGCGAGGAAGGCGGGATTCACCAAAGAAGAGGTGAGCTTCGAGAGAGGGGGCAGCAGGTGTGTGTGTGTGTGTACAAGAAATGTGTGTGCGTGTTGGGGGGGGGATAAAAGGGTTGAGGATAAGGGTGGGGGGTGGAGGGTCTCCAAGGGTGGTGCAGTGTGGTGGACGGAGGATAGACAGGGAAGACAGAACCTAACATCAAAAACTCTACATCCTAAATATATAACCCCACACCTCGACACCCTGAAAGACAAACCCTAAGCCCTTTAACCTGAAAAACATATTGCCCTAACCTGTACCCCTTCAGTCTATGGAGAAGGCGTTGGAGAAGTGAATGCTGCCCCCCACACCATCCTGAAGCCACGACACCTGCCGCCGCACACCGCCTGGATGTCCTCTACACCACCCTTCCTATAGACTCTACCTTTAAAACCCGTAGCCCTGCAACTCCAAACCCTAATTCAATAATCCCGAACTCCAAAATCTAAACCTCCAAACCCCATTCCAAACTCAAAATTCTTAACCCAAAATTCAAAACCTTAAATTCTTATCCCTAAACCCTGGACCCCAAGTCTGAAAACCCTAAACCCTGGACCCCAACATCACTCACCCTGTACCACTTCAGATTATGAAAAAGGCGATGGAGAAGCGAGTACTGCCCCCACACCATCCCGAGGGCAAGACACCTATGTCCGCGTACAATCTGGATGACATTATTCCTACAGGGGGCAGTAAGGAGCTGGAGTTGAATCGATTACAGGAGGCTGTCAAATCTGGAGAGGTGCTTGATGCCCTCATAGCGGATCCCAAGAGACATGTAGGTGTGGGTCGGTGGGTGTATGGGTGGGAGGGGGGGGAGATAGGTGGGTCGGTGGGTAGGTGAGAGGGGTTAGTGGGTGGGTGAGAGGATGGGTGGGTGGGTGGATGGTACAGTTCCTGCATGCCATCCCAAGGCCGCGACACCTCAGGCCGTGTACTGCCTGGATGAAATTATAACTACAGGGGGCAGCAAGGAGCTGGAGTTGAATTGATTACAAGAGGCTGTCAAATCTGGAGATGTGATTGATGTTCTCATGGCAGATTCCAAGAGACATGTAGGTTTGGGTGGGTGGGTAGATGGGTGTGAGGGTTAGCGGATGGGTGGGTGAGTATGGGTAGGTGTGGTGGGTGGGTGGGTTGGTCACTTGGTATGTGGATGGTTAGGTGGTTAAGGGTTTAGCAACACACCCCGCCACACCCGGGTCGGTGGGTGGGTAGATGGGTGGGAGGGTTAGCGGATGGGTGGGTGAGTATGGGTAGGTGTGGTGGGTTGGGGGGGTGGTCACTTGGTAAGTGGATGCTTAGGTGGTTATAGGCCGGTGGGTGGGCGGGAGGGTGAAAGGGTAGACCGCTGGGCCAACCTCCACCCAACCCCAACACACACCATCCCATTTCATCCCACCCAACCCCACCTCACTCCACCCCATCCCACCCCTCCCCAACACACCCCGCCACACCCCAACACGCCCCACCCCTCCCAACAACACCCCAACCCCTAAACCCCACCCCACCCCGTCCCCTACCCCTGCTTTCCACAGACCCCTGTCTACGTCCTATCCCACTTGCACCTCCTGCACCCCACCCCACCCCAACACACACCATCCCACCCACTCCCCCACCCCACCCCGTCCCCTACCCCTGCTTTCCACAGACCCCTGTCTACGTCCTATCCCACTTGCACCTCCTGCACCCCACCCCACCCCAACACACACCATCCCACCCCCTCCCCCACCCCACCCCGTCCCCTACCCCTGCTTTCCACAGACCCCTGTCTACGTCCTATCCCACTTGCACCTCCTGCACCCCACCCCACCCCAACACACACCATCCCACCCACTCCCCCACCCCACCCCGTCCCTACCCCTGCTTTCCACAGACCCCTGTCTACGTCCTATCCCACTTGCACCTCCTGCACCCCACCCCACCTCAACACACCCCATCCCACCCACTCCCCCACCCCACCCCGTCCCCTACCCCTGCTTTCCACAGACCCCTGTCTACGTCCTATCCCGCGTGCACCTCCTGCTCCACACCAACCCGGATCTTGCAAAGTACAAGTCCAAGGCCCTGGGCTTATTGTCAGCTCTCCTCAAACTACACGCGGCAAAACCCATGTTACTTGCTGAGCAAAGCAAGGGGGGCTTGGATGTAGTGGCTGGTCGAATGATGATGAGGCCAGGGCTACTGGAAGGTCTCCTTGACCTCTTCTATGTACACAGTACTGAGGGCAGCAAAGACAAGTGCGTTGGAGTGGGGTGGGGAGGAGGGTGAGGAGGAGGAGGGTGGGGTGCAGAGGAGGATGGGGAAGAGGGTTGGGTGGGGAGTAGGATGGGGGAGAGTGTGGGGTGGGAACGAGGAAGGGAAGGGTGGGAAGGAGGATGGGGAATGGGTGGGTTCGGTATACACTTGGCTTGGAGGCTGTGGCAAATAGAATGATGATGAGGCCAGGGCTGCTGGAAGGCCTCCTTGACCTCTTCTATGTTCACAGTACTGAGGGCAGCAAAGACAAGTGCGTTGGAGTGGGGTGGGGAGGAGGGTGGGGTGGAGAGGAGGAGGGTCAGTGGGGAGGAGGAGGGTGGGGTGGAGAGGAGGAGGGTCAGTGGGGAGGAGGAGGGTGGGGTGGAGAGGAGGAGGGTCAGTGGGGAGGAGGAGGGTGGGGTGGGGAGGAGGAGGGTCAGTGGGGAGGAGGAGGGTGGGGTGGAGAGGAGGAGGGTAAGTGGGGAGGAGGAGGGTGGGGTGGGGAGGAGGAGGGTCAGTGGGGAGGAGGAGGGTGGGGTGGGGAGGAGGAGGGTCAGTGGGGAGGAGGAGCGTGGGTGGGGAGGGGGAGGTCCGGGATCAGTATACTCACTGCACTGCACGATACTGCTCTGCACTGCACTTGGCAGTTGTGCCAGGTAGAAGAGGGTGGGGCATCTAGCTCTGGCTGTATGGTTCAGTAGCATCCAACCAGACAGGTCTGCGGTTCGAGCCCTTGCCAGGTTCCCAATTTATTTGTTCCAGACCTGCCGCCTTGGACGAGGTAGAGATCTTCCCTTCTTGCTGACGCGCGGTAGTTCATGCTCCGGCGCAGTAGCGGTCTGCGAAACCAAAACCCATCATAGTAGCCACTCTCCAGTATGTGCGGTGCATGCGAGGGGGAAGTTTCCTTCAACCTCACGCCCCGTGGCAAGGCGTATGAATTTTAATTTAATTTTTGAGGGTGGGGCCAGGTTTACTGGAATATCAGGGTTGAGGGTTTAGGTTTAGCTACTGGAAGGCAGTGTTTTTCTTTTCAGCTATGAGCAGCAGCTTCTAGGCAGCTCTCCTGACTGGCTATTCGACATAACCTGACGCAGCCCAGTGCATCATAAAGGTGGCGCAATTAGCTGTCCAGAACTGCTGGAATAATTTGGTGTGTCCCAGTGACTGATTCAGGGAGCTGCCTAGAAGCTGCTAAGAAAAGCCGAAAAGAAAAGTCCCACTGGAACTGGTCCCCTCAGTTGGTAGGTTAATGCCCTTCTCCTCGTTTCAAGGGGGGCGAATTGAAAAAGTAAGGAACCGCGATAGTACGTTTTTGCCCCCTCCGTCTACCTACCAATTTGTAGGCAAAACTAAATTTCGTGAAATCCACTACCCTGGGCATCTTGTACGTGCACGGTTGTAGCGGCCATGCAGGGTACTTCCATTGACCAAATTGGCCAGCGCTTTAGCGCACTTGAAACAAAAAAAACTGCGCTTTGCAGTGCAAAAAGCGCACAAATTGCTTGCTGCGCCCACAGAGGGGTGCAAAAAACTGCGCGAAACGCGCTGTGGGGCTCAAAAAGACAGCGCGCCAGCATGCAAAAGCGCGTGCTTTGTAGTACCCTGGTGCACACTCAGGGGCCCCGTCAGGAAAACGATTGCATGGGGATCAGTCCATCAATATGTTTTCTTTTTAGCCCTTCCTTTCATGGCTGGGTAAGTCCCTTCAGCCTATTGGGCCTAGCCCTGGACTGTAACATGCATACTATGTGCACTGTTGTAACGGCCATGCTTGCGGAGGCTGGTGAGAATTGCAGAGCACTCTCCACATTACACATTTCACCTGACAACCAACTTCCGCTACCACCACACTCACACACACACACAAAAGCAGACACACACACACACAAACCCACGCAACAACACACGTACAGATACAAACAAACACATTAACTTAAGTGGGAGTGCCCCACCACAAAGACTGAGCTGCTCAATGCTTAAATCATCGGAACAGCCATGCTTGCGGAGGCTGATGAGAATGGCAGAGCACTCTGTACATTGAACATTTTACCTAACTAACTACTCACACTACAACCACTCTTACACACAAACAAAGAAACAAACCCTCACATACACACACACAGGTGGGAGCGCCCCACCACAAAGACTGAGCTGCTCAATGCCTACATCATTGTAACGGCCATGCTTGCGGAGGTTGATGAGGATGGCAGATGTGTGATGGGTCCTACAGAATTCGAGGCCCTGCGACTGGAGTTGAAGATGACAAGCCCAGACCTCATGTCTCGCTTCAGGTAGGAATAGGTTTGGGCCCATACATGATCGGATGACTATATGTTTATACGTTCATAAGTATATATACGCCGTATTTTTCTCAAAAGCCCAGACCTCATGTCTCGGTTCATGTAGGACAGTATATAATAAATAATACGCCTTAACTACAGTATATAAATAATAATACGTCCTATATGCAGTATATAAATAAATAATACGCCTTATATGCAATATATAAATAATAATACGCCTTATATGCAGTATATAAATAATAATACGCCTTATATGCAGTATATAAATAGATAATACGCCTTATATGCAGTATATAAATAGATAATACGCGTTATATGCAGTATATAAATAATAATACACCTCATATGCAGTATATAAATAGATAATACGCCTTACATGCAGTATATAAATAATAATACCCCTCATATGCAGTATATAAATAGATAATACGCCTTATATGCAGTATATAAATAATAATACACCTCATATGCAGTATATAAATAGATAATACGCCTTATATGCAGTATATAAATAATAATACGCCTCAAATGCAGTATATAAATAATAATACGCCTTATATGCAGTATATAAATATATAATGCGCCTTTTATACAGTATAAAATACACCTCTTGAACAGTATAGCAATAAATATTACACCTTAAGACAAGGAGTGAGCTTGGGGGGGGCAGGGTTCTGCATGGGCTTGCCCTCATGGTTGAGGTCCTCAAAGCCTCGTGCATGGAGTTGATGATGACAGTCCCAGAGCTAATGACCAGATTTGTGTAGGACGCATATCTACCAGTAGGGCTGCTGAAAGGTTATTCTTCCTTCATTGTGTGTTGCAAGCTGTTTGAAGCTGCCTGACTGTAGGTCAGTGTGACTGCCACCCCAACTGACCCTAGCACAACACAAAACACATAACACGAAACCAAACCCAAAAAACAAAACTTAAAACAAAACTAAAACTAATCCTGAAAACAAATCTAACCAAGCCTAACCAACCCCTCATACAGAGAGACTGGGGCATCTCAGACCGCAGTCAAGCTGCAGAATGATGATGGATCTGTGAAACGAAACTAACCAAACCGAACATAACCAACCCTCCTACAGAGAGACTAGGACATCTCAGACCGCAGTCAAGCTGCAGAATGATGATGGATATATTAAACAAACGTAAGAGAACCTAACCAACCCTCCTCCAGAAAGACTGGGGCATCTCAGACCGCAGTCAAGCTGCATAATGATGATGGATCTATTAACCGAACCTAACAGAACCGAACCAACCCTCCTGCAGAGAGACTGGGTCATCTCAGACCGCAGTCAAGCTGCAGAATGAGGATGGATCTATTAACCAAACCTAACCAAACCAAACCAAACCAAACCAAACCGAACCAACCCTCCTGCAGAGAGACTGGGGCGACTCAGACCGCAGTCAAGCTGGAAAATGAGGATGGATATATTAAACGAACCTAACCAAACCTAACCGAACCTAACCAACCCTCCTGCAGAGAGACTGGGGCGACTCAGACCGCAGTCAAGCTGCAGAATGAGGATGGATCTGTGAAACGAACCTACTCCATGAGCCTCCTCAGTGACAGGACCTCGGTCAGGGATCTTGCTGCTTCCTTCCCAGGCCTCAAGATGAGGGCACGTGCCAAGTAGTAACTAATGCTAGTTTTCGCCACAGTTATGTTTATAAATGTGTTGCAGTACATCGCAAAACATGTATTAACATAAATGTGGCAACAACAACAAATAGTATACATATATAGTTTGGCTTATTTGCGTATATATAGTTTGGTATATATTCATTTGTATTAAACAGGATCTCCACATACTGTGCCACCCTAATCGTGGAATTCTACTGGCGCCCCTACTCGTACCTACACAACAACCATGGCTGGGAGCTTGTCTGCCGTGGTCAATTGGGGTAGTGGTGAATGTACGTTTGGTTGAGGGTCGGTATCTCGCACCAACCCTAAGTGCGCCTACTCTTTTGTAGGAGTGACAACGCCATTCGACTGAATCCTCGGTGTCGCTGGTTTGTGTCGGGAGACCCACCTCCTGGGGTGAAATACTTTTCACAACTAAAAAAGGACCTCGGATAAGGATCTTGGGGCTTGATTCAGGGTACTACAAAAAAACGATTTCGTGCACGCTTTTTATCCCACTGTGCGTGTGGCGCAGTTTTTCAACCCCCTGTGAGCGCAGCGCGCAGTTATTGCGCTTTTTGCACTACAAAGCGATGACCAATTTGACAAAATGTAGTACCCTGGCTTGATTTACAGGCCTCAAGTTAGTGGCACGTGGCCGTGGCAGGTGGCAAGTTGAACATAGTGTGCGCCACATGAGTTTGGTTTATGGCTCGTTTTTTATTATAAAGCATTTTTGCTGTTTTGTGCAAGGGGTCCCACTTCTAACTACTTAACGATCCTAAGTGGCAGGACGCCAAAAGAGGTGGGTAGGTGGGGCACTCGACTCTAACCAGCACCCCCTGGGGATCTATGATTCCATGAAAGGCGTGTCAACTCTGACAAAGAGATTGGCGCCCTTTGGGATTGTTACATGGTTTTTCAGCCAACTCTGGGCTTCTCACTGGTCTTCCAATTCCAAGTCTCCCCCGTGCAATACCCACGGGAAGCAGGGGGCATTATAAGCGGGTTAGACAGTTTAAATACTTGTGCAGCTCAAATAGACTAGAGAGACTTGCCCAACCTCGATATCAGGAGGGGCTATAGCGAAAACGAGCACTCATGAACTGGGCCCCGGCAAGTGAGGCTCTGTGGTGTGTGATTGCTTAGCTACCCATGCTTACTCCACCCGCACACTGGGTGGTCTGTGAGCAGCCTTAAGGCTGATTGGCCATGTAATTCGCCCGCATGATCCCAAAGATGGCTCTGGGTGATGGATACGAACTCTTCAAGTGTATAAGCTGACGGCCATGTAATTAAAACTAAACTACACTCCAGTGCCCTGGACTGGTCCCTTCATTTGCCACTCCTGGAATTAAATATCAAGCTACGTACGGTGACTATAGCTAGCTCCGGCTTACGCTATGGTGTCCTTAACTTCACGTCCTGTGAGTAACGGTATAACGGATGTAACAATTTCAATTTCAATTTCAAGCTACGTAGGTAGGTCGTTCCAGTCCAGGGGTAGGCCAAAGGAACATACTCAACCCTGACAGGAGGGGCTTGAAGCGAAAAAACACTGATTAACTGAACCCCTAGCAATTGTTTTTTCGACTGGGGCCCTGGGCCACTGAGTTCGTGCTACAGGAATGATTGATCAAAGAACTATAAAAGATAAAATACCCAGCCATGGGTTCGAAAACGCTTTCAAAATCCTTCCAAACTAGGACTAGTGTAGGGAGACCCTCCATTAGTCCATTTCATGAAAAATACTTGTCCCCACCACCACCACCACCACCACCACCACCACACACACACACACACACACACACACACACACACATACACACAAATAGTGTGCTCTCTGGCTGCTCCCTGGTTTCTGTTACTCAACCAGAGCGTGGGGGATTATACAGTGGGACTTCCAACAATTGGAAAACTGTGAGCAGTCTAGAGTTGGCTGAAAAACTAGGTTACGATCCAATCCAAACCAATACAATCCTGGGGTGAAAATTATTTCGTGAAAAAACATTGGCATGCTTGTGGGCCGGTTGGTAGTAGGCAGGGCCCTGGAAGTAGGTGTGGGCCGGTGTGGGCCTTTCTTCTGGTCAACGGACCCTCACAACGGACCGCGGACCCTCCCGTCGGGTAGGTACACAGGCGCGTGTGGGATAGAGTCAGAACCAGAGACTCTCTGGTCAGAACACATATTGCTTCTATGAGTCGCGGTACCGGCAGTACCTGGTGTTCCGAATTTAAATCTTGCTCCTGGATCAAAGCACAATTCGATCTGGGTCAAGCTGCCACGTTCAAGATAGTGTACCTAGTGCCGTTCCCAGCGCAATCTCTTGCTGTCTAGGCACTCTACTCCCTGGACGATATGTTTAAGAAAATCGATATCGACGAGCCTACTTTCTCGGATCTACACCTGGTCTTACGGAGTTCGCTAGGTGGCAGTTGCACTTCCACTGAGCTCGCTAGTGATGGTACCCCCGCTAAAAAATTGTGCGCGGGATTGTCCTCGGATGATGTGCGCTCCTTCTTCGCCCACAAGGCTCTCTTGGCGTCAAGCTCCCCCGTTATAAAAGCCATGTTGCTGAGGGCGAAGGAGCTTAGGGACCTACATGCCATGGGTGACGGCATCAGTATTTGTCTTGTGCCAGTGGAGTGCATTGGGGCTGTTGCGCTAATGATATCACCTCCTGCCCGGCAGCAAACAGACCTCCAACCTGAAATCTTGGAGCTGCCCATGGAGCATGAGGAGCTATTGGCATGTAAGGTGTTGCTTCGCTCAATCCACTCAGACAACCTGGCTGAGGAAGTAAGATGTGCCCTGTCCAGTGGGCATGGACCAAGTCTCAGCCGGACCACGCTATTGGTGCAGGTGTACCGCTTGGCTGATAGACTGGAGGTGTGCACTGATCAATGTGCACAGGCCATCTCAGCCCTTAGCTCAGCAGACTGTGGGGCGGTAGTGGGGCGGTAGAAGTTGTAAACTTTGTCCTGTCCTTGAAGAAGACTTCCCCAGCATTGGTTGACCACGCAACCATCAAGGAGCTTGCGGAGAAGTGCCTATCCAAGCTAGTTGGGCACTTTGGTGATATAACGGTATTGTTCTGGGATGCTAGATTAATTGCGGAATTCAAGCAACTGGACTTTCTCACAGTGCTTGCTTTCTTAGACTCAAATGAGTTGGTTTTGTTCAGTCAGAGAATGAAGTCCTTACGCTCATCGGCATGTGGATGGGAGAGGACTGGGTCGACCGAATCAGCAAGGAGCAACTGGTGGCTTTCTGGAGCATCCTCCGTCTGGGAAACTTGACTACATCCTTCATCTCTAAACTGGCTGCTGTTGCACCCTGGCTACCAGTGGACCCTGTCGAGTTGGCTGATGCTGTAGCATGGAAGAGCTATCAGTTCAAAAATCCTGATAAAGCTGCCACCATGCTAAAAGGGTTAGAATCTGCTTGTGGCAGCAGTGTGGCATGGTCCAGGGACAGACGTAAATGTCCTGGTTCTGAAAGAGGAATGTTCTTACCCTTTTCTTTCTCTGAAGAAGCTTTGTCCAAGCTTCTGACATCAGTGCACCACGCTGGGACACAAGAGGACCTGCATACTATTAGGGATGAACAGTTCGTATTCAACGGATATGATTTCTGCGGCACTTTGTCCTTGAAGGTTGTGTCCGACGGCTCCAAGGAGCAGTTTGTATTGTCTGTTGGTTTTGAGTTCGGAGTGTCAGTGTTCATATCCAAAGGAAGTCAAACGTTGGTCCATATCAAAGCTCGATGTCTACAAGATGAAGGCACTGAGGCGGAAGTTTGTTTGGGGAAAGTTGACGCTGTCCTACATGGGACCCATGCCTGGGAGTTGACCAGAGTGGACACTTTGGATGATCTCCCGTGCCTGGATACCTACTTCGATCAACAGCGGTCTATGCATTAACGCACTTGACTAATGCAGGTACGAGTCATGACAACGCCTGTTTATCTTATTTGCGGCTTTCCCTTGACCTAGCAAGTGACAAGATCAGCTCTGTTATTTTGAATATTCACTGGGCACGTATGCTGCCACACCCAACCAGCACGCTCCATGGTGGACTTTATCAAGGTTGTGTTTTGCAAAGCCATCCACATCTGCCGTGATTTCATTTGTCACATTTGCCAATGGCTATACTTATCGACAGCCCTGTTTGCTTCCTAGCATAGTTCCACTCTTTGGTTTCTGAAAGTCTAGGTAGAAGACTCCCCGCAAGTTGTGGTTTGGGTTTGTCTTTGGTTTGGGTTTGTCTTGGTTCAACACTGGCTTGATTTGTCTTGGGTCAACACTGGCTTAGTTTGGGTTAAGAAGATGATGTATCAACCTTCATGGTGGGCACTGCCTACAGGCGTAGTAAATATGCGTACCACTACTATGAACTCATCACCCCACTCCTGGGTGGAGGATGTAATCACATGAGTTTAGACACTTGGCATGTCTATGACATTGTGGTGGTGGTGATGCGAACACATGCAGCCCTGCCTGTGATATGTACCCGACTCTGACACTGACCTGCCATATGATGCCACCCCTTCATCGCTCCATGTTGTGGCTTATGTTCTGTATCTTTCTCTCCTGCTCCTTTTCCTATCCCAGCTACCACTGCATCAGCTGGACCACCACCCATGCCCCCATGAACCACCAACACCACACGTCCATTAGCCACCAATAGTTCCTGTACGTCCGGTTAGGTTGCAAAATGTGCAACGCAAGCTTGATTGACGTCACACCCGTCATGTAGTGCGATACGCCGCTTCTATTTTATTTTATTTTTATAGGGATCCCTCAGGGGGGGGGGGGGGGGGGGGGGGGGGGGGGGGGGGGGCAGGAAGACAGATTTTTGACTGCATGTTCAAAACGGTGTCCGATTCAGATGGGAGTTGGAATTGTTGAGATTTCAAACAAAAGGAGGGGGGAAATAAAATTGGGAAACAAGTTTTTACCACCTCCCCCCCCTTCCCCCACCCCCCCCTCTAAAACCCACTCACCCCACCCTACCCCCCTAAAACGGGGGTCATTCGAAATATCTTTTCTTGCCCATTCCAGTTATGCTCTTACATCTTTCAAGGGGTTGCCCACACTTGATTTATCACAAAGATAATATTTGGGCCGCTTTGTGTCAATACAACTTTGGACCCCTCAAACTTCCTGTAAACTTTATTTTGGGGGTAAAAAAAAGGTTATAACTGTAGCCTGAGGCTAAGCTCTATTTAAAGGGAAGGGGAGGTACGGCATCTTTTTTCTTGCCCCCCCCCCTCGGGGTCCCTCAGGGAAACATGCATTTTGCACATGGGAAGACTGTACTTATGTACTGTCTGGCTTGGGCAGTTCCCCAGGGGTCACTTTCACATTCTGAGTTTCTGACTTCCACCTGGGGTGGCCATGGGCTTGCTAGCCCAGGCCCAACCCAAGTAACAAAGGTGCGACAGAGGGCTCAAATCACTTCGCTGGCGTCGCAAATGTCGCGACGCAAGGCCAATTTCCGGGAAAACTTTCACCTCTGAGTGTCGCACCGGCGGCGCACCGAGTCGCTCAATTTGCAACGCGTCACACAAACAAAACTGGCCACCAACATATTTCCCCCTTGATTCACTGAAACTCGTACCCCCATGGTCCACCATCCCTCATCCCCACATAAATCACCAATACTTGCCTCCCTATGAACCACCACCCACCACACATGCATGATCCATAATTTCGTCCATCATGCCTCTGACCAGCCCCTGACAACAGGGCAAGCTTATGACTTACAAAAATCCTTTCCCCCCCTTCCCTGTGTAGGCGCAATCAATCAGTCGATTGTGGCCAAGCTGTGGACGTGGTCTTCACATGAGGGTGCTTCAGGTATGGCCACGACCAGCAGAACCTCCTTGTTCCCCAACAAAGCCCTTGTCAGAGGACCTGCTTGTCCCTTCGAGGACCCACTGTTTCATTTTGGGGCTACGCATGGCAGCTTCCGGATAGCTCCAGTATCACTGGGTCGAACCCCAAGCTTTCAGCTGCCTTGGAAAGTCTGTCATTCCAGCATTCAGACACGCTAGCTAGCTCCCGGGTTTGGCCCAAGAACGGGGACAGGGAGCTGCCTGGAAGCTGCTATGTCTAGCCCAAGAAAAAATCAGTGGAGGGACCCATGGTACCGTCTCCAACACCAGGCGCGTGCTGCCATCATCTAGGTTGCATCCTAGTCTGGGCGTATGGGTGTATGGTGGTGGCACTAGCCCTCCCTAGGCATCCCCCCCCCCCCCCCCCCCCCCCCTCCACCACCACCACCACCACACACACACACACCCTAGGCATCCTAGTTACGTCATCATCTAGGCAGCATCTACCCATACACCCCTCCTTGCCTGATCTCACTACATGTATTGAATCGTTCTTCCATTGACAAACACGAGAATTTGTGGACTGAAGCCAAAACATAAACAGTGGAAGGACTCATGGTACCGTCTCACCAGAGGCGTGCCGTGATCTTCTAGGGAGTATTCCTCCTTGCCTGGTCTCCCTACCAGGGTACTTCCAGGCGCGCACTTTTGGGTGCTAGCGCGCTGCTTTTTTGAGCCCCACTGCGCGTTTCGCGCAGTTTTTGCAACCCCCTGTGGGCGCAGCAAAGCATTTTTCGCGCTTTTTGCACTACAAAGCGCAGTTTTTTTCTTCAAGTGCGCTAAAGCGCTGGCCAATTTGGTGAATGGAAGTACCCTGCTCCCTACAGTTCATGAGCCGTGCTTCCAACAAAAGAAGCTGAATTTTGGTTCCAACAAGATCTGATGGAAGCGTGTTTGCCGAAACTGCTTTTTTTTATTTTACGGAAATTGCAACCGCTTGAAGTAATGTCTGAAGACATTGTGTCAATCAAAATATATGTCCCTTAGCAAAGATCAAACTTTCTACTTCTGTTTTTACAATATGTTGCATCTTGGCTATCCAAACAAAAATGTATTTGATCCATGGACCTACATCTTGAACTTACATGGCTCATTTACATGGCTCATTACTTGGCTGCAGCCTGCAAGGCTGCTCGCCGTCTTGGGACCCATGGAACCAGCTGTGCTGCCCCACACAGCTTCCCTATGTCCCTATCTGCGAAACCGGGTAGCTTCCATCTCTTGAATCAAAATGAAATGGTTTGATCAAATGGTCTGCCAGCCCTGAGGCAGCTCACCATCTGCGTGCGTAGTCAACATGGGTAGAAGGAACACTATTGCAAAAATCTCCGTGGTACAGAAATGCAATCAAATGGGTGTATAATTTGATTTAGGATTGTCGCAAGTTTTTTTAGCCAACTCTCGGCTGCTCATCGTCTTCCAATTCGAAGCCTTTTTAACGATAGCCACAGAAACCAGGAACACACGCTGAAATAAGCAGAGTGCAATCACACGGGTGTTCAATCAGATGGATCACATGGGTGTACATTACATACCTTGGCTTTGGTAACATGGGTCCCATAACCCTTTTTGTCGTATGTGCATTGTTTCATTTTTGGGCTACGTGAGGCAGCTTCCATCCAGCTCCAACAGCCAGCCACTGGGTCTAGCCCAAAGTTTTTAGTTGCCTTGAAATTCCCGTAATGCCTTTGCCTTTCGGGCGCACTAGCTGGCTTTAGGTTTGACCCAAGGACGAGGGAAATGGGCTGCCTAGAAGCTGCTATGCGTATCCCAAAAATGAAATAGGAAATATGTGTGCATGCCATCTTCCCGTAGCCTCTCCATGGCTGCTGTAACGCACATGTTCAGTCCCTATAACAGACACCTGCATATCTGGTCAGACGTAGTCAACTGTTTTTAGACTGAAGCTGTTTTCTCGCTCCCTTGCTCAATATCTAGTCATTCTTGGCGTAGGGAAAGGGTCAGGCGCAGGATGTAGGCAGCTTATACGGGGAGGGAACTAGGTAACTTGAAATTAGTAACATGCATACATACATACATGGGGAAATAGGGAATGCGTGAGTGGGACCCACCCTTTGAGGTGAAAATCCTTATTGTAAACAAAATGGATGCACCTATCTGGATGACTCCTGGTACATTTGAGTGTTCCAGGGTTGTTCAGAACGCTGCGTCCTCCTTCGCAGACGCAACGTCGAAGAGTCTGTTGCGTTGCAGGACGCAACATGGGGAGGGTCCGTTGACCAGAAGGAAGGGTCCATTGCGTCGCAGGACGCAGGCTATACAATTGGTTGCGTCTCAGGAAGCAGAGCTGGGGCTCCTCCTGAAGTGCCCTGGAGTGTTCTCCTACAGCAGCTGAGCACAAATGTGCATGCCATGCATTGGCTGAACACAGAAAGAATGAGGGTGGTGGATAGAGCACACATCCCTCGTTCAATGAGACAATGTCAAATGTGTGGGTTCCAAAAACCTGAGAATGAAATGCATATGTTTGAGTGCCCTTTGTATAATGATATTCGCCTCCGCTACCAGAAGCTGTTTACAGATATATATAGGCATGTCCATGAGGATACCGACTTAACCGTATGGAATGTGGAATTCTGCGATTCCACATTCAGAACCTTTATGAATGGAAATGGCACTAAGACTTTTGGGAGCAACCCAGCCGACTATCTTTCTACTTGTAGAAGAGCAAGACAGGAAGCCCTGGACTGCTTAGTGGCACCGTAATTTATTGTCCCTTTTCTTCTTCTTGTGACTTTTCATTTGTTAGCTTCTTACCTCCGCCACTAAGATTAGCGAAGGTCTAGGACACGAATGTTACTGCCTGGGAAAAAACTGCCGAAATGGCGAGCAGCCTTACAGGCTGGAGCCTAGTACCCAATTTAAATTTCAGGATCAATAAGTGCAAATAGTGCTACACCACACTCCAAGGCTTGGCTGAAACACACATTTTACAATTCAATTAAATCCTCCCTCTCTCTCCACCCCTCTTCGCATGCATCTATCTGACTATTGACTACTGCGGTGCTCGCTACCAGGTTCTTCTTGAAGGTTCCCCTTGTAGCTCGATTGCTAAATTGTGGACCCTGGTGATTTGGGGGCGCTTCGGTAGAGTTTTCCGGGGTTGCTTTGAGGGGCCCCAAAGCTGCTAGTAGCACCCCAAAGGCTACTAGGAGCACCACAGTGTTACGTAAAGACACTGGTTCCTTTCCTTACAAAAATACCATGCTCGCTACTCCTATACCTATTTGGCTGTCTTCTGTAATCAAGAATGCAGGGCAGTACGATAAACTCTTGATTAACGGAACGCTTAATTATCTCTAGCACGAACTCAGGGCCTCCGTCGGTAAAACGATGTGTTGGGTCACAGCTCATCAGTGCCTGTTCTCGTATTAGCCCCTCCTGATTCAAGGTTGGGCAAGTCTATTTAGCCTATTTGGCAACGCCTGGACTGCACAAATAGATGCACGACTGTAGTGTACTCCCGCACACGTTGAGCAACCTGAAGGCTGGCAGACTATGTAACCAAACTAAACCAAACCGAACAAGAATGTGGAGTACTCAGTTTTCTACAAAACATGCTTACTCTTCCCACACGTTGAACAGGGACCTGTACAAGTCTTGAACTGTCTAATTCGCTTAATACGCTCACTGGTGTCAGTGGGTATCGCTCGAAATTAAAAGACAGTGAGCAGCCCAGAGTTGGCTGAAAAGCCGAGTAACAATAAAATCCCTTCCATGTTTGTGCGTCTGTGTAAGTGTGTGTGTGTGTGTGTGTGTGTGGGGGGGGGGGGGGTCTGTTGTGCAAACCTTCTACAACAAATGTAGCAAGTCCACCTCTGCTGTATGAGCTGCCATCAACAGACGGATCTGCGCATAGGTGAGCGTACACCCTCCTGCCCTCTCCTCCTGGCCCTTGATCTGCACGGCACAATAATGTTTTTAGCTTGGTTTGGATACAGAGTAATCTGGACTATATTTTGATTATTTGAGGTTGGTAAAGTCCCTTACGCTTAATTGGCTACCCCTGAAATGTACCCTACCTACCTACCTACCTATCTACTTACTTAGTTACCTACCTACCTACCTACCTACCTACCTATTTATCTACCCACTTACCTACCTACCTACCTACTTACCCACCTACACACCTCCCTCCCTCCCTCCCCAACTACCTACCTACTTACCAAAATACTCACCTTTCTACCTACCTACCTACCTACCTACTTACCTACCTACCTACTTACCTACCTACCCAACTACCTACCTCCCAACTTACTTACCTACCTACCTACTTACCTACCTACCTACCTACCTACCTACTTACCTACCTACCTACCCACCCACCCAACTACCTACCAACTTACTAACCTACCTACCTACTTACCTACCACCTACCTACCTACTTACCTACTTACCTACCTACCTACCCACCTACCTACCCCCCCCCCCCCCCCCCCCGCCCCCCCCCCCCCCCCCCCACACAAAAAACACCACCCACCCACCCACCTACCTACATACCCACCCACCCACCCACCCACCTACCTACTTACCTACCCACCAAGCAGCAGCTCTGATGGCTTTGGTGACCCCTGGACTGTAACGCACACACCCCCCTTGCTTGTATTATAATATTATAGTCTCAATGTTTCCAAAAGGGTGGCATAATGTGCTGTTAGAATTTGAAGCGTAGCCAAGTGGTAAGGCAGTGTGTTTTGGGCTGAGCCCCCCCCCCCCCCCCCCCCCCCCCCCCCCCTTCTTGGCGGCGGGAGCCCCCACAGTCACCACGCCGGCTGTCTGTCCGCCCACACAAAGCCAAGTAACCCTGCCCCAATCAGTCTCGCAAACCCTGGTGTTGGTCCGCTGCACTTGAATACGTTGCCACCTGTCGCTCCGATAGCCACTACCCACCCGCCAATTTTCTGAGTCACTTCTGAGTCACCGAGACGCCGCAAGGACGTGTGTTGGTATTGCCATGCCTAGGTTCAAACCCTCCCGCTCAATAATTCAATCAATTAGCTACAAGGAATTTAAATAGTTTCGTGTGCTGTTTTCATTTACCTGATGCGATAGAGACGGCCACTTTGTGGTCTGCGCCAAAATGGAGCGACGTATGGGGGTTACATACACACTCCCACTTCTGGAGATCAGCGCCCCTAACCCGCTTTCATCTGCCCCTGCTTTGCTAGCAACAGCACTCATGCTCTCAACAAGTTTGACGCTCTCAACAATTGTGACGACCGCCTCAAAAAACTCTGAGGGGGATACTTGGCCGGGTCCTGCAAGAGTGAAATGAACAAGGTGGTGTTTGTGGTGGTGTTTGTGGTGGTGGTGTGGTGGTGGTGGTGCATTGCTAGCAGCAGCACTCATCCTGTCAACAAGTTTGACGCTCTTAACAATTGTGACGACAGCCAAAAAATACGCTGAGGGGATACTTGGCCGGTTCCTGCAAGAGTGAAATGAACAAGGTGGTGTTTGTGGTGGTGTTTGTGGTGGTGGTGGTGTGGTGGTGGTGCATTGCTAGCAGCAGCACTCATCCTGTCAACAAGTTTGACGCTCTCAACAATTGTGAGGACAGCCTAAAAAAACGCCGAGGGGGATACATGGCCATTTCCTGCAAGAGTGAAATTAACTAAGACTTTTGAATATATTAGGGATGTCAAGTTTTGAATTTTTGTAGGGATGTCCTGCAAGAGTGCATTTTTATTTATTTTTGAGAAAGGGGGGTCAGCCCTCCTCAGGTTTTTGGGCATCCTGTTTAGAGCTTTTTGTTTTTTACTCATGTTGTGAAAGGAAATTCACCCCAGGAGGTGGGTCTCCCTACACAAACCAGTGACACCGAGGATTCAGTTCGAGTGTCATTGCCACTCCTATAAAAGAGTAGGCGCACTTAGGGTCGGTGGGAGATACCGACCCTTGACCAAACTGTCAATCACCACTACCCCTGTTGACCACGGCAGACAAGCTCCCTGCCATGGTTGTTAGAGGCAGAGCCTAGGAGACATAACTAGACAAGTCCTATGCAGCGTCGCAAGCGTCGCGGAAAATTGGCGGAGTGTGTTGGCAACAGAATGACTGGTGGCAACGATGGAGCTGATCGAAACTAGTTAGTTACAAAAGTTGGCTGCCGTGTCTGGCTTCAATGTTTCGGTCAGTTAGACGCTCAAATAGACAATGGGGTAACCCTGGGGGCTCTCGCCCCTAGAAGGGGGGTCTCTGCCAAAAAACACCACGAGGCAAGAGATCCGACAGTACTTACCTACAAAGTTGATCACATGCTTCATGCCAGGGCTTTTTTCGTTATACTGGTATATAGCGATCGCTAGTTTTGACCCCGTTTTGTCAAAATTATGGCTTTTTTGAGTGCCTTAAATGGCAACTACAAGCTATATGAGCTATTCAAAGCTATAAAAAAACACTTAAATGCTGTCCCTGGAGGAGGCCTAAAACCATACAGCTAGAAAAAACCACTTTCAGATTTGAAAAAAAAGCCCTGCTTCATGCACCCTTCAGAGTCCCTGCCAAGACTTGCAACGACTGCAGGGTTTGTTTTGTGTGCGACCGGTCGCACTTTGTGCGACGCGATGCGACCCCCGTGCGACCCTCAGGTGTGCGAGTTTAGAGCGAAATGGGCCCTTGGTCGCCACAAAGTGCGACCGGTCGCACACAACAAAGCGAGTGAATGATTCGTGCCCTGTCGCCTCAAGAATTATGAAGGAAAACAACTGAACGACCGTTCTCATGTAAGTTTTTTTAGGCTTCTTGTTCCAGAAATTTTAGCCAAAACGGGGTCTCGTATTCCGATCGCAATATATTCTGGAAAAAAATATCCCTGCTTCATGCATCATTGAGAGTGTCATCCAAGGATTGTAACAACCGCTCTCATGTGTGTATGTTACAGTGAGCCCCTTTCAGTGATATTCAATGGTCTAGTGGTAGACCAGGTTGCTGAAGGATGATGAGTCGGGGGTTCGACTTCCCCTTCGGTCGCTCTTGGCGTTGCAGGTCGTCGTCAACTGCGATGGTAGCTTGTCCAGTTGAGGTAAGGGACCGCTCCCCACCCGCGTACGACGGGCTCCCTTAACACCACGCCCCACCAGGCGTTATCATTACCTTCTTATGTTACAGTCCAGGGGAAGGCCAAATAGGCTAAAAGTTCTCATACAGAATCGCCACGAACAACAAACTCACCACTTCCCAGGTTCGCCGGGCCCATCAGCTGAGACCACTGAGCCTTTGTAAATGAGGACAGGCTTGATGCATCCTTTCCACATTGGCCAAGACTTGCCAAGAGTTGCAACGGATCCTCGATCTCCTTTGATCTTGTCACGCCTCCCGCCTGCAGTGTTGGGATCTGGTGTGTGTGTGTGTGTGTGGTGTGTGGTGTGTGTGTTTGTGTTTGTGTTTGTGTGTGTGTGTGTGTGTGTGTGACATAACACCAGTGCACCAGCACAGATTAAGATTCATGTTCGCCAGGACCCGCATCAACACCAGTGCACCAGTACGGATTAAGATTCAGATTCGCTAGCACCAGCATCAACACCAGTGCCCCAGCACAGATTCAGATTCATGTTTGCCAGCACCCGTATCAACAACAGGTGCACCAACACCAGGTTCTAATTCTTGTTCGCCAGCACCAGCACCAACACCAGGTTCGTCAGCACAGGTTCAGATTCAAGTTCGCTTGCACCAGCATAAAAACCAGTGCACCAGCAATGATTCAGATTCATGTTCGCCAGCACCAGAAGTCTGTAAACTGTCTAATCCGCTTAGTAGTCATTTTTTATGGATATCGCACGGAGGGGCTAGGAATTAGAAGACGGTGAGCAGTCCAGAGTTGGCTGAAAAAACATTTTACAATTAAATTCAATTAAATCCTACTTCTACCCCTACCCCTCTATCCACACATGCATCTGCCCTATTACTCCTCAAGTGCTTGCTGCTCCTGCCCCTGTGGTAAATCTATTATATTCCTGGTAATATTTATTTTTTACTGCCGAAGACGGCGAGCAGCCAAATTGCTGGCTGAAGCTATGCAACCAAGTTCAAGTTCAAGTTCAAATCCACTCTACTAATATATGGGGGACGGCAACTAATATTGGTGTTTGAAAAACTAATATTATTACACAACAATATTCGTCTTTCAAATAAATTCGAAATTCTGGTGATATAATATTGGTCGGCTCTTCTGATTAATATTATATAATATTATATAATATTATTTATTCACTCATATTATTTATTCACTCATATTATTTAACATAGCCGACCCCTACTAATATAACACTAGTCCCGAAAGGGTCGTGGGTTTGATTTCATGTTAGTAGCTAGTAGCTTGTTGAATTCCATGCTAGTAGCTAGTAGCTAGTTTAATTTCATGCTAGTACCTAGTAGCTAGTTCGATTTCATGTTAGTAGCTAATGGCGGTAGTAACCCGGGGTTGGGGGAATCCCTTTCTATCACCCCCCCTACAGCAGCCTGCAGCCTGTTCAGGTTGTTAAACAAGTGTGCAGGGTGTGAAACACCTGTTCATGTTCATCATTGGTTAAACATGTGTTGAACAGGTGCTGTAACACACAGGACACATGTTTAACCACCTGAACAGGTACAGGCTGCCGTAGCCCCCCCCCCCTATGTGGTGCCGAAGAGTCTAGTCACGGTCTCTTGTCACAGTTGGGCAAGTCCCTACAGCCTATTTGGCCTACCCCGGGACGGTAACAGGCATAGGGACGTAGGGGCATAGCAGATGATGTTGACCAAAGGCGAGAATGATATCATATGATACCATACAAACTGCATCATATGATGTATATAAATGGTGACTTTAGCCTAGTCAGACTGCCGACATCATATAATATCATATTGCCGTTCCCTAGACA
This sequence comes from Chlamydomonas sp. ICE-L, assembly GCA_013435795.1. Taxonomy (NCBI): domain Eukaryota; kingdom Viridiplantae; phylum Chlorophyta; class Chlorophyceae; order Chlamydomonadales; family Chlamydomonadaceae; genus Chlamydomonas; species Chlamydomonas sp. ICE-L. The sequence goes on from JACBWV010000825.1 coordinate 3,619,927, forward strand.
GACAGACAGACAGACATACAAGGCCAGTACTAAGCCAGCCTCGCACAAGGGACCATAGCTTTTATTTTCAGCTACCAGCAGCAACTTCTAGGCAGCTCCCCTGGCTTGCTACCCAGCTAAACCTATAGCAAGCTAGTGCATCTGGAAGCTGACATAATCATCTCTGCTTTACTCTCGAAATATTGGGGCTTGGCCCAGTGACTGGACTAGGGAGCTGCCTAGAAGCTGTTTCTTGAAGCCGAAAAGAAAAGCTATGGAAGTGACTGGATCAGGGAGCTGCCTAGAAGCTGCTGCTCGTAGCTGAAAAGGAAAGCTATAGAAGTGGCTGGATCAGAGAGCTGCCTGGAAGCTGCTGCTTGTAGCCGGAAAAAGCTATGGAAGTGACTGGATCAGGAAGCTGCCTGGAAGCTGCTGCTTGTAGCCGAAAAGAAAAGCTATAGAAGTGGCTGGATCAGGGAGCCGCCTAGAAGCTGCTTCTCATAGCTAAAAAGAAAAGCTAAGGAAGTGACTGGATCAGGGAGCTGCCTAGAAGCTGCTGCTCGTAGTCGAAAAGAAAAGCTATGGAAGTGACTAGTCAGGGAGCTCCCAGGAAGCTGCTGCTCGTAGCCAAAAATAAAAAAACTATGAAAGTGACTGGTCAGGGAGCTCCCTGGAAGCTGCTGCTCGTAGCAAAAAAAAAAAACTATGAAAGTGACTGGATCATGGAGCTGCCAGGAAGCTGCTGCTTATAGCCAAAAAGGAAAGCTATAGAAGGTATGCATTGGCCTCTGGGTAATGCGGGATAATCTTCATACTGTCCCACTGCCCCCACTGTTTCATTTTGGGGCTACGCAATGGAGGGTGAGGCGCATGCCATGCTCTCCCTTACCAGCTGACTCTGCAGCTGACTCTGCAACTGACTATGCAGCTGACTCTGCAACTGACTCTGCAACTGACTCTGCAACTGACTCTGCAGCTGACTCTGCAAAATAATGACCCCCCCACCCCCTCCCAACTTTGCAATTACTTTCAGCCTTCCAACATGTCATCACGGCTGGCTATTAGAATGTGGCGACTCCGCAAACGAGGATGAGGCGCCTGTCATGGGCCCATCCTATGCCCCTGACATCCCTAGGCCCTTGATCCTTGAGAGAGAAGAGTACCCCGCCCTCCTCGTCCTCATCATCTGTCTCAACTGCAAACTACCCCAACCCACTCCTAGCTTAGCATTTACATGCCTTCCTGCATGCCTTCATGGCTGGCTATCAGAATCCGACGATTCTGCAAATTAGGATGACGCGCCTCTCATATACATCCTTTATCCCTTAAGCTTTGAGACATAGGAGTACCCCGCCCTCCTCCCCCGCCATCATATCTTCATGGCTAGCTATCTGAATCTAACGACTCTGAAAAGAGAAGGCCGTGCCTCCCACAAGGATACCTCGCATCCTCTAGCCCTTGAAGCTTGAAACAGAGGAATACCCCGCCTTCCTCCCCCGTCATCATATCTTCATGGCTAGCTATCTGAATCCAACAACTCTGAACATGAGGATAGCTCACCTCCCAGAAGGATACCGCGCCCTTCAACCTTATGCCCTTAAGCCTTGAGACATAGGATAACCCCGCCCGCATCCCCTTTATCATATCTTCATGGCTAGCTATCTGAATCCAGCGACTCTAAAAAAGAGGATGATGAGTCTGCCACAGTCCCGCTGTTCCATTTCTGGCGAAGCCCCCACCTCCTGGGGGGCAGGAGCCCCCAAAGTCACCCTGTTGTCTGATTGTTTGTCTGTCATGTTGTCCGATTGTCTGTCTGTTGTTATCCTTGCCGTAACTGGCCCCTGGACCTGTCGCAAACTCTTGCTTCGGTCCGCTGCACTGGATTACGGTGCCATCTGTCGCTCCGATAGCCAACACTCTCCGCCAATTTTCCGCGTTGCATGCGACTCATCTAAGACTTGTTGGACTACGCATAGCAACTTCTAGGCATCTGCCTTTCCCTGTCCTTGAGCCAGGCCTTTGGCTAGCTAGTGTGTCTGAAAGCTGATATAACAGGCATTCCAATGCAGCTGCAAGTTTGGGGTTTTACCCAGTGGCTGGCTATTGGAGCTGGTGGGAAGCTGCCATGAGTAGCCCAAAAGTGAAACAATGCACGGCACTCCTCCTTCAGTCCTTCATATATATATAGGTAGTTGTTACAGTCCAGGTGTAGATCAAATAGGCTAAAGGGACTTCTTCAGCTTCTTGGGAACCTTGAACCCCGCAACTTATTCCCCCTCAGCCGCTGCCTCACCTTGTCAGGTTCAGTGGGTGGGTGGGTGCTTTAGTGGGTGGGTGGGTCGGTGAGTGGGTGCGTTAGTGGGTGCTTGGGTGTTTGGGTGTTTGGGAACCTTGAACCTCGCGACTTATTCTCCCTCATCAGCTGTCTCACCTTGATAGGTTCAGTGGGTGGGTGGGTGGGTGTTTAGTTTAGTGGGTGGGAGGGTGGGTGGGTGTTCGGTTCAGTGGGTGGGTGGGTGTTCGGTTCAGTGAGTGGGTGAGTGCTTTAGTGGGTGGGTGTTTGGTTTAGTGGGTGGGTGGGTGGGTGTTCCGCTCAGTGAGTGGGTGGGTGGGTGTTAAGTTCAGTGGTTGTTTGGTGGGTGAGTGGGTGGTTCCTAGAGAACCTTGAAGCTTATTCCCCCTCATCCGCTGTCTCACCTTGTCAGGTTCAGTGGGTGGGTGGGTGCTTTAGTGGGCGAGTGGGTGGGTGGGTGTAACAGTCAGATTCAGTCTCCTCCTCCACTCCCAAGGGACGCCTTGATAGTGAGCCATCTCGTTGATGAAAGTTGACAGTTGTCGAACTCGTTGATCATAGTTACTGATCCAAGACAGTTGTCTTGTCGTCATGACCAAGAGTTGTCGCGTCCGACAATCTTGACCTAGTCTCGTCAGGACCATGAGTTGTCTTGTCCGACAATCTTGGGCCGCTTGGCCGAACCGTTGTGCCTCGTTCATATAAGCTATCTCGGTCGCTCCAAGAGTGTGAGTCCACGGGTATTAATATCGTTTGAGTTCTGTAGAAGTCACTTAAATAATTGTATTGACGTTCTAACTCTATCGTTTGAGTCCGGTTTCATCTCCGGCAGAAAGCCTTCAACAGTGAGATCACTATCTATTCGTTTCCAAGGCTTACAGTGGGTGTTTGGTTTAGTGGTTGTTTGATGGGTGAGTGGGTGGTTCCTAGAGAACCTTGAACCTTATTCCCCCTCATCTGCTGTCTCACCTGCCATACAATAAAAAAACAGTGAAATAGTATGTCAATACAATAAAAACGAATAGTACATAAATACAATAAAAACGAATAGTACACAAGTACAATAAAAACGAATAGTACGGAAGTACAATAAAAACGACTAGTATGTAAGTACAATAAAAATGTATAGTATGTAAGTACAATAAAAACAACAAAGTACGCCAATACAATAAAAACAAATAGTACGCCTTATTACGAACCATGAGTTTGAGGGGGCCAGCCTGATTGCTTGCGCTGGGGCCCACCACCAAAAGGTTTTCAATATTATGGCTGCCCAATATACTATCTCCCGGCCGGCCGGCCAGGGCTGAATCCACAACCTGTCACCAACGCACATTACTCAACCTGCAAACTAGTGGGTGGGTGGGTGGGTGGATGGGTGATTCAGTGGGTCTACCTTATTCCCTCTCAACCCCACTCTCTTCCCCCCCTTCCGCTGTCTCACACACCTGCACACTAGTCAGTGAGTGAGTGGGTGGGTGGGTGGTTCAGTGGGCCAACCTTATTCCCTCTCAACCCCACCCTCCTCTCCCCCATTCGCTGCCTCACTCACAGGCAAAATAGACAGTGAGTGAGTGAGCGGGTGGGTGGGTGGGAAGGTGGGAGGGTGGGTGATTCAGTGGGTCTAGCTTATTCCCCCCCCCATCCGCTGCCTCACTCACCTGCAAAATGTCAGTGAGTGTGTAGGAAGGTGGGTGATTCAGTGGGTCTAGCTTATTTCCTCTCTACCACCCCCCCCCCCCCCCCCCCCCCCCCCCCCCCCTCCCCCCCCTCCCCTCATCCGCCGTCTCACTCCCCTGCAAACTAGTCAGTGGGTGGGTGGTTCAGTGGTTCTACCTTAGTCCCTCTCAGCCCCACCCTACTCCCCCCCATCCGCTGCCTCACTCACCAGCACACTAGTCAGTGAGTGGGTGGGTGGGTGGGTCTACCTTATTCCCTCTTAACCCTCCCCTCCCCCCCCTAATGCGCCATCTTACTCACCTGCTCACTTGTCAAATTCTCTCCTGGCCCACTTCTGCCATCTGGCTGCGAGGGAGCATCAGCCTTCCGGGGAGCTGAATTGGGGGTAGCTCTGCGGGAATTGGTTTCGGTTCTGGCCTTGGTTTCAGTTACGGCCTGGATTTCATCAATGGAGTCCGATAATTCGCTGTCTGAGTCGTCTCCCTGGGTGATGGTGGAGTAAGGCCTTCTGCCCCCAGACTCCCACGGCGCTACAAATGATCGCAGCTGGCGTAGAAGTGCTGGGGGGTCCTGTGCTGGAATGGGGTCCTGTGGCCAAATGGGGGCGGGGGGGATACGATTAGGGTGCCTGGTTGGGGAGGGGAGTCTTCTTGTACAAGGGTGGAGGATGACCTTCTGCCTCCAGTCTCCCACGGCGCGATGGGAGATGACTGAAGCTGGCGTTGGAGTGCTGGGGGGTCCTGTCCTGGAATGGGATCCGGTGATGAAATGGGGGTGGGGGGGATACTATAAGGGTGCCTGGGTGGGGAGGGGAGTCTTCTTGTACGCGGGTGGATTAAGGCCTTCATCCCCCAAGCTCCCACGGCGCCATGGGAGATGACCGAAGCTGGCGTTGGAGTGCTGGGGGGTCCTGTCCTGGAATGGGATCCTGTGGTGAAATGGGGGTGGAGGGATACTATTGGGGTGCTTGGTTGGGGAGGGGGGTCTTCTTGTACAAGGGTGGTGGTGGAGTAAGGCCTTCCGCCCCCAGTCTCCCACGGCGCGATGGGAGATGACTGAAGCTGGCGTTGGAGTGCTGGGGGGTCCTGCCCTGGAATGGGATCCTGTGCTGAAATGGGTGGGGTGGGGTGGGGTGGGGGAATTAGATTAGGGTGGGGAGGGGAGTCTTCTTTTACACGGGTGGAGTAAGGCCTTCTGCCCCCAGTCTCCCACGGGGCAATGGGAGACGACTGAAGCTGGCTTTGGAGTGCTGGGGGGTCCTCTGCTGGAATGGGATCCTGTGGTGAAATGGGGGCAGGGGGGATACTATTAGGGTGCCTGGTTGGGGAGGGGAGTCTTCTTGTACAAGGGTGGTGGTGGAGTAAGGCCTTCTGCCCCCAGTCTCCCACGGCGAGATGGTAGATGATCGCAGCTGGCGTTGGAGTGCTGGGGGGTCCTATGCTGGAATGGGATCCTGTGGTCAAATGGGTGGGGTGGGGGAGTGGGGTGGGGTGGGGTGGGGGTGGGGGAATTAGATTAGGGTGGGGAGGTGAGTCTTCTTTTACACGGGTGGAGTAAGGCCTTCTGCCCACAGTCTCCCACGGGGCGATGGGAGATGATCCAAGCTGGCGTAGAAGTGCTGGGGGGTCCTGCGGTGATAAGGGGCCATGGGGTACAGAAGGGGGGAGGGGTGGGGGGTGGGGGGATTAGATTAGGGTGGGGAGGGGAGTTGTCTTGTGCATGGGTGGAGTAAGCCCTTCCCCTCCCCCGGGCTCCCACGGCGGGAACTCAAGACCCAAGTCAACCCCAGCAACAATTTCCTCCTAAGACATCATACCCAATTTGTAGCATGTCCCCCCCTCCACCATCCCCTTCCCCCCCCCCAACCCCAACCCCAACCCCCCCAAACCCCAGCAACAATTACCTCCTAAGACCCCAACCCCATTTGTAGCATGCCCCCCCCCCCCCCCCCCCAACCCAACCCCAGCAACAATTACCCCGCCAAGACACCAGCATGTCCCCCCCCCACCCTCACAATTAGTATTCGTCCCTTCACTGCTACCTGACCCCACCCCACCCCAGCCCCTCCTTACACACACACACACACACACACACCTGAAGTGTTAGGCGTTTCAATGCCAGCCCCTCTCCCCCTCCCAGCTGGGTAGCAAGGCGTTCACTGAGTGAGTCAGACACCTTGCTGTCGTCACTTAGTTTAAGACTGCTTCTCAAAGCCTTTTGGGTGGCGATGATAATCAACAGGTTGGACGGCCGGGTGGCGGCGGTGTACAAGAGCCGGCGGTTGAGCAGCTGGTCTGCAAAGTGTGTTGTTTGAATATGGATTGAATACAGTACCATCTTGTTACCGGTACTGGAAAGGGATTTGGGTGCCAAGAAACCAAATGCTGTTTTTGGCACAGTATTACTGTTGGTGATGTTTGTTTGTTTGTTTATGCTGCATGCTGGCATTTAGGCAGGCGGGCAGGTAGGCAGGGAAACAGGCCGGCAGGCAGGCAGGCAGGCGAGTAGGCAGGAAAACAGGCCGGCAGGTAGGCAGGTAAGCAGGCAGGAAAACGGGCAGGCAGGCAGGCAGGTAGGCAGGCAGGAAAACAGGCAGGCAGGCAGGCAGGCAGGCAGGTAAGCAGGCAGGAAAACAGTCAGTCCGTCAGTCCGTCCGTCAGTCCGTCAGTCCGTCAGTCCGTCCGTCAGTCCGTCAGTCAGTCCGTCAGTCCGTCAGTCCGTCAGTCCGTCCGTCAGTCAGTCAGTCAGTCAGTCAGTCAGTCAGTCAGGTAGGTAGGCAGGTAGGCAGGGAAACAGGCAGTCAGGCAGGCAGGTAAGCAGGCAGGAAAACAAGCAGGCAGGTAGGTAGGTAGGCAGGCAGGCAGGTAGGCAGGGAAACAGGCAAGCAGGTAGGCAGGCAGGTAGGCAGGCAGGCAGGCAGGCAGGTAGGCAGGCAGGTAGGCAGGCAGGCAGTTAGGTAGGCAGGAAAAATGACAGGCAGTTAGGTAGGCAGGAAAAAAGGCAGGCAGGCAGGCAGGTACGCAGGCAGGCAGGTAGGTAGGCAGGAAAAGAGGCTGGCAGGCAAGTAGGTAGGCAGGAATACAGGCAGGCAGGCAGGCAGGCAGGTAGGTAGGTAGGCAGGCAGGTAGGTAGGTAGGCAGGAAAAGAGGCAGGCAGGCAGGTAGGTAGGCAGGCAGGCAGGCAGGCAGGCAGGCAGGCAGGTAGGCAGGAAAAGAGGCAGGCAGGCAGTAAAGAAGGCAGGCAGGCAGGCAGGCAGGCAGGCAGGCAGGTAGGCAGGAAAAGAGGCAGGCAGGCAGTAAAGAAGGCAGGCAGGCAGGCAGGCAGGCAGGCAGGCAGATAGGTAGGAAAACAGGCAGGCAGGCAGGTAGGTAGGAAAACAGGCAGGTTGGCAGGCAGGCAGGCAGGTAGGTAGGAAAACAGGCAGGTAGGCGGGCAGGCAGGCAGGTAGGCAGGCAGAAAAAGAGGCAGGCAGGCAGGTATGCATGCAGGCAGGCAGGTAGGCAGGCAGGTAGGTAGGCAGGCAGGCAGGAAGGCAGGCAGTAGCAGGCAGGCAGGCAGGCTGGCAGGCAGGCAGGCAGGTAGGCAGGAAAGAGGCAGGCAGGTAGGCAGGCAGGCAGGCAGGCAGGCAGGCAGGCAGGCAGGCAGGCAGGCCGGTAGGCAGGAAGAGGCAGGCAGGCAGGCAGGCAGGCAGGCAGGCAGGCAGGCAGGCAGACAGGCAGGTATGCAGGCAGGCAAGCAGGTAGGCAGGCAGGCAGGTAGGCAGGTAGGCAGGCAGAAACAGGCAGGCAGGCAGGCAGGCAGGCAGGCAGGCAGGTAAGCAGACAGGAAAACAGTCAGTCAGTCAGTCAGTCAGTCAGTCAGTCAGGTAGGTAGGTAGGCAGGTAGGCAGGGAAACAGGCAGTCAGGCAGGCAGGTAAGCAGGCAGGAAAACAAGCAGGCAGGTAGGTAGGTAGGCAGGCAGGCAGGTAGGTTGGGAAACATGCAAGCAGGTAGGCAGGCAGCAGGCCGGAGGCAAGGCAGGCATGCAGGCAGGCAGGTAGTATGCAGGTAGGCAGGCAGGCATTAGTTATGCAGGAAAAATGACAAGGCAGTTAGGTAGGCAGGAAAAAGGCGCAGCAGGCATTAGGGTAGGCAGGAAAAGAGGCGTGCACAGGCAAGTAGGTATGCAGGAATACCGGCAGCTGGGCAGGTAGGTAGGTATGTAGGCATGCAGGTAGTGTAGGTAGAGCAGAAAAGAGGGCAGGCAGGCAGGGCATGTAGGTAGCAGGCGAAGGCGACAGGCAAGGCAGGTATTGTGGAAGGAAATAGGCAGGCAGAGCTAAAGAAGCCCAGCAGGCAGGAGCATATGCAATAGGTATGAAAACAGGCAGTCAGCAGGTAGGTAGGGAAAAAACAGGCAGGTTGCAGCAGCAGGCAGGTAGGCAAGCATAAAAGATGCAGGCCAGGCAGGTATGGCCATGCAGCAGGCAGGTAGGACCAGGCATGCAGGTAGGGTCGGCAGGCATGCTGTAGACTGGCAGCATGCAGGCAGGTAGCACAAGGCAGGCAGGCAAGGTAGGCAGGACAGAGGCGGCAGGTAGGCAGCAGTCAGGGCAGGCAGGCCACTGCAGGCCGTAGCAGAAAGAGGCAGCATGCAGGCAGTACCAGGTATGCAGGCAGGCAAGCACTGTATGCAAGGCAGTCGGTAGTTAGGTAGGCAGGCATGCAGCAGGCAGGTAGGTCGGCAGGTAAGGCAGAAACGAGCAGGTAGGCGGTAGGTAGCATGCAGGTAGCGCAGGAAAACGGCAGCAGCAGCAGGTAGTAGGCAAGAAAAGTGGGCAGGCAGGCAGGCAGGTAGGTAGGTAGGCAGGCAGGTAGGCAGGAAAACAGGCAGGCAGACAGGCAGGCAGGCAGGCAGGCAGGTAGGTAGGAAGGAAAAGAGGTAGGCAGGCAGGTAGGTAGGCAAGTGGGTAGGCAGGAAAACAGGCAGGCAGGTAGGCAGGCAGGCAGGAAAGAGGCAGGCAGGCAGGCAGGTAAGCAGGCAGGAAAGAGGCAGGCAGGCAGGCAGGTAGGCAGGCAGGTAGGCCAGGCAGATCGGGTAGGTAGGGCAGGAAAAAAGGCAGTATGGCAGGTAGTATGCAATAGGGTAGGCAGAAAACAGACATGCAGGCAGGTAAGGCACGGGCAGGCAGGCAGGAGGCAGTTAGGCAGGAAGCGGCAGGAAGGCGGCAGGCAGCAGGCAGCGATCGGCAGGCATCGTAGCAGTAAAAGTAGGCAGGCATGCAGGTAGGCATCAGGCATTTAGTGTATGCATGAAGAGTCTGGCAATGCAGCAGCAGGCAGGTAGGTAGGGCAGGAAATAGTCCGTCATGCAGTGCAGGTCCGGAAAGGGCAGGAAAGAGAGGCAAGGCAGGCAGGCAGCAGGTAGGTAGGCAGGTACAGAGGCAGTCAAGGTCATGATGTTTGGCAGGCAGGTAGGCAGGAAAACAGGTAGGCAGGTAGGCAGGTAGGCAGGGAAACAGGCAGGTAGGCAGGAAGGCAGGTAGGTAGGCAGGAAAACAGGCAGGCGGGCAATTGTTGAGATGCCCCAGGTGGCGGCGTTTTAGGTTGGGCAATAGTGGGGCGCGGGGCGCGCGTTGTGTTAGGAGCTCACTGGGGCTGCAAAGTTTGTTGTGTGTGAAATATGGATTGGGGAACCGTACCACTGTTTGTCACCTGTTATTTAAAACAAGGTGTGGGTCAGATATGCGTACCAAGAAACCAAATGCTGTTGGCTCAGTATTACAGTTGATGATGCTCGTGTGTTAACACTACATGCTGGCGTTTAGGCATTTAGGCATTAAGGCAGGCACGCAGGCAAGCAAGGCAGTGCAACACACAGGAAGAATCACTCATGGGAAATCAAGAAACGCAAGGAAGTGATTCGAGAAGAAGAGAGGAGAGGGAGGCGAAAGAGAAATCAATGCGGGGAGGAAGCAAAAAAAGCGAGATCAATCCTTGAACAGAAAGGAGAGGGAACGTCCATAGGTACCCCCAAAAAAAAAAAAACGGTCGGTCTGATATCCTGGTTGGGTCCGCCGTTTCGGTAGGAGCGGAAAAGCAAAAAAGAAAAGAAAAAGGTAGGGACAAAAAAAAACGAAGGAAAAAGCAATCCTAAGGTATGGCCTAAACAGAGGGGTCTTAAAAGAAGAATGCATCGATCGGTCTTTGGTCAGTCGGTCGGTCCAGTCGGGGTCCGTTTCTGTACAGTCGGTCCTGTCAGGCGTTCATCGTCCGTCCGCCAACATCGTCCGTCAGTCAGTCAGTCAGTCACTCCGTCACTCCGTCACTCAGCCAGCCAGCCAGCCAGCCAGCCAGTCAGCCAGTCAGCCAGTCAGTCAGTCAGTCAGTCAGAAAGTCAGTCAGAAAGTCAGAAAGTCTGAATGCCTGAATGTCTGAATGTCTGAATGTCTGAATATCTGTCTGTCTGTCTGTCAGTCAGTCATTCAGTCAGTCAGTCAGTCAATACAGCAGCATCCAAGCACACCAACACACACCTGCAGTATTTTGGTGCAGCGGTATTATCACACAGGGGTGCTGCGCTCCCTGTGACTTATGCACGGTCGTAGCCCAAGCCCGGGAGAGTTGCTTGAGCTGAGTGCTGGTATAGGTAGCTATGTGAGGGTGTTTGGATCGCAATCCAGGGCGAGCAGAGAATTCGACGTCAATGACGAGCTTGCTTCCATAGCCAGCTGTATGCTTCACAGTGCCGGAGTCGCCGTTGAAAATGTTTCGGTCATAGTCGTTGATGTCCTGGTGGTGATGGTGGCGTTGTTGTTGTTGTTGGTGGTGGTGATGGTGGCGGCAGCGGCGTTGTTGTTGTTGGTTGTGGTAATGGTGGCGGCGGCGGCGGCGTTGTTGTTGTTGGTGGTGGTGATGGTTGCGTTGCTGTTGTTGGTGGTGTTGATGGTGGCGGCGGCGGCGGTGTTGTTGTTGTTGGTGGTGATGCTGGCGGCGGCGGCGTTGTTGTTGTTGTTGGTGGTGTGGGTGGTGTTGGTGTCCTGGTGGTGATGGTGGCGGCGGCGGCGGCGTTGTTATTGTTGGTGTTTGTGTGGGTGGTGTTGGTGTCCTGGTGGTGGTGATGGTGATGGTGGCGGCGGCGGCGGCGTTGTTGTTGGTGGTGTTGGTGTGGGTGGTGTTGGTGTCCTGGTGGTGATGGTGGCGGCGGCGGCGGCGTTGTTGTTGTTGGTGGTGTTAGGATTGCTGTTGGGGGTCGTGGTGGTGCTGTTGTTGTTGGTGTTGTTGGTGTTGTTGGTGTTGGTGGTGGGAATGCTGGTGGCTATGGATGAGATAGGTGCGTGCTCTGAATACTCT
>JACBWV010000825.1:3633710-3648995 GCA_013435795.1 Chlamydomonas sp. ICE-L
TCTCAGACAGATGTGGCCTGCCCATGCCAGTTTAATATTGCCTATTTCCCTGCCTACTACCACACACACCACACCATACCCACTCACCTGGACCACCCCATCCCCACGGGCAAAAAATTGCCAGTCCATGCCAGTTTAGCATTGCTTATTTCCCTGCCTACCACACACACACAGACACACACCGTCCCCACTCACCTGGGCCACCCTATTCCCACGGGCAAAAATGGCCTGTCCAGCCATTTTAATATTGCCTATTTTACCCTGCTACCACACACACACACACACACCGTCCCCACTCACCTGGGGCCACCCTATCCCACGGGCAAAAATGGCCTGTCCAAGCCAGTTTTAATATTGCCTATTTACCTGCCTACCACACACACACCACACACAACCGTTCCCCACTCACCTGGGCCACCCTATTCCCACGGGCAAAAAAAATGGCCTGTCCAAGCCAGTTACTATTTGCCTATTTACCGCCTACCACACACACACACCCACACACCATCCCCACTCCACCTGGGCCACCCTATTCCACGGGCAAAAAATGGCCTGTCCCAGCCATTTAGTAATATTGCTATTACCTGCCTGCCACACACACCACACCGTCCCCACTCACCTGGGCCACCCTATTCCCACGGGCAAAAATGGCCTGTCCAAGCCAGTTTAATATTGCCTATTTACCTGCCTACCACACACACACACACACAACCATCCCCACTCACACTGGGCCACCCTGTTTCCCACGGGCCAAAAATGGCCTGGTCCAGCCAGTTTATATTGCCTATTTACCTGCCTACCACACACACACCACAACACAGTACACACACCGTCCCCACCACGTGGGCCCCCGGTTCCACGGGCAAAATGTCCTGGCCAAGCCAGTTTAATTTGCCTATTTTACCTGCCCCTACCACACACACAAAACAACACACACAACCCCCCACTCACCTGGGCCACCTGTTCCCACGGGCAAAATGGCCTTCCAAGCCAGTTTAATATTGCCTATTTACCCTGCCTACCACACACCACACACACACACACACACACCGTCCCCACTCACCTGGGCCACCCTGTTCCCACGGGCAAAAATGGCCTGTCCAAGCCAGTTTAATATTGCCTATTTACCTGCCTACCCACACACACACACACACACACACCGTCCCCACTCACCTGGGCCACCCTGTTCCCACGGGCAAAAATGGCCTGTCCAAGCCAGTTTAATATTGCCTATTTACCTGCCTACCACAAACACACACACACACACACACCGTCCCCACTCACCTGGGCCACCCTGTTCCCACGGGCAAAAAATGGCCTGTCCAAGCCAGTTTAATATTGCCTATTTACCTGCCTACCACAACACATCACACACACAACACAACACCGTCCCCACTCACCTGGGCCACCCTGTTCCCACGGGCAAAAATGGCCTGTCCAAGCCAGTTTAATATTGCCTATTTACCTGCCTACCACACACATACACACACAAACACACCGTCCCCACTCACCTGGGCCACCCTGTTCCCACGGGCAAAAATGGCCTGTCCAAGCCAGTTTAATATTGCCTATTTACCTGCCTACCACACACACACACACACACCAACACACCGTCCCACTCACCTGGGCCACCCTGTTCCCACGGCAAAAATGGCCTGTCCAAGCCAGTTAATATTGCCTATTTACCTGCCTACCACACACACACACACACACCGTCCCACTCACCTGGGCCACCCTGTTCCCACGGCAAAAATGGCCTGTCCAAGCCAGTTTAATATTGCCTATTTACCTGCCTACCACACACACACACACACACACACACCGTCCCCACTCACCTGGGCCACCCTGTTCCCACGGGCAAAAATGGCCTGTCCAAGCCAGTTTAATATTGCCTATTTACCTGCCTACCACACACACACACACACACACACACACCGTCCCCACTCACCTGGGCCATCCTGTTCCCACGGGCAAAAATGGCCTGTCCAACCAGTTTAATATTGCCTATTTACCTGCCTACCACACACACACACACACACACACCGTCCCCACTCACCTGGGCCACCCTTGTTCCCACGGGCAAAAAATGGCCTGTCCAAGCCAGTTTATATTGCCTATTTACCCTGCCTACCAACACACACACACACACAACACCAACCGTCCCCACTCACCTGGGCCACCCTGTTCCCACGGGCAAAAATGACCTGTCCAGCCAGTTTAATATTGCCTATTTACCTGCCTACCACACACACACACACACACACACCGTCCCCACTCACCTGGGCCACCCTATTCCCACGGGCAAAAATGGCCTGTCCAAGCCAGTTTAATATTGCCTATTTACCTGCCTACCACACACACACACACACACACACCGTCCCCACTCACCTGGGCCACCCTGTTTCCCACGGGCAAAATGGCCTGTCCAAGCCAGTTTAATATTGCCTATTTACCTGCCTACCACACACACCACACACACACACACCGTCCCCACTCACCTGGGCCACCTGTTTCCCACGGGCAAAAATGGCCTGTCCAAGCCAGTTTATATTGCCTATGTACTGCCTACCACAACCACACACACACACACACACCCGTCCCCACTCACCTGGGCCACCTGTTCCCACGGGCAAAAATGGCCTGTCCCAAGCCAGTAATATTGCCTATTTACCTGCTCTACACCACCACACACAACACACAACGTCCCCACTCACCTGGGTCCAACCCCTATTCCCACGGGCAAAAATGGACTGTCCAAGCCTAGTTTAATATTGCCTTATTTACCTTGCCTACCACACACACCACACACGACACACCAAATCCGTCCCCACATACGGGCCGACCCTGTTCCCACGGGGCAAAAATGGGCCTGTCCCAAGCCAGTGTTAATATTGCCTATGTTACCTGCCTACCACACACACACCACCACACACACACCGTCCCCACTCACCTGGGCCAACCTGTTCCACGGGCAAAAAATGGCCTGTCCAAGCCAGTTTAATATTGCTATTTACCTGCCTACCACACACACACACACACACACACCGTCCCCACTCACCGGGGCCACCCTGTTTCTACGGGCAAAAATGGCCTGTCCAAGCCAGTTTAATATTGCCTATTTACCCTGCCTACCACACACACACACAACACACAGCACACTGTCCCCACTCACTGGGCCACCCTGTTCCACGGGCAAAAATGGCCTGTCCAAGCCAGTTTAATATTGCTATTTACCTGCCTAACCACACACACACACACACACACAAACACTCGTCCCCACTCCACTGGGCCACTCCTGTTCCCACGGGCAAAATGGCCTGTCCAAGCCAGTTTCATATTGCCTTATTACCAGCCTACCACACACCACACACACACACACACCGTCCCCACTCACCTGGGCCACCCTGTTCCCACGGGCAAAAATGGCCTGTCCAAGCCAGTTTAATATTGCCTATTTACCTGCCTACCACACACACACACACACACACACACACACACACCGTCCCCACTCACCTGGGCCACCCTGTTCCCACGGGCAAAAATGGCCTGTCCAAGCCAGTTTAATATTGCCTATTTACCTGCCTACTACCACAAACACACTACCACACACAAACCCAAGACCGTCCCCTCTCACCTGCACCACCCTATCCCCAATGGCGAAAATTTGCCTGTCATAGCCTCCCTTGCTGCCCCCACCCATTTGAAGGGATCTGGGGTTCATGACTGGCTGTAGTAGCGGGTTGAGCATGGTCGTGCTGATGAGGTCCTTATCTTTCTTGGCAGGGCATAGAACCTGCGGTGGTTTGTTGTGGTTGTGTGTTGTGGTGTGTTGTGGTGTGGTGTTGTTGTGTTGTGTTGTGTTGTTGTGTTGTTGTGTTGTGTTGTGTTGTGTTGTGTTGTTGTGGTGTTGTGTTGTGGTGTTGTGTTGCGTTGTGTTGTGTTGTGTTGTGTTGTGTTTTGTTGTGCTGTGTTGTGGTGTTGTGTTGTGGTGTTGTGTGTTGTGTTGTATTGTGGTGTTGTGTTGTGGTGTTGTGGTGTGGTGTTGTGTTGTGTTGTGTTGTGTTGTGTTGTGTTGTGTTGTTGTGTTGTGTTGTGTTGTGTTGTTGTGGTGTTGTGGTGAGTTGTGGTGTGGTGGTGTGTTTTGGTGATTGTTGGTTTGTGGTGTGTTGTGTTGTGGTGTTGTGGTGTGTTGTGGTGTGTTGTGTGTTGTGGTGTTGTGCTGTGTTGTGGTGTTGTGTTGTGTTGTGTTGTGTTGTGGTGTTGTGTTGTGGTGTTGTGGTGTGTTTTGGAATTGTGGTGTGTTGTGGTGTGTTGTGGTGTTGCGGTGTGGTTGCTTTCTTTCTTGGCAGGGCGTAGGTAAGTAGGGGTTTAGATATGGGGTTGCTTTCTTGGCAGGGCGTAGGTAGGCAGGGGTTTAGATATGGGGTTGCTTTCTTTATTGGTAGGACGTAGAGCCTACGGTAGTTCATTTGTGAGCTTCTTGTGAAGCGGTGTTGTGTGGCACAGGGTGGTGCAGTGTGGAGAAGGTGGCTTAGAACCTTTCAACCTGTGGCTGCAACAGAGGGTTGAGCTTGGTGGTGCTGATGGGTTTGTTTTTTTCTTGCTTGGCAGGGCTTAGCCCCCCCACCCCCACCCCCAAGCCCACCTACCTGTATCTCTCTCTGTGCACATCCATCCCACTGTCTCTCAAGCGCTTCACGATCCTCACAAGGGCTTCTTACATATGATCAAGACTGCACCATCCACCCACCCACATACCTTTCCACCCCCACCCCCTGCCCAACCCACCCCCAAGCCCACCTACCTGTATCTCTCTCTGTGCTCATCCATCTCACTGTATCTCAAGCGCTTCACGATCCTCACAAGGGCTTCTCACACATGCTCACAACTGCATCTCCCAACCAATCACCACCCACCCACATACCTTTTCACCCCCACCCCCTGCCCAACCCACCCCGTTACCCCCCCTACTCCCACCCCCCAAGCCCACCTACCTGCACATTTCTGTGCACATCCATCCCACTGTCTCTCAAGCGCTTCACGATCCTCACAAGGGCCTCTTGAATATCTGTAGGAGTGCAGTCGTCATCCATCTTCACCAACACAGCATCAGATCCAAATGCAGCGACAGCAGCAGACAGGCTACTTAGGTGACCCCCTGCCTTCTGGTGACTGGCATGATGTGAACCCTGCTGTGAACCATGGTGTGAACCATGGTGTGAACTCTTCAGTTGATCTTGTGAGCTGGCGGAATTGCTCCAAGAGGTGCTGCTAGCTGGGAAAGTGCGTTGAGTTCCTGGTGAATTTCCAAACGGACTTCGGAAAGAAGTTCCTGGTGGGCCATGGTTGGTGGCCGAGAGTGTTCCTGGCTTGAGAGCATCGCAAAAGGATTCTAGGCTGGTTGGCTTTAAAGCTTCTGGGTATTCACCTGTATCGCAGAAGAGTGCAGTTGGCGGTTGGTGGTGGTTGCTGGGTGGTGAGGTTTTAGTGGTTGGTGGTTGGTGGTGTTTGCTGGGTGGTGAGGTTTTGGTGGTTGGTGGTAGGTGATGGTAACTGGGTTTCGAGGTTTTGGTGGTTGGTGGTTGGTGTTGGGAGGTGGGTGGTGAGGTTTTGGTGGATGGTGGAAGGCGGTTGGTGGATGATGTTGGATTTGGTGCCACTTGCTAGAAGGGTGACTGGATTGAGAACATTGCAACAGGATTCTAGGCTGCTTAGCTTTAAAGCTTCTGGGTATGTACCTGTATCTCAGCAGATTGCAGTCGGTGGTTGGTGGTGGTTGGTGGTGGTTATCTGCATGCTTTAACCGCATCAGAATTCCTGTAAGAAATACCAAGCAGTTTCCAGAGGGGACTTTCTTCAGTTCCGCTTAGATTGCCCACAAGCTATACGTCTTAAACCCAGCCAGGGATTTTTTTTCAAATTTTAAAGTGGGTTTATTCCCTTCTAGCTTAGTGTTTTTAGACCTCCATCAGGGACAGCGTTTTGGTGCTTTTTATAGCTTTTTACAGCTTTTTAGGGCTATTTAATAGTGGGGGGGGGGGGGGGAGCTTTCTTACAACTTTATAAAGCGATATTTTCGCCAAAACGGGGTCAAAACTAGCGATCGCTATATATAGCGGGAAAAAACGCCCTGAACCCAGCGCGCTCGGTACAATAGCTTTTAGCTCAGAGGAAATGATCTTGTCAACCATTTTGGCTGTAGTGAGCGCGCGATTTGACTTGAAAGGCGGAGTTTTGTTGGTCAAAGCAAAAGCGTGCTTGCACAACTGGGTGATGGCGCGTGGAGGACAAGCTGCAGGTTGCAGCTTTGCAATTGCGCAGGTCTCAGCGGGGTCGGAATCTGAACGAGCTTTCTCTAGTTATTTGTAGGCTGAATCCGTAGCCTGCACTTATACCCTTTGTCTTTCTTCACAATCTAAGCATGCAGCTGGAGTGAAGGGGGTGAGGTAGAGAGAAGGGGAGTGCGTGTGTCTGAAGTTGCGGGTTGGGAGGGTGGGGGGGGGTGAGGGTGGCCCACCCTGGGTGGGAATAGCTTGGTGAAGAGAGAGAGTGTGTGTCTGAATGGGGTGGGGTGAGGGGCAGGGAGAAGTGTCCATGTGCTTGGAGGGGAGTGAAGGGAGCGTCTAGCGAGGGAGGAGATGGCTGGGTGGTGTGGGTGGTGGTAGGTGGGAGGCAGACCGTGTGTGTCAAGGCGGGGTGGGGATGGGGGGCAGTAAGATTTAGGGGAAAGTAGGGGGATCATGTAGGTCCTGGGGGGGGGGGGGGGGGGGGGGGGGGGACCCGTTCTATAACCCAGTCCAGACCAGGGGGGGTGGGGTTGCCAACAGCCACACATATACGTAGGATGTCGTACTCTGAACAACCATAAATATACCCCTCTAACAATTTACCCTGCCCACCCGTATTGGACTCACCATTCATGATCTGACTCACCATTCATGATCTGACTCACCATTCATGATCTGACTCACCTTTCATGATCTGACTCACCATTCACGATCTGACTCACCATTCATGATTTGACTCACCTTTCATGATCTGACTCACCATTCATGATCTGACTCACCATTCATGATCTGACTCACCATTCATGATCTGACTCACCATTCATGATCTGACTCACCATTCAAGATCTGACTCACCATTCATGATCTGACTCACCATTCATGATCTGACTCACCATTCATGATCTGACTCACCATTCATGATCTGACTCACCATTCATGATCTGACTCACCATTCAAGATCTGACTCACCATTCATGATCTGACTCACCATTCATGACCTGACTTAGCATTCATGATCTGACTCAGAATCCATGATCTGATTTGCCATTCATGATCTGATCTGACTCACCATTCATGATCTGACTCACTATTCATGATCTGACTCACCATTCATGATCTGACTCATCATTCATGATCTGACTCACCATTCATGATCTGACTCACCATTCATGATCTGACTCACCATTCATGATCTGACTCACCATTCATGATCTGACTTACCATTCATGATCTGACTCACCATTCATGATCTGACTCACCATTCATGATCTGACTCACCCTTCATGATCTGACTCACCCTTCATGATCTGACGCGCAGTCTTGATGATGGCGCTATTTTCCGCTTGTCTGAACACTTTGCTCAAGTGCACTGAAGGAATAGAGTGATACAGCGAGGGAGGCACAGCCTGCAAGCCAGATCCTGATGAGGGCTCATTACCACCTGAGCCACCGTACTTCGTTGTACTGCTGCTGGCAGCATCGCCCTTATCAGGCTGTTGTGTAGCGCTCACGAGCTTGGAGGTACGAGTACCACCCTCTGCACTGCTCTCCACCGTCACTTTCATGATGGCTTGGAGCACCTTCCCGGGGGGTATAGGTGGCAGCTGGTTTGGGTCCCCTACAAGCACTAGCTGGCACTTGGGAGGTAGTGCTCGAAGGAGGACGGCCATGAGCTGCACGTCCATCATCGAGGCCTCGTCCACCAACACTGCGGGGGCGGGGGATTAGGGTTGGTGGTTGGTGGTTGGTGGTTGGTGGTTGGTGCCCATGAGCTGTATGTCCTCATCGCAACACTCTGGTTTATGGGGTTCGTAAGTGGTTGGTCGGTGGTTGGTGGTTGGTGGTTGACATCCATGAGCTGTATGCCCTCATCCGCCAACACTGTGGTTGTGGGGTTGGTGGTGTTGGTGGTTGGTGGTGTTGGTGGTTCGTTGGGTGGTTGGTTGGTGGTTGGTGGTTGGTGTCCATGAGGTGTATGTCCTCATCTGCCAACACTGTGGTTGGTGTGGTTGGGGGTTGGTGGTTGGTGCCCATGAGGTGTATGCCCTCATCTGCCAACACTGTGGTTGGTGGGGTTGGTGGTTGGTGGTTGGTGCCCATGAGCTGTATGTCCTCATCCGCCAACACTGTGGTTGGTGGGTTGGTGGTGTTGGTGGTTCGTGGGGTGGTTGGTTGGTGGTTGGTGTTTGTAGCCCATGAGCTGTATTTTCTCATCTGCCAACACTGTGGTTGGTGGGGTTGGTAGTTGGTATTTGGCGGTTGGTATTTGGTGGTTGGTGCCCATGAGCTGTATGCCCTCATCCGTCAACACTGTGGCTGGTGGGGTTGTTGGGGTGGTTGGTTGTTGGTTGGTGGTTGGTGCCCAGGAGCTGCATGTCCTCATCCGCCAACACTGTGGTTGGTGGGGTGATTGGTTGGTGGTTGGTTGGTGGTCGGTGGTTGGTGGTTAGTGCCCATGAGCTGTATGTCCTCATCCGCCAACACTGTGGTTGGTGGGGTGATTGGTTGGTGGTTGGTTGGTGGTCGGTGGTTGGTGGTTAGTGCCCATGAGCTGTATGTCCTCATCTGCCAACACTGTGGTTGGTGGGGTTGGTGGGGTGGTTGGTTAGTGGTTGGTGGTTGGTGCCCATGAGCTATATGTCCTCATCCGCCAAAACTGTGGGTGGTGGGGTTGGTTGGTGGTTGGTTGATGGTTGGTGCCCCTTGATCAAACAGATCCACAATCACAATTATACATTATAGCGCTGCCAGAGTTGGTCAACAAGCCTAAAATATAAATAAATAAATAAATACATACACCGTGAATACGTCATAGATACACCGATACACACTTTGGATACACCTTCAATAGATAATAAATATACACTGAATACAACATTAGTACACTTTGGAAACACCCTAAATACATCATAAATATGAACTAAATACACCGTGAATATGAGTTGTATATAATCGTGTCATGTAGCCAACCAGCATCAAAGGGTAGCAGGTAGTCCTTATTGTGAGTGAAATTCCTTCGTGCCCCCCCCCTGCCCCCCCTCTGCCCCATACCCGCCCTTCATCAGCTGATTAACCGCTCAATTGGAATATTTATAAATTGCAGATCAATAAAACATACACCATAAATCTTGCCGTGAATAAATATAATATATAATATACAATATAACATATAATATATAACATATAATATATAAATATAACATATAACATATAATATACATCATAAATATAAATAACCTAAATACAAAAATCAATTGTGTCATGTAAAAATACACTAAATACAAAAATCAATCGTGTCATGTAGCCTACCAGCATCAGCGGGTAGCGGGTTGCCCTTGTTGTAAGTGAAACTTCCCACCAGCTCCACTTGATCAAACTGGTCCACATTCATGCTCATAGAGCTGATTGAGTCGTCCACTGATCCCCCTTCACCAGAACTCTCGTCCAACTGTGTGTGTGTGTGTGTGTGTGCGTGTGTGTGTGTGTGTGTGTGTGTGTGTGTGTGGTGGTGATGGTGGTGGTGGTGGTGGTGTGTGTGTGTGTGTGTGTGTTTGCGTTTGTGCGGGTGTGTGTGTGGGTGCGTGCGTGTGTGGGTGTTGGTGTTGGTGTGTGTGTGTGTGTGGGGGGGGGGGTCATAGGAGTCAGTGTGTGTGTGTGTGAGGGGAAGGGTGTTAGTCTTTAGGGTAAGAAGCAATGTGCTTCATGTGATTGTAAGAACATATTAAACAAACATTGAAACAGCAAGTGAGAGGCTTCACATGTTAACCAAATATGTACATTCAAATGTAATATGTGTTTTTGTAATCACTGAATGTGCAGACCATGCATAGTAAAGGCCATACAAACATAAGTGCATGCCATACAAACATAAGTGCATGCCATACAAAACATATGCTCCCTTGCATAAGTGCACAACCTCCCTTGCATAAGTGCAGACTATAGTCACACACAAACATACACATCTTTCATACACACCTGCTCCCTTGCATAAGTGCACAAGC
The DNA here is from genome assembly GCA_013435795.1 of Chlamydomonas sp. ICE-L. Classification (NCBI taxonomy): domain Eukaryota; kingdom Viridiplantae; phylum Chlorophyta; class Chlorophyceae; order Chlamydomonadales; family Chlamydomonadaceae; genus Chlamydomonas; species Chlamydomonas sp. ICE-L. The sequence continues at coordinate 3,643,999 of JACBWV010000825.1, forward strand.
TCCCTTGCATAAGTGCAGGATATAGTAACCCACCAACATACACATCATTCATACACACCTGCTCCCTTTTTTGCTTCATAGTGTCAGAGAAGTTTTTGTATCCTAGCAACCGATGCACCGTCTTGGCTTCAGTCTGAAACACGTCAGGTGTGATGGTGGTTGATACAGGAGGGTGGTGGAGGAGGGTGGTGGTGGTGGGTGGTAGAGGAGGGTGGTGGTGGTGGTGGTGTGGTGTGTGGTGGTAGGGAGGGTGGTGAGGAGGTGGTGTGGAGGTGGTGGCGGTGGGTGGTGGCGGTGGTTGTAGAGGCGGGTGGTGGTGGGTTTGTGGTGGTGGGTGGTAGAGAGGGTGGTAGAGGAGGGTGGTGGTGGAGGGTGGTGGCGGTGGGTGGTAGAGGAGGGCGGTGGTGGTGGGTGGTTAGGAGGGTGGAAGCGGTAGGTGTTGTTTGTGGAGTGTGTGTGGTGGAGGTGGTGGTGGGAGGGTGGTGGTGGGGGTGGTGGAGGAGGGTGTGGTGGTGGCGGTGTGTGATGTGGGTGTGTGAGGGTGGTGTGTGGGGCGGTGGTGGAGGTGTGTGGTGGTGGTGGTGTTGAGGAGGTGGTGGGGGTGAAGTGGTGGTCGGAGTGTGTGTGGTGTGTGTGGGTGTGTTTTGCAGGGGGTGGTGTGGTGGGTGGTAGAGTCGTGGTGTGTCACGGTTGTTTGCTGTGGTGGGTGGTGGTGGCGGTTGTGTGGTGGTGTGGGTGGTGGTGGTGGGTGGTGGTGGTTGTGGTGGCCGGGTCGCGGCGGGTGGTAGGTGGGGGTGGTAGGTGTTGTCGGGGGTCTCGGCGGTTGGTTGGTGTGGGTGGTGGTGAGGGTGTGGTGGTGTGGTGGTCGCGCGTGTGGTGGTGGGTGTGTGGGCGGGTGGTGGTTGTGTCTCGGGGGTGGTGGTGGTGGGTGGTGGTGGTGGGTGGTCGCGGCGGGTTTGTGGTGGTGTGGCACGGTGGTGGTGGGTGGTGGGTGGTAGATGGCGGGTGGGGTGGTGGGTAGGAGGGTGGTGGTGGGGTGGTGGTGGTGGTGGTACAGGGGGTGGTGGTGAGGGGTGGTGGTGGTGGGTGGTGAGGGGTGGTGTGTTGGGTGGTGGCGGAGGGTGGGTGGTGGGTGGTGGTGGTGGTGGTGGTGGGAGGGTGGTGTGTTGGGTGTCGGGCGGGTGGTGGTGGTGTGAGGGAGGGTGGGTGGTGTGTGCTGGCGGGGGTGGTGGTGGGTGTGGTGGTGGTCGCGCGGGTGTCGTGTGGGTGGCGCCGGGGTCTGGTTGGTGGGTTGTCGCTCGTGGTCGCTGTCGGGGTGGGTGGGGTGGTTCGTGGTGCCGGGTGGGGTGGTGGTTGCTGGTCCACGGGCGGGTGGTGGTGAATGGTAGAGGAGTGGGTTGGTCGGTGGTGTGTGTGGTGGTGTCGCGTGATAGCGGGTGGTGGTGGTGGTGGGTAGGGTTGCGGTGGGTGTGTGTGGTGTGTGTGGTGGTGGTTGGTGTGTGTGTAAGTGAGGTGGTTGGTGGTGTGTGCGAGGGCGTGTGGTGAAGGGTGTGGTGGAGGGGGGTGGGTGTGGGGGTGTGGTGTTGGTGTGTGGTGGTCCAGCGGCCGGTGGTGGTGGTGTTCGAGGATGGGGGGTGGTGGGTGGTCGCAGGGAGGTGTGTGTGGTAGTAAGAGGCGGGTGGTGGTTGAGGGTGGTGTGGCCGGGTGGTGGTGGTTGAGGTGTGGTTGTGGGTGGTGGTGGTGGGGTGGTGGTGGGTGTGTGGTGGTGGTGGTCCAGCGCTGGTGGTGGTGGGCGTCGAGGAGGGTGGTGGTGGGAGGGTGGTGGTGGGTGGTGGTGGCGGTGTGGTGTGGGTGGTGGTGGAGGCTGGTGTTGTGTGTGGTGTAGTAAGGTGGTGGTGGAGGGTGGTTGGTGTGGTGGTAGAGGAGTTGTGGTGGCTGGTGGTGGTGGTGTGTGTAGCGGAGGTGGTGGTGGTGGGTGTGTTAGCGGGTGGTGGTGTGGTGGGTGGTAGCGGAGGGTGTGTGGTGTGGTGGGTGGTGTGGAGGTGTGTGTGTGGGTGTAGAGAGGGTGGTAGAGGTGGGTGGTACGGAGGTGGGGGTGTGGGGGGGTAAGTAGATCGGTGGTGGTGGAGTGGTGGTTAGTGTGTAAGGAGGTCGTGTTGAGTGTGGCTGGTGGGTGGTAGAACTGTGGTGGTGATGGAGGTGGGTGGTGTGTGGAGGTGGTTGTTGTAAAGGAGGGTTGTGGTGTGGGTGGTAAGGTGTGGTCGGTGGTGGTAGAGGAGGGTGTGTGTGGTGGTAGGAGTGGGTGGTGAGGGTGTGTGGTGGTGGGTTGTAGAGGATAGTGGTGGTTGTGGGTAGTGTGTGTAGGTGGTGAGGAGGAAGGTTGTGAGGTGTGGTGGTAGGTGTATAAAGGGTGGTGATTGAGGTGGTGGTGGTGGTGGTGTGGTGGGTTGTACAGGAGTTGTGTGAGGTGGGGTTGTGGGTGTGGGGAGGGGTGGAAGGTGGTAGGGTGGGTAGAGGAGGGGTGGTGGTGGTGGTGGTGGTGGTGTGTGTGTTGTGGGTGGTAGGGTGTGGGTGGTGGTGGTGTTGGTAGGGTGTGGTGGTGGTGTGGGTGGTGGTGGTGGTGGTGGGGTGGTTGTTGGTGGGAGGTGTGTGGGTGGTGGTTAGAGAGGTGTTGTGGGTTTGGTGGGGGTGGTGGTGGTGGTGGTGGTAGAGGCATGGTGGTGGAGGGTTGGTTGGTTGTGGGGTGGTGGGATGGTGGGTGGTGGAGGGTGTGTGGTGGGTGGTAGGGAGGGTGGGTGTGTGGTGGTAGAGTAGGGTGGTGGTGGGTGGTGTGATGGTGGTTGTGGTTGAGGTGTTGGGGTGTGTGGAGGTTTGGTGGTGTGTAGGGTGGTAGAGGAGGGTGGGTGGTTGGGTGGTGAGGTGGTGGTGGATGGGTGGTGGGGTGTTGGGTGGTAGAGGAGGGTGGGTGGTGGCTGGGTGTTTTTTGTGTGAGGGGGTGGTGTGGGTGGGTGGTAGGGGGGGTCGGTGTACGTGGGTGGTGTTAGGTCCTTTCGGCGCCAGCGTGGTGTTGGGCGGGTGGGGTGGGTGGCGGCGGGTGGGTGGTTGGTGGGGGTGTTCCGCCGCGGTGGTGGGGTGGGCGGTGGTCTCCGGCGGCTGGTGCGGCCTGGTGTACATGCTGTTGTGGTGGAGGTCGGATGTGGTGGTGGGTGGTAGTAGGAGGGGTGGTGTGTGGGTGGTAGAGGGGTTGGTGTGGTCGCTGTGTAGACGGAGGGTGGTAGTAAACGACGACCAACGTGCCACAACACCCCCACAAAACAAAGCAAACAGCCAAAGGTGGGATGGTGGGGTGTGGGGGCGGGGTGGTTTTTTTTTTTTTTTGGGGGGGGGGATTGGGGGGGCCCGGTTGGGGGGGTGGGGTTTTTAAAAACAAGAAACGGGGATGTGGTTTTTTTTGGGGTCCCCCCCCCCCCCGTGGGTTTTGGGGAAAATGGTGGGTAGCAGGAGGGTGGATAGAGGGAGGGTGGGGTGGTGGTGGGGTGGTAAAGGGGAGGTGGGTTGGTGGGGGATGGGTGGCGGTGAATGGGTGGTTAGAGGAGGGTGGAAGAGGAGGGTGTTTTTGGGGGGGGTTTTTGGGTTTTTTTTGGGGTTTTTTCGTAATGGGGTAAGGGTTTGGGGGTTGTATTTTTTGGTGTGGGGGGGTAACCAGTGGTTGTGGGGTGGTAGCGGACCGCCGGTGTTGGAGGGTGTTTTGGTGGTGGGTGTATGAGAAGGTTGGTGTGCGGTGGTGGCGGTGTGGGTGTGGTAATGAGTGGGTGTCGCGGCGGGTGGTGGTGTGGTGGTAGAGGCGGTGGTGGTGGGTGGTCACGTCGGTGGTGGTTGTGGGTGGTCGCGGCCGTTTGTTGGTGGGTGTGGTGGTGTGGTGGGTGTAGAGGGGTGGTTAGAGGAGGGTGGTGGTGGGGGTGGTGCGGGATGGTGGCGGTGGTTAGAGGGGTGGTGGTGGTGGGTGTGGTGGATTTAAGAGGGGTTAGAGGAGGTGGTGGTGGAGGGTGGTGGCTGGTTGGGAGTGGCGTGTTAGAGGGAGGGGTGGTGGTGGGTGGTGAGGAGGTGAGAGAGGTTTGTGTGGTGGGTGGTAGAAGGTGGTGGTGGGGGTGGTGTGTGGATAGGGTGGTGGTGATGGGTGAGTGGAGGTGGTGGTGGGAGGGTGGTGGTGAGGTGGGTGGTAGATGGAGGGTGTGTTTGTGGGTGGTGTGGACGTGGTTGGTGTGGTGGTGGTCGCGCTGATGGGTGGTGTTGGTCTCGGCCGGGTGGTGGTGGCGGTGGTGGTGGTGTGTGGTCCCCAGGCGGTGGCGGTGGCGTTGTGTGTGTGGGTGGTCGCGCGGTGTGGGTGTGGTGGTGGTGGTGGTCCGAGGCGGGTGGTGTGGTGAGGTAGGTCGCGGGCGGGTGGTGGTGGGTGGTTGTGGTGGTAGGTGGGTAGCGGCGGTGGTGGTTGTGGTGTGCGCCTCGGTCGGTGGTGGTGGTAGGGAGGGACCTGGGGGCGGTGGTGGATGGTCGGTTGCGGGTAGGTGGCGGTGGGGAGGCGGTGGTGTGCGGCGTGGTGTGGTGGGGTGGTAGAGAGGGTAGAGGAGGGTGTGGTTGGATGGTGTGGTTGCGGTTTTATGATTGAGTGAGCTGTGCGGGGGTGTGGTGGTAAGGGAGGTGGAGAGTGAGGTGTATGTAGGGAGGGTGTGGTAGGGGGGTGGTGGGTGGAGCGGTGGGTGGGGGTGGTGGTAGAGGAGAGGTTGGTGGTGAGGAGTGGTGTAGGGTGGAGTGGTGGGTGGTTGGGGGGTGGTGGTGGGAGTGTGCGATGGGGGTGGTGCAGGTAGTGAAGGTGGTGGTGGTGGTTGAGGAGGGCGGGTGGTGAGTGTGGTGTGAAGTGTGTGGTGGTGTGGGTGGTTGGGTGGGTGGTGGTGGTGGTAGATGCGGGTTGTGGTGGGTGGTTAGATGCGGGGGGTTGTGGG
>JACBWV010000825.1:3649495-3806995 GCA_013435795.1 Chlamydomonas sp. ICE-L
GACGTCGTCAAATCCCGATTTCCAGTCTCCGCTATGCGGAGGAGAAGTAGCGCCACGAATGTGCTTCTGAAAGTGAACTGTCAATTGTGTAAACATAAATATTAATATAAATGGATGCGAATAATATTTTGTACCAGTTCATAGACAGGCCATAGTTGGCGAGTGGAGCAGATTAAATTGGAGCATGGTTCGATAACGCCTTTGTTACATTTAAATACACACTACCGGACCATATGGGCTTACCCGAGTTTTGAGCAATCGGCAAGATGAGGGGGGTACGTTGCATGGCTCGTGGGAAGTTCCATCAACAATATCGCCATGAGCGATGCGATGCATGCCAGCATATGGCGGGACATTTTTTGCGTCGCTGAAACCGTCGTTGTTCCACGGCGTCGTAGATATTCGTAGCTGTAGATAGTCGAAGACAGTCCTCCGTGCGTGCCGGAGTTCGTGAAGTAGCACCACTTGCCTAACTGAGGTAAGAATGTTTCGAAGACAGATAGAACGAAGAATGGATGTCGAGGTTATAACATATTTTGTCTAGTTCCTAATCAGTTGGACTATCCCAGGATTGTCAGCATGAAAAAATGGAAATGAAACAAATGGACGATCCACAGTCAGCAAGGGCACGTCAGCAAGGCACGTGGACCGGTCTGAATATCCTAAAAAAAGTATTACAGGTGGCACTTGCCCTGGCAGTGGAAACACCCCGCCCTAAAGTTGGACTCGAGAAAACACCCACTGTCTTCCGGCACCGGGGCTCCGAACTCCCTACGCCGTGACCTGAGCCATATTTTTACAAACTCCACTATCATGGGGCGCACCAAGAATGGCGACGAAAAAAGTGTATAGATCCTGTATTGCATTGACTACCAAGTCGATGATCAGACGGGTCTGAGGTTCGAGTCCTGGCCATGTTCACCAAATCTCAGATTTGCCGCCTTGGAAGAGGTAGAGAACTTCCCTCCGTGCTTTCACGCGGTGCTCCAAGCTCAGGCGCCGAGGACCTGCGAAACCAAATAAACCCAACATGGTAGCTATTCTCAGTTAGTACACATGCATGCAAACGGGAGGGTTCCCTCAATCTCACACCTGTGGCATGGCAAACTATTTTTCAATTTTCATCCCACTGATTACCACTGGTTTCAAAGTAAGCTTTCAAGGACGCGGAAAATACAATCATTAAATATAACGTGGCGCGACAAATGTGTCACTTTTTCTGTTTTATTTTTTCAGGGAGGATTTTCGCCTCGAAGGGTGGTCAAGGGTGGTCAAGGGTGGGCTAGCCCTTAAATACAATTTCGATTTGTTTTTATGCTGTTGTATCACAGCATTAAATAATCGCCGACTTATTTCTTTCTTCCCCCCCCCCCCCCCCCCCCCCCCCCCCCCCCCCCCCCCCTACTGTCATGCACTTATGTAGCATCCATCGCTCAAGTACTCAACGAGGCTCCCAGTAATTAATTATTTATTGAAGTACCCGGTAGGTTACCCGGTTTAGTTGAAGTACCCGGTAGGTTACCCACCTTCTTAGTTCATAATTTCCTCAACGATTACATTACATTACATGACATGACATGACATGACATGACATGACATGACATGACATGACATGACATGACATGACATGACTGACATGACATGACATGACATGACATGACATGACATGACATGACATGACATGACATGACATGACATGACATGACATGACATGACATGACATGACATGACATGACATGACATGACATGACATGACATGACATGACATGACATGACATGACATGACATGACATGACATGACATGACATGACATGACATGACATGACATGACATGACAAGACATGACATGACATGACATGACATGACATGACATTACATTACATTACATTACATTACATTACATTACATTACATTACATTACATTACATTACATTACATTACATTACATTACATTACATTACATTACATTACATTAACATTACATTACATTACATTACATTACATTACATGTTAAAGTCTACTTGACACCGCGAGGGTGTATGAGACTCTGTGCTTTAAACAAAAGAAAAAGCACCCACAAAGCAAAAAACCCCATTACATCAGGGGTGTGTCGAGGACAAACAAACCAAACTCCCAACCACCGTTTTGGTGGCGTAGGTATTAAACCCCCTAGAGCAGGACCCAGATCTCAACCACTTATCTCTAACAATTTATTACAGTTGAATACGCCCCCCCCCCCCCCCCCCCCCCCCCCCCCCTTGAGCCATCTACAGTACTTGCAGACTGCCAAATGGACAGGGGCGATTTCTTTTGAAGTTGTGACAGGTTGTGAAAGGATTTTCACCCCAGGAGGTGGGATGACATGAACACCGACTGCTACTACAATCTTGTCCTTCAAGATCATCTTGAAGCAAGCCAACTGCTTGCTTCACATTGACCTTCACATTTGAGTTACATACACACACGTACGTAGGGAACGGCAATATGAAATCATTTTATATCATGTCATCATTTAATATCAAATGATGCCGGCAGGCTGAGTAGGCTAAAGTTACCATTTTTACACAACATCATAGGATGCAATTTGTACGATATCATATTATATCATATTCGCCTTTGGTCAACATAATATTATATGCCGGTCTCTACATATGACGCAAACGTCATATTATATCAAACTCGTCTTTGGTCAAAATCATGTGATATGCCGGTCCTTAATGATACATCAATGTATCGTACGATATCATATGATATATCGCCCGATAATCTTGGAACCAGAACGATATTGACGACCCTGGAACTTGAAAAGGGCGGGGTTTTCATTTTCACGCACTCCAGATGCAGCTTTCAGCATCCCCCTTGAGACAAATATTCACATTTTGCCAACTGAGCTGGGGACATGACAGGACCGCCTCCGGCTAGAGCTTTGTTCACCAGGTCAAACTTCAGCAGCCAAATATCTGCTGCAAATCGATCTCCAAATTTGAGAGGGGCTACACACAACACATATTTGATACCCCCCCCCCCCCCCCACACACACACACACACCCACCCACACACACACACACACACTACCCCTATGCAGCCTTTAGCATCCCCCTTGAGACATATATTGACATGCCGCCAGTTGGGCCGGGGACATGGCAGCAACACCAACAGGACAACCAGCTAGAACACCAGGGGTCATGGTAGGAACTCCGATATGGGACCTTATAGGAACACCGACAGGGGAAATGGTAGGACCACTGTCAAACGGCATGGTAGGAGCCCCGGACGATGATACGACAGCAGTACGGGCAGGATACATGGCAGCAACACCAACAGGACCACCAGGGGACATAGTAGGAACTCCGATATGGGACCTTATAGGAACACCGACGGGGAGGAAATGGTAGGACCACCGTCAAACGGCATGGTAGGAGCCCCGGACGAAGAAACGACAGCAGTGCGGGCAGGGGAAATGGCAGGAACACTGACAGGAGACATGGTAGGAGCACCAGACAATAATATGGCAGGTGCGCCGGCATGAGACATGGCAGGAAGGCCGGCTGGAGACATGGCAGCAACACTAGCATGGGACATGGTAGGAGCGCCGGAATATGACATGGCTGGTGTGTCGGCATGAGACATGGCACGAAAACCGACAGGGGACATGACAGGAATGCCAACTGCTAGAGTTTTGATCACCAGATCTATCTTCACTAGCCAGCTATCTACTGCAGATCGATCTGCGAATTTTCGGTCTGCAATTTTCTTCCCCAACTTGAGTTTCACACGACCGCTGAATTTCTGGTTCAGAGCGGAGCAAGTCTTCTCCAGGGCGGCGTACATTTCGTGGAACTGTAGGGTGGGACGGCAGGTTGGAAAAGAGTAAGAGGGGTCAGAGGGGTGGCGAAGGGGTGTATTGCGGTACTGCAGGGTATTTTGTAAATCTGCAGGGCGGGATGATAGGGCGGGAAAGTGGGAGGTCAGAGGGATGTGGATGGTGAAGGGGTGGATGGTGGAAGTGCGGGGTGTTGCGTGGAGCTGCAGGGCGGGATCACAGGGCAGTATAGAGGAAGGTAAGAGGGATGTGGATGGTTGAGGGGTGGATGGTGGAAGTGGGGCCGGGGTGGGGAGGCAGGTCGAGTGGGAGGTCAGAGGGATGTGGATGGTGAAGGGGTGGATGGTGGAAGTGCGGGGGGTTGCGTGGAACTGCAGGGCGGGATCACAGGGCAGTATAGAGGAAGGTAAGAGGGATGTGGATGGTTGAGGGGTAAATGGTGGAAGAGCAGGGCAGGGTGGGGAGGCAGGTCGGGAAAGAGGGGAAGGTCAGATGGGTATGGATGGTGAAGGGCTGGATGGTGGAAGTGCGGGGTATTGCGTGGAGCTGCAGGGCGGGATCACAGGGCAGTATAGTGGAAGGTAAGAGGGATGTGGATGGTTGAGGGGTGGATGGTGGAAGAGCAGGGCAGGGTGGGGAGGCAGGTCGGGAAAGAGGGGAAGGTCGGATGGGTATGCATGGTGAAGGGCTGGATGGTGGAAGTGCGGGGTGTTGCATGGAGCTGCAGGGTGGGATCACAGGGCAGTAAAGAGGAAGGTAAGAGGGATGTGGATGGTTGAGGGTGGGATGGTGGAAGAGCAGGGCAGGGTGGGGAGGAAGGGCGGGAAAGAGGGGAAGGTCTGATGGGTGTGGATGGTGAAGGGCTGGATTGAGGTACGGCAGGACATATTGTGAATATGCTGGGTGGGGTGATAGGGCGGAAAGATTAAGGTCAGATGGGTGTGGATGGTGAAGGGGTGGATTGTGGTACTGCGGGGTATTGAATGGAACTTCAGGGCAGGGTAGTAGGGCGGGAAGGCAGAAGGTCAGATGGGTGTGGATGGTGAAGGGCTGGATTGTGGAAGTGCGGATATTGTGGCACAGCAGGGCGGGCGGCAGAACGGGAAAGAGTAAGGTAAGAGGAATGGTGATGGGGTGGATTATGGTACTGCAGGGTACATTGTGGCACAGCAGGGCAGGGTAGTAGGGCGGGAAGGCAGAAGGTCAGATGGGTGTGGATGGTGAAGGGCTGGATTGTGGAAGTGCGGATATTGTGGCACAGCAGGGCGGGCGGCAGAACGGGAAAGAGTAAGGTAAGAGGAATGGTGATGGGGTGGATTATGGTACTGCAGGGTACATTGTGGCACAGAAGGGCAGGGTAGTAGGGCGGGAAGGCAGAAGGTCAGATGGGTGTGGATGGTGAAGGGCTGGATTGTGGAAGTGTGGATATTGTGGCACAGCAGGGCGGGCGGCAGAACGGGAAAGAGTAAGGTAAGAGGAATGGTGATGGGGTGGATTATGGTACTGCAGGGTACATTGTGGCACAGCAGGGCAGGGTAGTAGGGCGGGAAGGCAGAAGGTCAGATGGGTGTGGATGGTGAAGGGCTGGATTGTGGAAGTGTGGATATTGTGGCACAGCAGGGCGGGCGGCAGAACGGGAAAGAGTAAGGTAAGAGGAATGGTGATGGGGTGGATTATGGTACTGCAGGGTACATTGTGGCACAGCAGGGCAGGGTAGTAGGGCGGGAAGGCAGAAGGTCAGATGGGTGTGGATGGTGAAGGGCTGGATTGTGGAAGTGCGGATATTGTGGCACAGCAGGGCGGGCGGCAGAACGGGAAAGAGTAAGGTAAGAGGAATGGTGATGGGGTGGATTATGGTACTGCAGGGTACATTGTGGCACAGCAGGGCAGGGTAGTAGAGCGGGAAGGCAGAAGGTCAGATGGGTGTGGATGGTGAAGGGCTGGATTGTGGAAGTGCGGATATTGTGGCACAGCAGGGCGGGCGGCAGAACGGGAAAGAGTAAGGTAAGAGGAATGGTGATGGGGTGGATTATGGTACTGCAGGGTACATTGTGGCACAGCAGGGCGGGGTGGCAGGGCAGTAAAGAGGAAGGTCAGAGGGATGTGGATGGTGAAGGGATGGATTGTGAAAGTGCAAGGCAGGGTTGCAAGGTGGGAAGGATTGAGTAGTGGCGGGTGAATGTGGATGGTGAAGGTGTGTTTAGTGATGGGATGGATGTGGAAGAAGAAGGTATGTGTAGTGACGGGATATGTGTGGGTGGTGAAGGGATGGATGTGGAAGGAGAAGGTATGTGTAGTGACGGGATATGTGTGGATGGTGAAGGGATGGATGTGGATGGTGAATGGGTAGATGGTGATGGGATTGATGTTGATGATGAGGGGATGGATGTTGAAGGTGCAAGTGTGGGTAGTGATGGGATAGATGTGGATGGTGAGGGGAAGGAAAGACGTGGGACCTCTCAACACACACATGCATGGACAAGTGACGTATTCAAGGATTTTAAGTCGATTAAATCGATACATGGATTGGTGAACTAATTGTAACGAAATATTATGAAGTATGACCAAGGACCTGTTTTTAAAATTACAAATCCAAATAATGCGCATAATTGATAGAATTTATTGAATTCAACAATAACAATAGTATATAAACGATATATGTATCCGGTATGTATCTAAATAATATATAAGGTACGACGTACCTTAAGTCGCACTTCAAGTCTGGCAGGCTGATGTACAAAGAAGATGGGAGTGTACCTTGCCACCCTCGACCAACCACCCAGGTTGGGCCCAACCTTCTCACACGTCTTGTTCAAGGTCTTGATGATGTGTTCGAAGTCTTCTCTGGAAAGTTTGTCTTGCAGGTCAGGGGTGTACTGGTCAATGAACTCAAAAATATCGGCTGGGCATTCTAGCAGCAACTCGACAGTGTTGGTGCTCGGCGAGCTGGTGCTGGTAAGGGTGCTGTTGCCTCCATTGGTGTTCGGCATGGGGCTTTTGTGCATGTTTGTACTAGGAATGTTGCTGCTGTTGTACGTGTTTGTACTGGGCATGCTGCTGTTGTACATGTTTGTACTTGGAATGTTGCTGTTGTACATGTTTGTACTGGGCATGTTGCTGCTGTACATGGTGTTGCCGGCCATGTTTCCGTTGGCGATATTGGCGCTGGACAAGCTGGTGTTGGCCATGTTGGTAGTGTGCATGCTGCTTCCGTACATGGTGGAGCTGGGCATGCTGGTGTTGGCCGCGTTGGTAGTGGGCTTGTTACTTCCATACATCATGGTGCTGGGCATGGGACTGCTGGGCGTGTTGGTGTTGGGCATGGTGCTGGTGTACGCCGTGGTCAGGTTGGAGCGTGGTGGTTGGCAAGGTCGTCAGTGGGCAGCCAGGGGTGGGAACAGGAACCGCTGGGAAGCCAATAGCAGTGGAGCCGAGGGGACAGGCCGCTTGAGTGGCGTGGCTTGGCGCCTTCTCCCTTGCTTTCTAAGGGAACGAAGAACTGCGGTTGCTCCTGTCTTCGGAGTAGGGAACAAGCCCGAAGATGCGGTGCAGTTCAGCCGTGAGAACGACCGCACAAAAGAAAGAATGCGCCAAATGTAGAACTGGAAATATGTGTCGGCAGTTGTGGATACTCGATGGGAGAGCAGAGTAGGTGGTTGAGACTCGAGTATGGAGAGCAGGTCGTCAGTTATACCATAGGAATGAGCGCAGCTTGCAGACTTGCAGCTTGCAGGCACCGACTTCTTACTTTTGCGAGTGCTTTGTGTAACGCCATTTGTGTGACGCATACCTGCGGACTACCAACGCCTTCCTCTGACTTCTACCGTTCCGGACCCGTCCCGGGACCCGTCTCTACCCAGACAAGTCCTAGTCGGACCAAGAAAGCAAGCGACGCGGATTATTGGCGGAGAGCGTTGCCTATCGGAACGGAATGGAGCGGACCGAAGCCAGTTAGTTACGAGACGGTGACGTGTCGGTCGGTCGGACGGACGCGGGCGCGGACGACCCCTGCGACTGTATGGGTCTGCATGGGTCTACACGGGTCTGCACGGGTCTGCAACGTTATCGCGGCTTCGTGGGACCGCGCAGGACCCGGACTTGACTGGAACATGACCTTGGCCTGGGACTGTGACTCGATCCCGAGGCCCACAGGCGCCCACGGGGAGGAGTGGACAATGACACCTCCCATCGAAAAGCAGCCGTAGTGGGAGATGCTAGGACTTGCAAGTTCCAAAACAACTCCAGCTATGCTCCATAAGTAAGATTCCATTGTACTTAATAATTGACAAATCATTATTCATATTTGTAATAGAATAATAATATGATAATATTGGGCTCACCACAATCCACATTTTTAATTTATTGTCATTTCATATGTGATTCAATATTTGTCTGGCAATATTTTATGTATAATCTTATTTAATAATTTGATATTTTACCATGAGCCATATTTGTAAAACAATCCCTGAACCCTAAACTCTAACCCCAACCCCCCCTACCCTAAAACCCAAACACTTGCGAAATCATACCCTAATTCCCTGAACCCTTGGATGAAGCAGACTGGCAGGGAAAGCATTCCCTAGACCCTAAAACCTAAGTCTCATATTCCCTAAACCAATAGTGGGAAAAAGGTAACCCTAACCCAGTCCCAACCCTTAACCCCCCAATTCCCCCCTAAACCCTTAAGGGGGCAGACTCTAAACCGTAGGATGAGCAGACTGGCAGGGGGAGGGGGGGGGGGAGGGGATTCGGGCCCCCGGCCGTCTCCCCATCATATCCCCTAAACCAATAGTGGGAAAAAGGTTACCCTAACCCTGTAACCCCCAATCACCCCCTAAACCCTGAAGGGAGCAGACTGGCAGGAGATAAATGTTACAATCAAATTTAAAGTCTGATGCGGCTTTTTTTTAAACCGCCTAGGTGTACTCTGCCACCAAACACTAAGCCTCAGGGCAGATCGAGTTTAATAAAAACACTGCCAAGCTGGATGTAAGTATTAAAATATAACGAAGCCAGTCTACTTTAAAGTAATGATAACGCCTGGTGAGACCTGGTATTAAGGGAGCCCCGTCTTATCTGCGACACAACTGACTCCCTTGACAACCCTGGTATAGGTTTGATTGTTACATGTCTCTCCAGCCGACTCTAGACTGCTCACCGTCTTCTCATTCCAAGATTCACACAGAAAACAGGTAGCAAACTAAGCAGATTATATTGTTTACACAAAAGTAATGATAATGCCTTGAGAACGCACCGCTAACATGAAAATGCACCCATAGGAATTCGAACCCCACACCTTCTGATTTCAATCAGCTCTACTATTAAGGAATCGTCGAAACGGGATCATTGTAGAAAGGAGGACATCAGACCTTGTTTTATCTGGGGGGAAGGTGTGTGTGTGGGTGGGTGTGTGTGTGGGGGGGGGGGGGGGGGGGGGGGGGGTTGATCACAATACGTATCAATGGGAGCATAACGGCAACCACCTCTCAACCATCACTAGGGACTAGTTATAATAGCAACCAATAGACTGCATGCACTACAAAAAACCACTAATTGGTATACTTGGTTGATCATACCACTTAGTCAATGGGAGCATAGCGGGAACCATCACTCTATTCTGGTTCTAATAGCAGCCAGTAGACTGCATGCACTAAAAAAAAGCTAAGTGGTACACTAGGTTGATCACGCCACCTAGTCAATGGAAGCATAACGATCACTAGGCACAGGTCATGGAAGAAGCCAGTAGACTGTATGTATGATGTGTTGATCACACAATCTACGTAAGGGGACATAGATGCAGCCATCTCTACATTCATCACTGGGCTGAACATCCGTCACTGGGGTTGTACATTCATCACTTGGTTGTACATTCATCATTGGGGTTGTACATTCATCAGTGGGGTTGTACATTCATCACCAGGGTTGTACATTCATCACTGGGGTTGTACATCTGTCACTGAAGTTGTACATTCATCACTGCAATACATCCATCTACTTCCAGGATTACTATTCCAAAGGCACCTATACATATTCTTCCATTTGCGAAAAAAAACTGTCATCTACATACATACACACGCTGCTTGCCATGAGTCCACACATCAATATATGCACCCGCCCGTACATGATGTTGAAGCTGGGTACCCGTCCACATATAATCCTTTCAAGTCTTCAACTACCTAGCTACTGCCAAGTCTTCAACAACCTAGCTACTGCCAAGTCTTCAACTACCTAGCTACTGCCAAGTCTTCAACTACCTAGCTACTGCCAAGTCTTCAACTACCTAGCTACTGCCAAGTCTTCAACTACCTAGCTACTGCCAAGTCTTCAACTACCTAGCTACTGCCAAGTCTTCAACAAACTAGCGACTGCCAAGTCTTCAACTACCTAGCTACTGCCAAGTCTTCGACAACCTAGCTACTGCCAAGTCTTCAACTACCTAGCTACTGCCAAGTCTTCAACTACCTAGCTACTGCCAAGTCTTCAACTACCTAGGTACTGCCAAGTCTTTAACTACCTAGCTACTGCCAAGTCTTCAACTACCCAGCTACTGCCAAGTCTTCAACTACCTAGCTACTGCCAAGTCTTCAACTACCTAGCTACTGCCAAGTCTTCAACTACCTAGCTACTGACAAGTCTTCAACTACCTAGCTACTGCCCTCTCACACGACAAGGCTCGACGTTCTCTAGTTGCTATATAGGTATCATGGTGTGCCCATACAAAGTGGTCGGTATCCGTCAAGCAGTATCAGTCGAGTAGTAGTGGTTGGTTTCCGTCAAGTAGTATAGATCAGTATCCCCAAGTATCTGCCATTACCAGTCCGTACACGCCAGTACGGTCGGTATCCGTCAAGTAGTATCGGTCAATATCCCCAAGTATCCAACATTACCAGTCAGTACATGCCAGTACGGTCAGTTTCCGTCAAGTAGTATTTGTCAATATCCCCAAGTATCCGACATCATCAGTCCGTACACGCCAGTACGGTCGGTATCCGTCAAGTAGTACTGGTCAATATCCCCAAGTATGCGACATTGTCAGTCCGTACACGCCAGTACGGTCAGTACCCCCAAGTATGCGACATTATCAGTCCGTACACGCCAGTACGGTCAGTATCCGTCAAGTAGTCCCAGTCAGTATCCCCAAGTATGCGACATTATCAGTCCACACACGCCAGTACGGTCAGTATCCGTCAAGTAGTCCCAGTCAGTATCCCCAAGTATGCGACATTATCAGTCCGTACATGCCAGTACGGTCAGTATCCCTCAAGTAGTCCTGGTCAGTATCCCCAAGTATGCGACATTATCAGTCCATACACGCCAGTACGGTCAGTATCCGTCAAGTAGTCCTGGTCAGTATCCCCAAGTATGCGACATTATCAGTCCATACACGCCAGTACGGTCGGTATCCGTCAAGTAGTACCGGTCAATATCCCCAAGTATCCGACATTACCAGTCAGTAATCCGCGGATTAATATAATTCTTTTTTTATCTGTAGATACGATATTTTTGGTTTATATTTGGATTAATTCTATCTAGCTATCTGGGCCCAGTTTATCACCCCGTTCTCGTGTTTATCACCCCGTGTTTTTGCCCGGGACGTTTATCGCACCGTTCGATCACACCGTGTTTAATACGGGGGTTTTTCACCCCGGTTGGGAAGCACCGGCACAATATAGCTGGTAAGACAAAACCTGAGAGGGGGGACGGTCTGTGTGCTAGTCCCCGGGTATCGACCCGGGGTGTGTTTCCATAAAGCGTCTGCACTGTAAAATACTCTGGAAACTAGTAATGGTGTGAGAATGGACTGTGTCCGCCAGTTTGAGGGCACAGGATCTCTGAAGTCCAAGAGTGGTCATAGAAGTCAAAAAAGAGGTAGGAATAGTACCAGTTGTACCAACAGTAATAACTTCATAGTGAACAAGGTATCCAGCCGATCGAAGGCCATTGACTAATTCAACATGTTGGGCATGTTTAGTAATAAACTTAGTAGCGTGATTAGTATCAGAGCAGTATCCAAGCTCAAGAACCCAGAGTTCTTTATCAGACATACAGGTAGGAGAGTCTATGTCAGGTAGGACGGCAAGATCAGGTCTCATCCTCTTCCAATCCGCTACAGTAATAGTGGAGGGGCGTAGCCAGTCGGGGAGACGTTTGCCCAGGACCCCCCTGGGAAGGTTCTCTTCCTTGCCAGCGTCCATGATCATTCTGCGAGATCCTAGGGCTCCTGTGCAGATGGCCTTGTGGATGAGTCGCACTGCGGCGTCATGTCTCTTGATGTAGAGCCCCTTGAAAGTCCGGTGTGTGCAACCCGCCAGGATGTGGCCCGCTCCGTCCTCACAGGTGTGGCAGATGGGGCATAGGGAGTTTGTGGGTGGGTGAGTGCTGGTAATATAAGGGAGTTTCCAGCGGAATGCAAGTTTACGGTTCCACAGTCTACCCCAGCGGGCTTTAAGGATGTGGAATTTAGTTGTATGCTGGATAAGGGTTGAGGTCCAAAATTTGTTACTTGCTTGAGGAAGTTGGTGGGGGGTGTTTTCAGCCCAGGTGGTTGCATAAATCCCTTTAAGAGGGTGTTGACCAAGGTGGCAGCTAGTGGGTAGGTTAGAGGTGATACCTTGTGTAAGGTTAGGTGCTAAAAATCTTGGGGGGATATCTCCCATGGGTGTACGAGGAGGTTGAACTGTAGGCCAGTAAACATTGTGGCGGGGGATTTCCCCAGTGTTATCAGTAAAATTAGTTGAGGTAGGGTGCTCAGCTGCCTTGCGTGCCAGAGTGTCTGCTCTGTCATTTCCAAGGATACCTGTGTGGGAACGGACTTCACAAAGGGTGGTGTGTGAGCCATGCAGGATGCGTTGAATGAGGTGTTTTTGAATTGATTGCAGTAATTCAGTATGAATGGAACGGGTTGTTGTGGTGGGGTCATGAATCATTTTTTTTATAAGTTGAAGAGAGCAGAGGCTGTCTGTATGAAGGGTAAGAGATTTGTCATAATCAATTTTGAGAAGGGCTTGGTGGATGGCTACCAATTCTGCCCGGTTGTTAGTTTTGGTGGCCCCTATTCCCCCAGGGTTGATGGTGTAGCTTTGTCCTGCAGCCGGGACATATACTGCAGCACCTATTTTGCTAGGATGCCCTGGTTTACCTTTTATTAGGCTACCATCTGTGTAGACCTGGAGGCCAGAGGAGGGGGTAGCAAGGTAAAAACAGGGGTGGGTAATGGTAAGAGGAGAGGGGGGAGGGTGTTGGTGGAGTAGAGGTTGCCAGGGATTTTTGGCAAGAGATTTAAGTTTCCGAGGGTAGGTGATGACAATGTCAGTGAAAGTAAGTGTGGAAGGTGGTGTGATAGTAGAGGGCTCCCAGGATGAGGAGAGGCTTTGCATGTAGTATGTCAATTGGTCAATAAAGTCTGGGAGTTTAGGAAAGTAAGTCTCTTGGCTGTGAGGGTTGCATATAAGGATGAGGTGTAATTTTTGAGTTGAGGGTGGGGTGTGAGATTTGCTGCCAAGCCATATTTCAGAGGTGGTATAAAATTCAGACTGTGGTCTAGAGTCAATGTAGTGGATCCAGGAGTGGTGGAGGAGAGTTTTGTAAGGGGCAGCAAGGTCATCAGGGAGGAGCATCAGGGTGCAGGTAGGGCTGAGAGTATTTTCAGCATGGTCAGCACTGGCTAGAGCCCACCTTAGAGCTTGGTGTGCTTGTGTGGTGGAGTTGGGAATGTCCACCAGTGAGCCCCCAGTCCAGATGGTAAGAAGGGGGTCTTGGTTGGAGCCAAAGAGCTGGTCAGCAGGGCTGGTAGAAGAGAAGCTGGTGAGGCTTTGGTCGTAGCTAAGAGGATTGGAGGTACGATGGTGAGTAATGCCCAGAGCAGCTGCTGCTTGGTAGAGGAAGGGAGACAGAATGTTAGTGGCAGCAGGAGCAGCTCTGTATCTGGTGAAGAGGGCAGCTAGGTCAGTGTGGTATGTTCCTCCTTGGGTCAGTTGGTTCCATTTGGTTGGGTGGTGATTTTTAAAGTGGTCATAGTTTTGTTTAAGAGAGGTGAGCCTGTCGTTGGGAATGTGCCCAAGACAGTGACCTGTGGGGTTATAAAGATATGAAACGTTGGTATGTGTGTGTGTGGATTGGCCATCCAGAGTAGTGAGGATGCCTGTTTGTATAATGTAGGCTGAGGGTGGTTGAATGTCCCAGTCTGGGTGCCTGTCGTGTGTGTCAATTTTCAGAAGTTTGTGAACAAGGTTGTGGTTGTCAGCATTAAATCCTGGGGAGGTGGCCCATTGGCCTTGTTGCTGGAGGTTAGTGAGGTGGGTGTCCTTCCTGGGATTGAGGTATGTGGTTATCGGAGGAGTGGTTTTAAAGGTGTGGGTTAATTGGTCATATGTTGGTTGTCCTACCAGTTCAACAAGGTGAGCCGCATGGTGAGATTGAGGCCTCCAGTGTATGGTGGAGGTAGTGGGGGTGAGAGGTGTGCAGTGGTGGATGCTGTATCCCATGCGTGTGTAGGAGTTGATATGGTCGTTGTGCATGATGGTTGGGGCCCATTGGACGTGGACAACGGTGGGGGTGGCAAGTTTGTCGTCGTTGTAAGAGCGCTTGCCCCGCCAGCTCGTAATGTGCAGGGCTCTGTACTGAGATCCGTAAGTAAGGTGAAGCAGGCGCGCCGGTGGTGCAGGTGCGCTGCTGGCTGGGAATGTCATGGCCTCGCGGATCCTGTCAGGGTGCGAGGTGGAGGTTATTTTATATGCGCGGTAGAATTTGGAGGAGGAGGAGTGTCGGATCCAGGATTTGCAAGTAGTGGCGCGCTGACCAGGTGGCGTCACTGTTGGGGCAGCCCCATGCTTGGTGCGCGTGACTGCCTGCGATCTGCGTGGGACACGCCCACCATTGGTTTCCTTCCAGGTCCCCAGTGGGGTCCGCCTCGTAGTCTGCATCAGTAACGGAGGCGGGAGGTTGGTAGCGCTGGGTAAGTGGGGTGGAGGATTCGATAGGAGCAGGAAATTTAACGTTGTCTGTCGTGTTCTGCGAAATTGCGTAGCCGGGCGCAAGTTGCCTGTGGGAGAGGGGGAGTGGGTCAGAGTGAGTTGGAGGAGTGACGGTTTGGAAGGAGGAGAGGTGTGCGGTGAGGCGGTTCAGGGATCGTTTGTGGTGTTTAGTAATTTTGTGTGAAGTAATAAGAGAGAGGTCTGTAGTGCTGATAAGATGAGTTCCCATGGGGGTGACCAGGTCGTGGTATGAGTAGATGTCCAGGTCGTGAAAAGGAGTCATGAGTGAGACAGGGATTACCTGTGGTGGAAGAGGGAGAGAGTGTATGTTAAGTTTGTCAAGGAGTTCTGTGTCATTCCAAGAAATTTTTATGTCAGATTTTTTAATAATTTCCAGCTGGCGGGCTAGGGACATATATTTAAGTTGCTTGCTGGAGAGAGAGAGAGGATCTAGAGTGGTCATGGTGGAGGTTGATTTGTCAAGAAGAGCCCTGGTGAGAATTCCCAGGTGACCTTGGTCGTTCATGGACTGGGTGAGGGCTGTTGCAGTAATCTGAGTATATTCAGTGAGTAGAGAAGGCACCCCTAGTCCTGCCTCTGTTTTAGGGAGGTGGAGTGCTCTTGTCGGAAAGGATCTAGGAAGGGAGCAGCAGAGTTTAACTGTTTTTAATACTGCTCTGTCAATGACATGAATGTCGGTTAGTGAGAAGGGAGCTACTATCATGGGGTATTTAATAGCTGCTCTGACACATTGTGAGATTATTCGTAGACATTGGGTGGGGGTTGCCCTATTTTTAGCTTAAATGAGGATACTCAAGCCTTTGTTGTGGATGGTTTCAATAGTAGAGTGAAGTTGAGTTTTCCAATTTAAGGTGAGTGAGATGTGAACCCCCAGGTATTTATAGGCTTGGTCTGGCGGCTGGTAGGTAGCATAGGAATTACCTAGAGGAATTTTTTCTAGCCTTTGTTTGAGAGTGTTGTTGTGAGTAGGTTGTGAGGGGTGTGATTTGTGGAGTATGCCACTAACCACACATTTAGTGGCGTTAAGAGGAATGCCCGACCAGATACTAAAAGTTTGAACTTTACCACATTGGATGCGAAGGTCCTCTGAGCTGCCGGTTAGGACGGCAGTGTCGTCAGCATACCCCAAGCTGCTAGTGTGGTTTTCATCTGCTGTTGTGGAGGGTAGGGATGCTGCCCTGTATCCTCGTCCTCCAGAACGGAGCCATCTGTGTAGGGGTTCTAGAAAAATAATGAAGAGTAAGGGGGAGAGGGTGTCCCCCTGGATAGTGCCCCTAGTGATGGGGATAGGGGAGCCAGATGTATTGTTAAGGAGGATATGTGTAGTAGAGTTTGTGTAAATTCCTTTAATTGTATCTATAGTATCATGGGTATAACCCAAGCTGTGCATAATGCAGAGAAGTTTTTGGTGATCAATCATGTTGAAGGCAGAGCTAAAGTCAAAGTAGGCAGCATAAAGGTCCTGGTGGAAGAGGGCAGCATCCTCAATGTTGTGGAGTAGGGTCAAGAGTTGTCTATAGGTACTTTTGTCTTTTCTGAAACCCTCTTGGCAGGCACTGAGAATGTGATTGGTTTCAGAGTAGGTAGTAATAGTGTTGGTAACAAGAGAGGTCCAGAGTTTGGCTACAGCATTGTTAAGGCCTATTGGCCTGTAATTTTGGGGTAAGCAAGGATCTGATTTTTTGTAGAGCATGACTGTGTGGGAGATTTTCCAGAAGTCTGGTGTTTCTCCCAGGATCCATACTAGCTGCATGAGTTTGTGTATGGTGAGGTGCATTTCCTGTGGGAGGCACATAAGTAGTTCATTAGGTATGCCGTCTGGGCCTGTGGCTTTGTTAGTGGAGAGTTTCCTGATGCAGTCATCATAGGTGGTTGAGGAGGAGAGATAGGTGTAAGGGGAGGCAGTGGTTTGTATGGAGTTGGCTGGAGTTTCAAGGTGGTATTTGTCTGTGTGTGTTTCCCATGGAGGGGGAGTGGCATGTCGGGTATAATCATCTAAGATGGGTGGTGTGGGAGGTGACATAAGTTTACCCATGTGTTTGGTCAAAACTTCCAGGAGACCCTGGGTACTGGTGCTAAGTGTGTTCGAGGATGCGTCCAGTAGGGCAGTGGGTGTGTGTGTAGTTTTCAGGAGAGAAAATATACCTGTGAGTTTGTCGTGCCTGTGTGCTGAGGCGGCGTCTGAATTTCTTGATGGAGGCAGTTGCTCTCTCCTCTTTGAGTGCAGCCTGCATGTGACGTAGTTCTGTAATACTTTGTTGAATATCAGCAGTTAGAGAGAGGCAGTAGTCAGGGAGGAGTAGGTTTTGTAGGTGTTGTTGTATTTTGATTTTAGTGGTAGGTGAGTATGTACCTGCCGTATGAGGTGTGCTTCTGAGCTCCATGTATTGTTGTTGGTCAAGGTGGGTGGAGGCTGTTCGAAGTGCTTTAATGTGTTTAATATGGTAGTTAAGACGTCTGTAAGTTTTAGCAGTTTGTCTGGGCAAAAAAATGCCTGGTGTGCTAGACTTAATGGGGCAGATGTCAGTCATGATGGAAAGAGCTTGGTGTAGAGTGATCATGAGATGATCTGCCATGCTGTTAAGATTTTCTGGCATGGTGGCTGTGAGTTCTTGTCTAATAGATTGGATGTGTGCAGATGTTCTATCTTCTCCCAGTAAAGTTTGTGCTATAGTCCAGGCTTTATTTATGTTGATGTGGCTGTGTTGAAATTGATGGAGAAATTTATTTGAGATTGCCTCTTTGGCTTTGGCCATGTCCTGTTGCTTGAGAGGAAGTTGCAGTTGGGGTGTTGGATTGTGAGGTGGTGTGTCCAGGTCGGGAGGAGGAAAGAGAGAGGAGGTAATTTGTTGTTCCAGGGTCAAGTGGTCAAGTGTGTCTCACATTTGGTGTGTGGTTTCTGTCACCATGGTTGCAGGTGGAGGGTTGATGAGAATGATGTCATCTATCCTGCTGCTGTAGGAGGTGTTGTCTGAGTAAGTATGGGGGCGTGGAGATGGTTGGATGTGAATTGAGTATTTATTAAGATGCTGGTAGTGAGGCTGGTCCTCCAGGTGATGGACTGTGTTGCTTCTATCAGTAAGGTAGTAAGCTGCATTCCAGTCTCCCCCTGCAATATAGTGGTGAGAGGGGTTCTGGGATATGATGTAGTGGATGTGTTCATAGATGCGGGCTCTTTTGGCAAGATCATTGCAGGGCATGTAGACACCTAGGATGTGAGTGATGTTGTTAATAGTTTGATGAGTGAGATGACCAGCTATGTCAGTAGGGATTTCATGTTTAATTAGGTGTGCAGTAAGAGTCTTTTTGATAAGTGTGATGACTCCAGCTGAGCGGGTAACAATGTTGTCTGCGTTGGTAGCTTGCTTAATGGTTTTGCTGCTGTGATGAAAGTGGTAGTCAGAGAGGTCTTGTTTGATCATATTAATTATGCCTGTATTGTTGGAGGTGAGTTTTGTTTCGGTGAGAATAGCAATGTCTGGCTCATTAGTTCGAATATGGTCATAGAGTGTTTCCCAGGATGAGAAAATGCCTCTGCAGTTGGAGGTGATAATGTTAGTGAGATAGAGTGCAGTTTGCTGTTGTTGAACAGGATATGAAGTAGTATGAGTAATTTTAATTCTTTTCGTTGGAAGGGTTTTGGTGGTGAGTCTGGAAGGAGCAGGTTTCTTGGTAGGAGGTTCTGCCCCAAAAATTCTGCATTGGCGAAACTTAGTGAAGTCAGGAAGGACAACTTTGCTAGGTATAGGGAGAGGTGTGTTGTGCATCTGGTGTGTGCAGGGGTGTGAGCGTTTGGTAGTTAAATTATTTTTCTTTGTAGGAGATGTTTTTTGTTTTGATCTGGGAGGTTACTCATCGTCAGAGACTAAGTAGATAGTTCCTGTGGGGTCTTTTTGATTTAAAGAGGGGGAATCTATGGGATCTTCTTGATCTGATAGGGTGGAGTCTAGGAGATCAGAGAAATTTAGATCTGAGGAGTTATCCTGATCTGGTAAGTTGTGATCTGTGAGTTCTGCAGGCCATGGGGAAGTTATGTGGTCCATACTGTGGGGAGAGTCAGGACGGTTGTGAGTGGGTGTGGTGTTACTAGTAGGGGAGATCATGTCAACAGTCTCCCTAGTAGGGTGGCCTGGTGTGTGGTTAATTTCTGGTTGAAAAGGGTGTGAAAGGAAGGAGGGTGATGTTTTGGTAAGAGTGTAGATGTGCCCTTGGAGTTTTATCCAATCTTGTGAGTGGAGAAGACTAGGGCCGTTGTGTTCAGAGTTCATGTCCCACCACTTACCATTAATTTGCTTAATGGTTGTAGCATGTCCATATCCACAGTTGTAGTGGAGGATAAACCTTGTGCAGCTGGGAGGAAGCCGAGATAAAATTTGCTGTTTAGTGCTGCCAGGCATAACTCCTGCAGAATAATTATCAGATGTGTCTTCAGTTGTTGGTGTAGTAGGGGGAGGATGGGATGGAGTATATGTTTGTGAGTTCCTGTGGCCAGTGAGAGAGCCTAAGTGAGATTTCCTGTTAGCCAGGTAATAGTTGACTAAAGGGATTGTGTAGTTACCGGTTAGTTTGTTGAAATAGCAACGTTCTAGATCCCACTCATGTTGAGTGTAGTTAGTGACGTGTGTGTTGAGGTTTATGGAGAACTGTAGGACCTCTTTGTAGTCCAGGGCCTTGTATCCGAGGTAGGCGTTAATAGAATGGACTTGACAGTGGCAGTCTATTTGGGGTTCCCAATAGCTAGAGCTGTTTACAGGTGTGGAACGAAGTCTGGAAGTAGGTCTACCTCCCCTAGGAGCTGTATCCCAGGTAGGATGAGTCAAGGTTCTAATGTCCTGAGTACAGGATTTCCTATTAGGTTCACAGCTAGAATTCTGCTTTGCAGAGGGTTTCAGAAGAAGGAAGCTGTTCGCGATTGACTTATCAATAGTGGGTGTACTCTGTACTGATGTCAATAGCTTGGTACACCCTATGATCCAACAAGTAGCCATAAGGAGAGGGACAATCAGAAGAGTGCTATAGAAGTCTATGACTAAGAAGCAGGGGATCATAATGGGTGCACATAAAATCCCTATGGCTTCTTCCATACCGTCTTCTTGGTCACCTCCTTCCACTGGTTGGTGGGAGCTGACTGTCTCCTGGGCTGGCTGGGTCCAGCTGCTGGGGCAGGGGCGGCTGCCTGTGGAATTAAAAGTATAGTTATGTAGCTGCTGGCTGTCAAAACGGGAACTGCAGGGGGAGAAATTGTTAGAGTGGTTTACCTGAAGAGGGGTATAGGTCTGGAGCAGTTCCATCCAGGTTGTAGGTCCTTCCGGGGTAGGAGCAAGTCCAATCCCTGGGTGGAGAGCAAGGTCAAGCTCAACGTTAGCCGTGGGCCATGGGGCAGGCAACCCATAGGGCTTGGCTTTGGCCAGGGAGGCAAGGGCATGGAAGTACATAGTCACGTTCTGCCCATAGGAGTTGATGTTGAGGCGGCTCTGGATCTCCTTCCAGCTGGCCAGGTCAGCACCAAAAATGGTAGGGTCAAGGGGGACAACCTTGCCAGTGCTGTCATGGCCGATCTCCCTTGTAATGAGGTAGCCTGCCAGGGCTACCCAGTCTGGGAGGTTGTCCTTCTTGGTAGGGTCCAGGTCAGGCATGAAGCCAGGACGGAAGTAAAACTGGATGCCGTTGACTTTTACTTGTCCTTTGCAGCAAATGAATGCTGTGAGGACATGCAATCTGCTGGACTGGATGATGCGGATACCCCTTGATGCGGATACCTCTTGATAGCCAATTGGACTTCATAGTTCGAGAGCAGTCTCAGAGGGATGAGCTCCCTGGTGTACAGAGAGTGCTCTGGGGCAGTAGCCCGGTCCCTGGTTTCAGCATTCCAATAGGAGAGGGAGAAGTGGTCGAGGCTGTCAACCGTGGAATCACAGCACTGCTTGTCGTTCATGAGGTCAACGGTTGCCTTGCACAGCCGATTCACCTCTTCGGTGAAGTCCGTCATTGATCTGAGGGCAGTGTTGGCCTCAGTCTTCAGAATCAGGGAAGAGTTGCAGATATCTGGAGGAATCTTGGAGTGGGTGAAATATGCAGAAAAGTGCATGTTAGAGATGTAGAGGGGGAGTAAGGATTCAAAGTGTTCCTTGTCCTCTTGAGTTGCCAAGTGCAACTCTTCAGTGACCCTGCCGTCTCTCCCATTCTTCAAGTATCTGAAGTTGAGTAGCCTGAGGGCCGACACTTGGTCATCACATTCCTCAAACTCTGCAGCCATGCGCAGGATGTTCTCCAACTTGGGAAACCATGCTGGCTTCTCAGGCTGGGACCTCCAGCTGGTGGTGAGGTAGTGACCCTGCTGCTCCATGATCCAAGCAACTGAAGGGAAGTCAGTTTCTTCAGGGAAGGGCTGGTGCGGGAGTAGCTGGGGGTCCATGTGAGGCTCAGTCCTCTGCCTTTTAGAGCCATCTGACTGGTCTTCATGGTCAGTCATATTGTAGTCGCTGCCTTCTGCTGCGAGATTGGGGAAGACGTAGGGGATATCCTTCAAGGTTGAGTTAGCAGTATCCAGCCCGTCCTGGGCACTGGATCTCCCTGTTTGGCTGCTGCCAGAGGGGTTAGCTGAACAGATCCTGGTACCCCCGATGGTAGACATGATGGTTGGTCCAACCAGCATGGAGATAGCACATTGCCGGTTGTGCCAGTTGATCTTAGCTGAGGGATCTGAGGGGAAGGGAAGGTGGAGGAGAGAGTCCTCCACAATGCTGAAGTGCGTTTTGCAGTTCGGGATGTGTTGGTTGGTTACCCGAGGAGTGGTGATCCTGGGAACCCCCTTCTCCAGCTTGTTGGCTGTGGAGAGGACTGCAAAGTTGTTAAAGTCCTCTATAATAGCCAGGCCAGCCAGGGAAAGCATGTCGTTGTTAGCAAACAGCTTGATTGACAATATTGGTGGCTTTCCAGGCATGGAGGTCTTAGTAACTTGGTCCACAGATACTCCACTTTTGAAAAGACCGTCATCTGGTCTGTTCGCGATGATATCGCGTATGGTCCGGACCACCGCAGCTGCGTCCGTGCACGGGTGTGCGCCGACAGGAAAGGTCAGAGATTGTGGCGTAGAAAGGGGACCCTCAGCAAGGATGCTAGGGTCGCGTCCATAGATGCCACTGAGAGTTAGCTCGTAAAACTCCTCATTGTCGGTGGTGTTGTGCACCGGGAGGATTTTGTATTTGGAGAGCGTGTCAGCGAAAGGATCAAGATGCTGGAAGGTTGACTCTCCAAGGGGGGACGGAGGTTAAGGGTTGGACTTGAGTCTCTCAGAGATCAACTGGATGTCCCTTGCTTTGCGGATGTGTTTAGGACGGTAGGGAGGAGTGGGCATCGGCCTCCCTTCGCTGTTGTAGATCTCTTCACCCTTAGAACGGATGATGAAGGGATAGGCGATCGGGGCTGCAGGGGAGTACGAGTTTTCGTTAGTTTTGCAGAAGATGGGAGAAGAGTTGTAGGACACAGTTGTCCAAGGTTGATTGTAGAGTTGGTTGTGAGCATAAGGACTTGCAGTTTCGTTATTGGTTAGTTTTGTCGGGAAGGACAATGCCGTGAGGGGCACATCGGGACTTGCACCCACGCCATGGGAGGCTGTGTTAATCGTCAGAGACGATGATGCCACGAGGGGCACATCGGGACTTGCACCCACGCCATGGGAGGCTGTATTAATCGTCAGAGACGACAATGCCACGAGGGGCATATCGGGACTTGCACCCACGCCGCGAGGGGCGGTATTAGTAGCTGTGGGAGGCTTAGGGAGTATGGGGTTTCGAAGATGGCCAATGGGTGTATTGTTGAGATGTTTGCAGTTTGCAAGGTAGTGCGGTGTGGTAGTCAGGGGAACGAGGTATGCGGCGGTGTGGTGGGAAGGTGGGGAAGCGAGGCGGGATTGAGCAGCTTGTTTCTCGCGGCGGTTCGATTTCCTATCGATCTTACCTTGTTGCACCCTGTTTTGTTGAGCTCCCATTGAATACATGCTGGTGGCTGGGTAGGTGTTAGGTGCGAAGAAAGATAAAGGAGTGCGGAGATAGGCTGTTGAAGCGGCGGCTAAATTCAGGCAGTTGACGAGAAGAAGGGCAATGACAAGGTGAATGGCAGAGTTCGTGGTAGGAGGATTTCGTCTGTCTTGCTTGTTCCGGATATATTTTGATTGAGTAGGGTTGGGATAATTTTTAGGTTTAGCAGAACTTGGTTCAGAATGAGTCCTAGGTAGATTCTTGGAGCTTTTGCTCTCTGCCCGGAAGCTGCCTGTAGGATCTTGTTGTCCAGGTTGTCCATTGAAAGGTGAGGATATTTTAATTTTGGGGTGATCTGTCACTTTCGCAGATTTGGTATTGAGTTTGTGGACAGGGTTCCAAGCACTGGCGTTGGGGGCTTCGCATTCCCCTACCTCCCTCCTGCGGGCAATCTGCGCTTGGACTTCTCCAAAGTGCTTCTTGCCCGGAATCGGGATGCTTGGTCGCCGGCAGTTGTTATTGATCATTGGGGAGGAGAGGGGGGGTAGAGAATTCGGCAAATCTGGTTTGAGTGGACATCTCAAATCAGGAAAGTGCGCGAATTGATGATCATTGCAAAGCCTAGCGTCGTCACATCCCGATTCCAGTCTCCGCTTATGCGGAGGAGAAGTAGCGCCTACGAAATGTGCTTCGGAAAAAGTGACCTGTCAATTGTGTAAACATAAATATTAATATAAATGGATGCGAATAATATTTTGTACCAGTTCATAGACAGGCCATAGTTGGCGAGTGGAGCAGATTAAATTGGAGCATGGTTCGATAACGCCTTTGTTACATTTAAATACACACTACCGGACCATATGGGCTTACCCGAGTTTTGAGCAATCGGCAAGATGAGGGGGGTACGTTGCATGGCTCGTGGGAAGTTCCATCAACAATATCGCCATGAGCGATGCGATGCATGCCAGCATATGGCGGGACATTTTTGCGTCGCTGAAACCGTCGTTGTCCACGGCGTCGTAGATTCGTAGCTGTAGATAGTCGAAGACAGTCCTCGTGCGTGCCGAGTTCGTGAGTAGCACCACTTGCCTAACTGAGGTAAGAATGTTTTCGAAGACAGATAGAACGAAGAATGATGTTGAGGGTTATAACAAATTTTGTCTAGTTCCTAATCAGTTGGACTATCCCAGGATTGTCAGCATGAAAAAATGGAAAATGAAACAAATGGACGATCCCACAGTCAGCAAGGCACGTCAGCAAGGCACGTGGACCGTCTGAATATCCTAAAAAAGTATTACAGGTGGCACTTGCCCTGGCAGTGGAAACACCCCGCCCTAAAGTTGGACTCGAGAAAACACCCACTGTCTTCCGGCACCGGGGCTCGAACTCCCTACGCCGTGACCTGAGCCATATTTTACAAACTCCACTATCATGGGGCGCACCAAGAATGGCGACGAAAAAAGTGTATAGATCCTGTATTGCATTGACTACCAAGTCGATGATCAGACGGGTCTGAGGTTCGAGTCCTGGCCATGTTCACCAAATCTCAGATTTGCCGCCTTGGAAGAGGTAGAGAACTTCCCTCCGTGCTTTCACGCGGTGCTCCAAGCTTAGGCGCCGAGGACCTGCGAAACCAAATAAACCCAACATGGTAGCTATTCTCAGTTAGTACACATGCATGCAAACGGGAGGGTTCCCTCAATCTCACACCTGTGGCATGGCAAACTATTTTTCAATTTTCATCCCACTGATTACCACTGGTTTCAAGTAAGCTTTCAAGGACGCGGAAAATACATCATTAAATATAACGTGGCGCGACAGATGTGTCACTTTTTCTGTTTTATTTTTTCAGGGAGGATTTTCGCCTCGAAGGGTGGTCAAGGGTGGTCAAGGGTGGGCTAGCCCTTAAATACAATTTCGATTTTGTTTTTATGCTGTTGTATCACAGCATTAAATAATCGCCGACTTATTTCTTTCTTCCCCCCCCCCCCCCCCCCCCCCTACTGTCATGCACTTATGTAGCATCCATCGCTCAAGTACTCAACGAGCTCCCAGTAATTAATTATTTATTGAAGTACCCGGTAGGTTACCCGGTTAGTTGAAGTACCCGGTAGGTTACCCACCTTCTTAGTTCATAATTTCCTCAACGATTACATTACATTACATTACATTACATTACATTACATTACATTACATTACATTACATTACATTACATTACATTACATTACATTATATGAGACTCTGTGCTTTAAACAAAAAGAAAAAGCACCCACAAAGCAAAAAACCCCATTACATCAGGGGTGTGTCGAGGACAAACAAACCAAACTCCCAACCACCGTTTTGGTGGCGTAGGTATTAAACCCCCTAGAGCAGGACCCAGATCTCAACCACTTATCTCTAACAATTTATTACAGTTGAATACGCCCCCCCCCCCCCCCCCCCCTTGAGCCATCTACAGTACTTGCAGACTGCCAAATGGACAGGGGCGATTTCTTTTGAAGTTGTGACAGGTTGTGAAAGGATTTTCACCCCAGGAGGTGGGATGACATGAACACCGACTGCTACTACAATCTTGTCCTTCAAGATCATCTTGAAGCAAGCCAACTGCTTGCTTCACATTGACCTTCACATTTGAGTTACATACACACGTACGTAGGGAACGGCAATATGAAATCATTTTATATCATGTCATCATTTAATATCAAATGATGCCGGCAGGCTGAGTAGGCTAAAGTTACCATTTTTACACAACATCATAGGATGCAATTTGTACGATATCATATTATATCATATTCGCCTTTGGTCAACATAATATTATATGCCGGTCTCTACATATGACGCAAACGTCATATTATATCAAACTCGTCTTTGGTCAAAATCATGTGATATGCCGGTCCTTAATGATACATCAATGTATCGTACGATATCATATGATATATCGCCCGATAATCTTGGAACCAGAACGATATTGACGACCCTGGAACTTGAAAAGGGCGGGGTTTTCATTTTCACGCTCTCCAGATGCAGCTTTCAGCATCCCCCTTGAGACAAATATTCACATTTTGCCAACTGAGCTGGGGACATGACAGGACCGCCTCCGGCTAGAGCTTTGTTCACCAGGTCAAACTTCAGCAGCCAAATATCTGCTGCAAATCGATCTCCAAATTTGAGAGGGGCTACACACAACACATATTTGATACCCCCCCCCCCCCCCCCCCACACACACACACACCCACCCACACACCCACCCACACACTACCCCTATGCAGCCTTTAGCATCCCCCTTGAGACATATATTGACATGCCGCCAGTTGGGCCGGGGACATGGCAGCAACACCAACAGGACAACCAGCTAGAACACCAGGGGTCATGGTAGGAACTCCGATATGGGACCTTATAGGAACACCGACGGGGGAAATGGTAGGACCACTGTCAAACGGCATGGTAGGAGCCCCGGACGATGATACGACAGCAGTACGGGCAGGATACATGGCAGCAACACCAACAGGACCACCAGGGGACATAGTAGGAACTCCGATATGGGACCTTATAGGAACACCGACGGGGGAAATGGTAGGACCACCGTCAAACGGCATGGTAGGAGCCCCGGACGAAGAAACGACAGCAGTGCGGGCAGGGGAAATGGCAGGAACACTGACAGGAGACATGGTAGGAGCACCAGACAATGATATGGCAGGTGCGCCGGCATGAGACATGGCAGGAAGGCCGGCTGGAGACATGGCAGCAACACTAGCATGGGACATGGTAGGAGCGCCGGAATATGACATGGCTGGTGTGTCGGCATGAGACATGGCACGAAAACCGACAGGGGACATGACAGGAATGCCAACTGCTAGAGTTTTGATCACCAGATCTATCTTCACTAGCCAGCTATCTACTGCAGATCGATCTGCGAATTTTCGGTCTGCAATTTTCTTCCCCAACTTGAGTTTCACACGACCGCTGAATTTCTGGTTCAGAGCGGAGCAAGTCTTCTCCAGGGCGGCGTACATTTCGTGGAACTGTAGGGTGGGACGGCAGGTTGGAAAAGAGTAAGAGGGGTCAGAGGGGTGGCGAAGGGGTGTATTGCGGTACTGCAGGGTATTTTGTAAATCTGCAGGGCGGGATGATAGGGCGGGAAAGTGGGAGGTCAGAGGGATGTGGATGGTGAAGGGGTGGATGGTGGAAGTGCGGGGTGTTGCGTGGAGCTGCAGGGCGGGATCACAGGGCAGTATAGAGGAAGGTAAGAGGGATGTGGATGGTTGAGGGGTGGATGGTGGAAGTGGGGCCGGGGTGGGGAGGCAGGTCGGGAAAGTGGGAGGTCAGAGGGATGTGGATGGTGAAGGGGTGGATGGTGGAAGTGCGGGGGGTTGCGTGGAACTGCAGGGCGGGATCACAGGGCAGTATAGAGGAAGGTAAGAGGGATGTGGATGGTTGAGGGGTAAATGGTGGAAGAGCAGGGCAGGGTGGGGAGGCATGTCGGGAAAGAGGGGAAGGTCAGATGGGTATGGATGGTGAAGGGCTGGATGGTGGAAGTGCGGGGTATTGCGTGGAGCTGCAGGGCGGGATCACAGGGCAGTATAGAGGAAGGTAAGAGGGATGTGGATGGTTGAGGGGTGGATGGTGGAAGAGCAGGGCAGGGTGGGGAGGCAGGTCGGGAAAGAGGGGAAGGTCGGATGGGTATGCATGGTGAAGGGCTGGATGGTGGAAGTGCGGGGTGTTGCATGGAGCTGCAGGGTGGGATCACAGGGCAGTAAAGAGGAAGGTAAGAGGGATGTGGATGGTTGAGGGGTGGATGGTGGAAGAGCAGGGCAGGGTGGGGAGGAAGGGCGGGAAAGAGGGGAAGGTCTGATGGGTGTGGATGGTGAAGGGCTGGATTGAGGTACGGCAGGACATATTGTGAATATGCTGGGTGGGGTGATAGGGCGGAAAGATTAAGGTCAGATGGGTGTGGATGGTGAAGGGGTGGATTGTGGTACTGCGGGGTATTGAATGGAACTTCAGGGCAGGGTAGTAGGGCGGGAAGGCAGAAGGTCAGATGGGTGTGGATGGTGAAGGGCTGGATTGTGGAAGTGCGGATATTGTGGCACAGCAGGGCGGGCGGCAGAACGGGAAAGAGTAAGGTAAGAGGAATGGTGATGGGGTGGATTATGGTACTGCAGGGTACATTGTGGCACAGCAGGGCAGGGTAGTAGGGCGGGAAGGCAGAAGGTCAGATGGGTGTGGATGGTGAAGGGCTGGATTGTGGAAGTGCGGATATTGTGGCACAGCAGGGCGGGCGGCAGAACGGGAAAGAGTAAGGTAAGAGGAATGGTGATGGGGTGGATTATGGTACTGCAGGGTACATTGTGGCACAGCAGGGCAGGGTAGTAGGGCGGGAAGGCAGAAGGTCAGATGGGTGTGGATGGTGAAGGGCTGGATTGTGGAAGTGCGGATATTGTGGCACAGCAGGGCGGGCGGCAGAACGGGAAAGAGTAAGGTAAGAGGAATGGTGATGGGGTGGATTATGGTACTGCAGGGTACATTGTGGCACAGCAGGGCAGGGTAGTAGGGCGGGAAGGCAGAAGGTCAGATGGGTGTGGATGGTGAAGGGCTGGATTGTGGAAGTGCGGATATTGTGGCACAGCAGGGCGGGCGGCAGAACGGGAAAGAGTAAGGTAAGAGGAATGGTGATGGGGTGGATTATGGTACTGCAGGGTACATTGTGGCACAGCAGGGCAGGGTAGTAGGGCGGGAAGGCAGAAGGTCAGATGGGTGTGGATGGTGAAGGGCTGGATTGTGGAAGTGCGGATATTGTGGCACAGCAGGGCGGGCGGCAGAACGGGAAAGAGTAAGGTAAGAGGAATGGTGATGGGGTGGATTATGGTACTGCAGGGTACATTGTGGCACAGCAGGGCAGGGTAGTAGGGCGGGAAGGCAGAAGGTCAGATGGGTGTGGATGGTGAAGGGCTGGATTGTGGAAGTGCGGATATTGTGGCACAGCAGGGCGGGCGGCAGAACGGGAAAGAGTAAGGTAAGAGGAATGGTGATGGGGTGGATTATGGTACTGCAGGGTACATTGTGGCACAGCAGGGCAGGGTAGTAGGGCGGGAAGGCAGAAGGTCAGATGGGTGTGGATGGTGAAGGGCTGGATTGTGGAAGTGCGGATATTGTGGCACAGCAGGGCGGGCGGCAGAACGGGAAAGAGTAAGGTAAGAGGAATGGTGATGGGGTGGATTATGGTACTGCAGGGTACATTGTGGCACAGCAGGGCAGGGTAGTAGAGCGGGAAGGCAGAAGGTCAGATGGGTGTGGATGGTGAAGGGCTGGATTGTGGAAGTGCGGATATTGTGGCACAGCAGGGCGGGCGGCAGAACGGGAAAGAGTAAGGTAAGAGGAATGGTGATGGGGTGATTATGGTACTGCAGGGTACATTGTGGCACAGCAGGGCAGGGTAGTAGAGCGGGAAGGCAGAAGGTCAGATGGGTGTGGATGGTGAAGGGCTGGATTGTGGAAGTGCGGATATTGTGGCACAGCAGGGCGGGCGGCAGAACGGGAAAGAGTAAGGTAAGAGGAATGGTGATGGGGTGGATTATGGTACTGCAGGGTACATCGTGGCACAGCAGGGCGGGGTGGCAGGGCAGTAAAGAGGAAGGTCAGAGGGATGTGGATGGTGAAGGGGTGGATTGTGAAAGTGCAAGGCAGGGTTGCAAGGTGGGAAGGATTGAGTAGTGGCGGGTGAATGTGGATGGTGAAGGTGTGTTTAGTGATGGGATGGATGTGGAAGGAGAAGGTATGTGTAGTGACGGGATATGTGTGGGTGGTGAAGGGATGGATGTGGAAGGAGAAGGTATGTGTAGTGACGGGATATGTGTGGATGGTGAAGGGATGGATGTGGATGGTGAATGGGTAGATGGTGATGGGATTGATGTTGATGATGAGGGGATGGATGTTGAAGGTGCAAGTGTGGGTAGTGATGGGATAGATGTGGATGGTGAGGGGAAGGAAAGACGTGGGACCTCTCAACACACACATGCATGGACAAGTGACGTATTCAAGGATTTTAAGTCGATTAAATCGATACATGGATTGGTGAACTAATTGTAACGAAATATTATGAAGTATGACCAAGGACCTGTTTTTAAAATTACAAATCCAAATAATGCGCATAATTGATAGAATTTATTGAATTCAACAATAACAATAGTATATAAACGATATATGTATCCGGTATGTATCTAAATAATATATAAGGTACGACGTACCTTAAGTCGCACTTCAAGTCTGGCAGGCTGATGTACAAAGAAGATGGGAGTGTACCTTGCCACCCTCGACCAACCACCCAGGTTGGGCCCAACCTTCTCACACGTCTTGTTCAAGGTCTTGATGATGTGTTCGAAGTCTTCTCTGGAAAGTTTGTCTTGCAGGTCAGGGGTGTACTGGTCAATGAACTCAAAAATATCGGCTGGGCATTCTAGCAGCAACTCGACAGTGTTGGTGCTCGGCGAGCTGGTGCTGGTAAGGGTGCTGTTGCCTCCATTGGTGTTCGGCATGGGGCTTTTGTGCATGTTTGTACTAGGAATGTTGCTGCTGTTGTTCGTGTTTGTACTGGGCATGCTGCTGTTGTACATGTTTGTACTTGGAATGTTGCTGTTGTACATGTTTGTACTGGGCATGTTGCTGCTGTACATGGTGTTGCCGGCCATGTTTCCGTTGGCGATATTGGCGCTGGACAAGCTGGTGTTGGCCATGTTGGTAGTGTGCATGCTGCTTCCGTACATGGTGGAGCTGGGCATGCTGGTGTTGGCCGCGTTGGTAGTGGGCTTGTTACTTCCATACATCATGGTGCTGGGCATGGGACTGCTGGGCGTGTTGGTGTTGGGCATGGTGCTGGTGTACGCCGTGGTCAGGTTGGAGCGTGGTGGTTGGCAAGGTCGTCAGTGGGCAGCCAGGGGTGGGAACAGGAACCGCTGGGAAGCCAATAGCAGTGGAGCCGAGGGGACAGGCCGCTTGAGTGGCGTGGCTTGGCGCCTTCTCCCTTGCTTTCTAAGGGAACGAAGAACTGCGGTTGCTCCTGTCTTCGGAGTAGGGAACAAGCCCGAAGATGCGGTGCAGTTCAGCCGTGAGAACGACCGCACAAAAGAAAGAATGCGCCAAATGTAGAACTGGAAATATGTGTCGGCAGTTGTGGATACTCGATGGGAGAGCAGAGTAGGTGGTTGAGACTCGAGTATGGAGAGCAGGTCGTCAGTTATACCATAGGAATGAGCGCAGCTTGCAGACTTGCAGCTTGCAGGCACCGACTTCTTACTTTTGCGAGTGCTTTGTGTAACGCCATTTGTGTGACGCATACCTGCGGACTACCAACGCCTTCCTCTGACTTCTACCGTTCCGGACCCGTCCCGGGACCCGTCTCTACCCAGACAAGTCCTAGTCGGACCAAGAAAGCAAGCGACGCGGATTATTGGCGGAGAGCGTTGCCTATCGGAACGGAATGGAGCGGACTGAAGCCAGTTAGTTACGAGACGGTGACGTGTCGGTCGGTCGGACGGACGCGGGCGCGGACGACCCCTGCGACTGTATGGGTCTGCATGGGTCTACACGGGTCTGCACGGGTCTGCAACGTTATCGCGGCTTCGTGGGACCGCGCAGGACCCGGACTTGACTGGAACATGACCTTGGCCTGGGACTGTGACTCGATCCCGAGGCCCACAGGCGCCCACGGGGAGGAGTGGACAATGACACCTCCCATCGAAAAGCAGCCGTAGTGGGAGATGCTAGGACTTGCAAGTTCCAAAACAACTCCAGCTATGCTCCATAAG
Source organism: Chlamydomonas sp. ICE-L (assembly GCA_013435795.1). Classification (NCBI taxonomy): domain Eukaryota; kingdom Viridiplantae; phylum Chlorophyta; class Chlorophyceae; order Chlamydomonadales; family Chlamydomonadaceae; genus Chlamydomonas; species Chlamydomonas sp. ICE-L. Next base: position 3,681,094 of record JACBWV010000825.1, read on the forward strand.
TAAGATTCCATTGTACTTAATAATTGACAAATCATTATTCATATTTGTAATAGAATAATAATATGATAATATTGGGCTCACCACAATCCACATTTTTAATTTATTGTCATTTCATATGTGATTCAATATTTGTCTGGCAATATTTTATGTATAATCTTATTTAATAATTTGATATTTTACCATGAGCCATATTTGTAAAACAATCCCTGAACCCTAAACTCTAACCCCAACCCCCCCTACCCTAAAACCCAAACACTTGCGAAATCATACCCTAATTCCCTGAACCCTTGGATGAAGCAGACTGGCAGGGAAAGCATTCCCTAGACCCTAAAACCTAAGTCTCATATTCCCTAAACCAATAGTGGGAAAAAGGTAACCCTAACCCAGTCCCAACCCTTAACCCCCCAATTCCCCCCTAAACCCTTAAGGGGGCAGACTCTAAACCGTAGGATGAGCAGACTGGCAGGGGGAGGGGGGGGGGAGGGGATTCGGGCCCCCGGCCGTCTCCCCATCATATCCCCTAAACCAATAGTGGGAAAAAGGTTACCCTAACCCTGTAACCCCCAATCACCCCCTAAACCCTGAAGGGAGCAGACTGGCAGGAGATAAATGTTACAATCAAATTTAAAGTCTGATGCGGCTTTTTTTTAAACCGCCTAGGTGTACTCTGCCACCAAACACTAAGCCTCAGGGCAGATCGAGTTTAGTAAAAACACTGCCAAGCTGGATGTAAGTATTAAAATATAACGAAGCCAGTCTACTTTAAAGTAATGATAACGCCTGGTGAGACCTGGTATTAAGGGAGCCCCGTCTTATCTGCGACACAACTGACTCCCTTGACAACCCTGGTATAGGTTTGATTGTTACATGTCTCTCCAGCCGACTCTAGACTGCTCACCGTCTTCTCATTCCAAGATTCACACAGAAAACAGGTAGCAAACTAAGCAGATTATATTGTTTACACAAAAGTAATGATAATGCCTTGAGAACGCACCGCTAACATGAAAATGCACCCATAGGAATTCGAACCCCACACCTTCTGATTTCAATCAGCTCTACTATTAAGGAATCGTCGAAACGGGATCATTGTAGAAAGGAGGACATCAGACCTTGTTTTATCTGGGGGGAAGGTGTGTGTGTGGGTGTGTGTGGGTGGGTGGGTGGGTGGGGGGGGAGGGGGTTGATCACAATACGTATCAATGGGAGCATAACGGCAACCACCTCTCAACCATCACTAGGGACTAGTTATAATAGCAACCAATAGACTGCATGCACTACAAAAAACCACTAATTGGTATACTTGGTTGATCATACCACTTAGTCAATGGGAGCATAGCGGGAACCATCACTCTATTCTGGTTCTAATAGCAGCCAGTAGACTGCATACACTAAAAAAAGCTAAGTGGTACACTAGGTTGATCACGCCACCTAGTCAATGGAAGCATAACGATCACTAGGCACAGGTCATGGAAGAAGCCAGTAGACTGTATGTATGATGTGTTGATCACACAATCTACGTAAGGGGACATAGATGCAGCCATCTCTACATTCATCACTGGGCTGAACATCCGTCACTGGGGTTGTACATTCATCACTTGGTTGTACATTCATCATTGGGGTTGTACATTCATCAGTGGGGTTGTACATTCATCACCAGGGTTGTACATTCATCACTGGGGTTGTACATCCGTCACTGAAGTTGTACATTCATCACTGCAATACATCCATCTACTTCCAGGATTACTATTCCAAAGGCACCTATACATATTCTTCCATTTGCGAATAAAAACTGTCATCTACATACATACACACGCTGCTTGCCATGAGTCCACACATCAATATATGCACCCGCCCGTACATGATGTTGAAGCTGGGTACCCGTCCACATATAATCCTTTCAAGTCTTCAACTACCTAGCTACTGCCAAGTCTTCAACAACCTAGCTACTGCCAAGTCTTCAACTACCTAGCTACTGCCAAGTCTTCAACTACCTAGCTACTGCCAAGTCTTCAACTACCTAGCTACTGCCAAGTCTTCAACTACCTAGCTACTGCCAAGTCTTCAACTACCTAGCTACTGCCAAGTCTTCAACAAACTAGCGACTGCCAAGTCTTCAACTACCTAGCTACTGCCAAGTCTTCGACAACCTAGCTACTGCCAAGTCTTCAACTACCTAGCTACTGCCAAGTCTTCAACTACCTAGCTACTGCCAAGTCTTCAACTACCTAGCTACTGCCAAGTCTTCAACTACCTAGCTACTGCCAAGTCTTCAACTACCTAGCTACTGCCAAGTCTTCAACTACCTAGCTACTGCCAAGTCTTCAACTACCTAGCTACTGCCAAGTCTTCAACTACCTAGCTACTGCCCTCTCACACGACAAGGCTCGACGTTCTCTAGTTGCTATATAGGTATCATGGTGTGCCCATACAAAGTGGTCGGTATCCGTCAAGCAGTATCAGTCGAGTAGTAGTGGTTGGTTTCCGTCAAGTAGTATAGATCAGTATCCCCAAGTATCTGCCATTACCAGTCCGTACACGCCAGTACGGTCGGTATCCGTCAAGTAGTATCGGTCAATATCCCCAAGTATCCAACATTACCAGTCAGTACATGCCAGTACGGTCAGTTTCCGTCAAGTAGTATTTGTCAATATCCCCAAGTATCCGACATCATCAGTCCGTACACGCCAGTACGGTCGGTATCCGTCAAGTAGTACTGGTCAATATCCCCAAGTATGCGACATTGTCAGTCCGTACACGCCAGTACGGTCAGTACCCCCAAGTATGCGACATTATCAGTCCGTACACGCCAGTACGGTCAGTATCCGTCAAGTAGTCCCAGTCAGTATCACCAAGTATGCGACATTATCAGTCCACACACGCCAGTACGGTCAGTATCCGTCAAGTAGTCCCAGTCAGTATCCCCAAGTATGCGACATTATCAGTCCGTACATGCCAGTACGGTCAGTATCCGTCAAGTAGTCCTGGTCAGTATCCCCAAGTATGCGACATTATCAGTCCATACACGCCAGTACGGTCAGTATCCGTCAAGTAGTCCTGGTCAGTATCCCCAAGTATGCGACATTATCAGTCCATACACGCCAGTACGGTCGGTATCCGTCAAGTAGTACCGGTCAATATCCCCAAGTATCCGACATTACCAGTCAGTACACGCCGGTATGGTTGGTATCCGTCCAGTAGTACCGGTCAATATCCCCAAGTATGCGACATTATCAGTCCGTACACGCCAGTACGGTCAGTATCCGTCAAGCAGTATCGGTCAATATTCCTATTCCAGTTGATAGTCTAGAACCTACAACAAGTTGGTAGTCTTGAACCTTCCTAAAACTAGACTCGACGAATAGCTACAACTATGGCATGGAAGCAAAGGAGGGCATAAATTTGATACTTGTGAACCCAGCGAACAGCCTACAAGGTCCCACTCGAACGTGTCTGCAACTGCACATGAAACTAAATGCCTTCTTGCCCTCTACGCATCTACACACCTTTCCCCCAAATAGACTCGACGAATGAGTAAAACTGTAGTGGTGGCAAAGGAGGCCATAAGTTTGATTCTTGTGAACCCAGCGAACAGCCAACGAGGTCCAACTCGAAAGTGCCTGCAACTACACATGAAACTAAATGCCTTCTTGCCCTCTACGCATCTACATACCTTTCCCCAAAATAGACTTGACGAATAGGTAAAAATGTGGTATGGTGGCACAAGAGGGCATATGTTTGATTCTTGAGAACCAGGCAAACAGCCAATGAGGTCATACACGAACCTGCGTGCAACTACACAGGAAACTGAATACCTTGTTGCCCTCTACGCATCTACACACCTTTCCCCAAACTAGACTCGACGAATAGCTACAACTGTAGTATGGTGGCTCAAAGCTCATTCTGTGCAACAGCCCTTTCTTGGGATAATTCTGTTAGAAGCATGCGCAGCCACCCGGACTTGGGAGGGCAGAAGCGGATTTTCGTTTCTCGCTACCCTTCCCAATCACTACCCAAGACACTTTTTAAGTTAAGCTTGGGAAAGACCCACACTTAGCATAAAAGGCAAACAAGGCCAGGCCCAATTTATAAGCAATGGTCTGCTGGCATAAGCCGCGCTTAATATGGGGCCAAGCCACCCTCACATAAGCCATGCTTATATGGGGCCAAGCCCCTCTCACATAATAAAGCCGCGACTTATATAAATTTGCTGCTTGGCTGCAGCAAATGTTCAGATCTTGCATACTTAAGTCTTCTACTGTCTTGGCTCTGCCGGACATATGCAAGATAAGGATGAGTTGTATGCAAGGTATGGAAATAATGAGAACGCCTATATATATAGATATATCTAGCATATCCATTTATCTACATATCTATCTATCTGCATATCGACCTGTTTTGGTGGGAGTGCTCACGAGTGCTAACAAAATCTGCACATCCATCTATCCAGAGATATATTTAGCAAATCCATATATTTATCCGCATCCAGATATCAAGAGATATATCAAGCATATCCAGGTATCTACATATCTATCTATCTATCTGCGTATCATTCTGTACGTGTGGGAGTGCTAATGTGTGCTAACAAAACTGCATATCCATGTATCCATATATATAGCATATTCATCCATCTATCTGCCTCCAGATATCCATAGATATATCAAGCTTATTCAACTATCTACATACCTATCTATCTGCTTACCAATCTGTAGGGGTGGGAGTGCTAACGTGCGCGAACAAAAACTGCGTATCTACGAGGGGGGGGGGGGGGGGGGGGGGGGCAAGAAAAAGCTGCTGTACCGCACCTTCGATTTGAATAGAGCCTATCCTCAAACTGTAAAAAACAAATGAGCAAAAAATAAAGTTGTACACAAGTTAGAGGGGTCCAAAGTTGTTTTCAACCAAAGCGAACCAAATCTTAACTTCGCGATAAACGTCCAGGCCCCGAGATGCGACTTGTCCTTGTTTGCGCTCTTGGGCTCGATGTAGACCGGGTAGACCGAGATTGTCTCCGAGACCTGGTCCTTGTATCCGTTCGCAAGCATGACCCGTGGAATACCTCCCGTTCATGGTCAAGCTCCGCCGTGCCCGGTAGACATGCCTTGATCACCTCTAATCACGTTTGGGAAACCCCATGAAAGATGTAAGAGCATAACTGGAATGGGCCAGAAAAGATCTTTCGAATGACCCCCATTTTAGGGGGGGTAGGCTGAGGTAATCGGGTTTTAGGAGGGAAGATGGTGTGGTGTGGTGTGGTGTGGGGGAGGGTAAAAAAACTTTTTCCCAACTTTATTTCCCCCCTCTTTTTGTATGAAACTTCCACAATTCCAACTCCCATCTGAATCGGACACCATATCGAAGGTGCGGTCCAAAATCTATCTTTCTGCCCCCCCCCCCCCCCCCATATCCATCTATCTACCTATCTATCTCCATCCAGATATCCAGAGATGTACTAAGCATATCTATCTATCTCAAATCTATCTATATCTGATACAGCACATCCATCTATCTACCTATGAATCTGTATCCAGACGAATCCACACAAGAGTGTGGATATCAAGTGCAATATCAAGTCTTCAGCACAAGTGATAAGTGATATGTAAAGAGAACGCCTGGTGGGGCGTGGTACATACTGAAGTCTTCTCCTGTCTTGGCTCTGCCAGACATATGCAAGATAAGGATGGTTTGTATGCAAGGGATGGTAAGAAGTTGTATGCAAGGCATGGGAATAAAGAGAACGCCTGGTGGGGCGTGGTACATACTGAAGTCTTCTACTGTCTTGGATATGCCATACATATGCAAGATAAGGATGGGTTGTATGCAAGGGATGGTAAGAAGTTGTATGCAAGGGATGGTAAGAAGTTGTATGCAAGGCATGGGAATAAAGAGATCGCCTGGTGGGGCGTGGTATTAAGCACCCTCTTACGACGGTAGAGAACGGGCTTCTAATTTTTGTTGACAAAGCTACCATGGTGGTTGACAGCGACTGCAAACACTACAGCGCACCCGTAGGGATTCGAACGCAGCACCGAGCGAAACGTTCAACGAGCTCAACCATTCAACCATTCGTCAAAACGGGATGCAATCAGTATTCTCATTGAGGAATTGCTCTGGCTACTGGGCGTGGGTAGAGGTTTGGCTTGGACAAGGGCAATGTCAAGTACAGGGCACAAGTAATCAGTATTATCCTTGATAAATGCCCAGACTACACGTATTGTTTCAACGCATCGCCTTTCGTAGCTGCATAGGGACGACGAATTCAAACCAAGAAAGGCCTACCTAGTTGAACTGAAGTTCTGGGCTGCTGCTCAGACACTAACCACCACCAGGCAGCACAATTTTGCGCACGGTTTTTTAGCCCCACTCAGCGTTTCGCGCAGTTTTTTCAACACCCTTTGGGCGCAGCGTGCAGTTTTTGAGTTTTTTGCACTACAAAGCGCTGACCAATTTGACAAAATGAAGTACCCTGACCAGCACATCAAGTTCCAGGAAAAGAGTGTCCAGCACATCAAGTTCCAGGAAAAGTCCTCTTAACACCACGCCCTTCAAGTTTTTTTTTAAAGCTGCATGGGGATGCACGAGTCTGTTGAAACTGTTAAGAAATGACCTCCCCCCCAACCCAACCCCACATAAATCACCACCACAGAATCAGAGGTGGCATACAGCGTACTGCTCTCAGGTGATCCAGTACGGAATGTATTTCACTCAGTACAGAGTGTTCATTACTCCTCTGGGGTGCAGTACTTGTAGTACACAGCGACTTTTTGGCGGAGCCTCCCCTTCTGGGGGGCGGGAGCCCCCATGTTGACCCATTTGTACGTCCATCCATCCGTCTGATCGTGATGAAGCCCGACACGTCAGCCAACGGTCTCGTAATTAACTCGCTTCCGTTGCCACCAGTCGCTCCCTCGCGATCACTCTCCGCCATTTTTTAGCGTCGCAGGCGATGCTGCATAGAACTTGTTCCAACATGCGTTCTGTTTAGTGGGGAATATGCATGCCATCCATAATGTGATGTTAGTCGGGTGTACAGGCCTCAGGTGTGGGGACGTGAGGAGGGGAGGGGTGGGGTGGAGGGGTGGAGGGGTGTTCATTACTCCTCGGAGGCGTTGTACTTGAGGTACACAGCATTTAGTGTTTCGTGGGTGAAGCACTTCAGCTGTAGCTCCTCCAGACATGCAACCACCGGACGCAACGACTCAGCGCTGTAACCCACAAGATCTTGTAGCACCGTGGGCCAGTTGTCCCCGCCACTTTCTGAGGCGTGAAAGCCAACCTGGCGATGTGCCAGGAGGAGGGCGGCTGAGGCGATTTGGAAACTTTTCCAATGGCCCATGCGATGGTCCATAAGGGCCACCTCACAGTAGAATTTGGCATAGTGGGTGAGCTTTAGCATGAGAGGGGAGGTGAGGGCCTGCTCCGTGGCCTGAGCCAAGCTTTGGGCACGGGGTGTATCGTTGCTGGTCAGGTGGGTAGATTGGCAGGATTGGTAGGAGAGGGGGCTTACTGTGGACGTACGGGGGGATTGTTCATCGCTCTCCATGGCCTGGTTCAGCTTCTGGTTGGCTTTCCAGGTAAAGGGGGGAGAGGAGGCTTGGCTAAGGTGAAAGTCTCCATCAGTTTCAGCTCCTGAGCCCATACCCTGGAATGAGGAGGATGTCCATGAGTGCGCTGTGGGCGACTGTGCACAGCTACTGGCCTCACTACGCTGGCTGTCATTCAAGGAGGCAAGCAATGGGTTGAAGCGCATAGGGTTGGGGCGCACCATGGCAGTAGCGCTAGCCATGAGTAGGCAGTCGAGGATGTCTAGAGAGGAGACAATGTTGACGTCATACTGGAGGATTTCAAGAACAGATCGCTCAGTTGCAAGGAGGAGCTGCGAAGGAATGCAAGGCAGGGAGGATTTGGTTTGTCAGGCGGTGTGATAGTGGTGTCAAAGAAGCAGTGGTGGCTATTATGGAGGCAGCATTGCAGTGGCGGACCGGTGGTGGTGATGGAGGCAAAGAGCAGAGCGAGGAAGAGGAAGAAAAAGTGGTGGTGGCGCGGTCCATGGCAGTAGCACTAGCCATAAGCAGGGAGTCGAGGATGTCCAGAGAGGAGATTATGTTGATCTTGAACTGGAAGATTTCGAGGACAGATCGCTCAGTTGCAAGAAGGTGCTGGAAAAAAATGCAAGGCAAGAAAGGTTTGGTAAGTGGTGGTGGTGGTGCCAACGCGGTGATGCTGATGGCGGAGGGGTGATTCTGATTCTGATGTGATGGTGATGATGTTGTGGGGTGGTAGGGGTAGGATCAACACCTGCTCCCGACCTAGCGACCCAGTCCATCACTCACCAGCATGCTAAACCTCGCCCCCCCCACACACACCGTCCCCCACCTTATATGCAGCCCGTGCAGCCTACACGCTTGGCCCGGGTGGTTACCTTAGCTACATGGGCTCACCCAAACTACACACCAACCCTCTACACACGAATGAATCACAAACACATCCACCCAATTAGAGACCCAGTCCATCACTCACCTCCAGCGTTCCATCTCCCCCGAAGAAGCAGACCAGCTGGGAGCCAGTAGGTGCCATCTGCTCAGTGTACTTCGATGCAATCCACATGCAAGCAAGCCCGAAAATTTGGAGATCTGTCTCACCAACCACCCTCTCCCACAGGATGCGGTCAAAGAGGTGTGTTGCAAGGAAGAGGGTTTGGTCTTGAAAATGTAGCTCCTGTGCAACTTCCACCAACCAGTCCACCACAACACTGCGCTTATCGCAGTCAGTACCATATTGGCTGTCCATGAGGCAGGGGCTGGGTAGCTTACAACCCTGTGCGGTGAAAGGTGGGGAATGGGAAAAATGGATGGGGATGCGGAAGTGGTCCATCAAATTGGGGCTGGTTGCCTAGCCTAGTGGATTTTTTCGAGTTTTTGTTTCACGTAAAATTAGGTAGGCGGACGGAGGGGACACAAACGAACTATCGCTGTTCTTTATTTTTTCGATTCTGCTGTCTGGCGACGACGAGAAGGGAATTAAGCTGCCTACTGATTTTAAGGAGAAACTAAATTCGGTGAAATCCACTAGTATGCGATTGGGGGCTGAAGAAAAAGGAATGCCAAGCTTCATCAAGAAACTTAGTACAGCCTTTCAGCAAGTGATTTGAATTCCGCTTTTTCGAAATAGGCCGTACTAAGTGCCTCAAACTTTAGCCTGATCATTCTGATAATTCTGGGAGCACTGTCCTAAATTTGGCCTGAAAAAGTTGAGAAGCAATATGACCTGTTGGCCTGTCCAATCCAATTCATTCCCTGAACTGCTATAGGCTGAAATGTAGAGCAAATCCTCGAAACTTGAACCACTTTTTTTTAAATGTAAAGCGAATCCAGGGCGAAACTACCGAGGCACAATCTCCAAGGAAAAAAATCCTGAGGACATATCCGAGGAAAAACGATCGACTTGTCGATCAACCCACAAAACATGCAAGTCAACCAGGCCAACAACTGCTAGTACTGGGCTAGCACTTGGCTGAAGATCTCACAATACTGCCAACCTAAGTCCAAGGCAGCATTATAAATGATCAGCCCCCAATCGCATACTAAGCAGAATATTTCTGCTGATCAACCAGGCTCAGTTCCTAGAGTATGTGAGAGGCATCATCATCAGCTGCAAGCCAGAGACATCAATTAGAAATGACCAGAGTGAAGTCCAAGGCAGCGAATTGACTGATCAACCCCACAATCTCATGCGTGGCAGAATATTAACCGATCAACCCACCTCAGCTTGTTGGAAACACCTGAGCAAGGCTACTGGACAGTCGTAAGGTGCCATGGCAATCAATCAAATGAAGGCGTCAGAGACAATGACTGCAGACCAGGGAATCTTGAGTACCTGCAATGAGTAGAGCACTTCAGCTACTTCAAGTTTGAAAGAGTTGTTTGCACACATCCAGAGCAGATTAAAGGGGAGATGGTTGGCAGGAAGCAGTTTGAGTGGTGGTAGAATGAAGGAGGCAAGCATGGGTTGCTGTTCTCCTCTGCGCATAAATCTAGACTTGAATCTGTGAAGGCAGTATGTGTATGGGGGGGTGATTACCGATAGTTCTCTCTGTTGAGCGCGAGCAGCGACTAAGAATACTGCATGTGGAAGTCGGAGTGGAAAGAATGCACAGCGAAATAGCTCCACACGATGGTGGTACGCGATCTATACCGGCACTTCTCAGTTTTCGTCTTCATCTTCCGACCAGGGTCTTCATCTTCCGACCAGGTGCGGACCAGTTGTTAAGTATGTACGAAAATGTGAAAATCGGGCTACAGCGTGCACAAAGCAGTGCACAAGATCATAGCAGCTCTTGATTTAAAGATAGTGGCGTTTCCGAAGATGGCAGGCTGGTGAGGTGTACGCCAGACAAAAGCTATTACATGCCCGCTACCCGGGGAATATAATACGTCGAGGAATATTCTCGGCATACATTGAGGAATGTTCCATAGCCCGAAAATGCAGGTTAGCAGATCAAAGACGGAAAATCGCCGCCTACAACCCGATGAACATTCTAAATATTTGTGCGAGGCGAGAAATTGCACATGGTTGTGAGCAAGCAAAGCGCTAGAAAGATACGAACTGGCTAACAGGAAAAAAAAACAGCTGACAGCTAGACAGCCAGACTGACACATTGGCAGAAGTCGCAAATGACGCGAATACGCAAGACGAGAACGAAGCAGCAGCAGGTTGGGGGTGGGGGTGGGGGGGGGAGTAGCAGCAAGGGGGGAGTTACTGAGTTCGAGGTTTGGGCAGTTAGAACTGCCGGCTAATTCCCGTTACTAAGACTGATCACTGGATGGAGTGGCATCGCTAGCTTTGCACCCGGTGACATGCTTTGCAGAGTTAGCTAGGACAGGCGCTAGCAGCAAGGGGATACATCCAAGCAAGCATCGGCAGTGTTTAAGGCATGGCCGGGGAGAAGAGGTGTACGGGGGAAAATAGCCTTCGGCGTTGGGAGGTTGCAGATGGGAGAAATAGGGAGAGGGGGGAAGGAGGATGACGGCGAGGTATGGCAGGGGAGAGCGGAGGCGCAGCGTGGTTTGTAACTGGCGCGTTCAGGGAGGAATGACGAGCCATCTGAGAGGAAGGGATTAAGGGAGACGAACATGTCCAGATCAAGCTTTCTTCTGGTGCTTTGGGCGCAGCCCAGAACGCTATTCACGCCATGTATAGCGTTATGATGGTAGTTTCAATGCAAAATGCAGCGGAAAGCCAAGATGGCGTTGATGTCTCCTTCACTCCGACACAGTAGTGGCCAGACACTTACCAGATATCAGCTTTCCTTGGAGTTAGTATAACGGATCAGACGGCCGCCGTAAGGACGAAGGCCAAAGGGAGTGGTCACAAACGAGGCGCTGGGGAGTGCAGCTTTGAGAGGACTGGTGTGTATAGTTTGTCCTTCGTTAGGTATACGAAGGGAGGACTGGCTGTACGCTACAAATATGCGACCTTCGCCTACGCCTTCGTTGGCCTGTAATAACGAGTCAGCAGATCAAATATGCGCCCTTCGCCCTACGCCTAAAAAGGTTATAAAGGGTTCCGAACAGCACAGTCACGTGCGTGAGCACGGAATATATCTATCCTACGTGGCTTACCTGGCTTACCTACCAAGCATTTCCCTGCTGACCTGGCACATTTCCACCACAAGCCTTCTCAAACTCAGCCCTTTCATCTCCCCCGACAATTTCCACCACAAACTCGCCGGGGATATCTTGGTTGCCCTCGACAACACTGCTCTATCGGGCAGCTCGCCGATGTACTGCCAAGTACCACCTCTTGTTTTGAGTTTGTGACACTTTTTTGTTCCGTTCCGTTGTTCCTGCTCATTGTAACAATTATGTAAGTTCCGACGCCGACCAGCGTTTCTATTATATTCTACTATATTCTATTATATTCAATTATATTCATTTCTATTCTATTCTACAACAATTTCCACCACTAAACTTCTCAAACTCAGCGCTTCCATCTCCCCCCCCCCCCCAAGTCGCACACGTCACTTAATTCCTTGCCTCTACGCCCAGCGCTCTCTTCGCGCTTCTTTATCTGCCAATGCCTTGGCCCCCACCACAATTGAAGCTGCGCTCCCTTTCCCAAGCTGGTGTCGTGGCCTGACCTGCTATTTGCAATGCGCTCCCTTGCGCTGCGCTAGTGAAGCCGGTGTCGCTATCAACTCCATCTCCTTTCTCTTCTGCCATCTTCTCTTGCACTCTCTGGGTCAAGCCAGTGCGGTAAGACCAGTCGTGGCGAAAGCTCAGTCGCTCACGAGCGCTCAGCCACCTCCTGTTTCTCGGCAGCTATTCCTCATTAACTATTAATATATTATAACTGCTGCTGTTGGGCAACATAAATGACGCCCTATTTTTAATCTCAATTCAGGAACAATGCTCTAACTGGGCGCGATGACGGTTGCAAATGCTGAAGGCCACCTTTGCTCTGGGCGAGAATGCGTGTCCTTCTACTCGCTGCCGGCAACACCTAACAATTTTGCGCTGTACTCCGCTCTCACCATGCAAATTGTTTCCGGAGCTATCGTCTAGTCAGCTCTTACTGACGCCTCCTTGCTTTTGTTTACCCCTGCCCTTTCATTCCAGCGCGCGCATAGCTGATGGGCATCGTATTGATTGATTGATTCCAATACCGCTGTGTTCGTTTTGCAGGAATCAAACTTCTCTTGGGGAGTTGGGGGGGGGGGGGGGGGGGGGGGGGGGGGGGGGTATGGTGTTGCATGTACGTGGGTGTTGTGGCCATCGGCCACTCCAGTGTCCATGTCATGGGGATGGTAATGGAAAATTTGCAACAGTGCATGATGACAAGCCACCTAATATGAGTGTGGAGGGAAATATGTGTGTGCGTGTGATTTGTTTTTTTTGGGGGGGGGGGGGGGGGGGGGGGGGGGGGGGGGGGAGAGGGACCTTCAAGTCTGTCGTCGGTAAGACGGGCTCACTGACCTGGTGGTATGGTATTGTAGGGCCGTTGCCCCAACAGCCCGACACCAAACATTTTTCCTGGTAATTTTTTTTATTTACTTCCGAAAACGGCGAGCAGCCAAGTTGCTGGTTGTAATAATGTCACCAATTTCAAGTTCAAGCTGAGGGAACATTTGGTGTCCAGTAGGGCACCAGGACAAATGTAATCATCATTAGTATGTTATCCGAATGCTCCTACTTTTTATGTGGCCAAGTCTAGTATACCGTATTTTAAAACTGATTGATGATTATTTCTTCGTTGAAGCCCCTCATATTACGGCTGTGCAAATCCCTTAAGCCTATTTGGCCTACCCCTGGACTGTAACAACAGACATAAACAATTCATTTATCATATCATGGTATGAACGTTACACCATGAACGAATTGTCTGACGGTGTGACGGGTTCTATGAGAACCAATGAGTCATAGAAAAGAGTCGGCGCACATAGATGGAAACAGCTTTAAAACATTTACATTCTGTTGATTAAGAGATGGTAGTGGGAAGAACCCTCAGGAAGTTGTGGTGTGGGCTTGGGCTCATTGACCTCTCTTGGGCTGCTGGAACATACTAGTAAGTTATCATCACGCCTCCTGCTTGGTGGTTGGTCCCAGTGCAAGCAAACGGGCTGCCCCCCTCAACCTCACGCCTTGTAATAAGACGGACTATTTATGTATTAACGCCTCTTGCGGTCCTCCTTCTCCTTCTTCTTCTCTGAGTTCTTCAGCAAGATGATGAGCACCCTGACGAAAACAGCAATCTGTGGATTGAAAAACAAGTGTGTGCTGGAAGGTCAGGACGTTTAATGAGATATTTGTGTACACCACCCCTAACCCTAACGAAAATAGTAATCTGCGGATTGAAAAACAAGTGTGTGCTGTTAGGCCAGCACGTTTGATGAGTTATTTTTGTACACCACTCCTGACCCTAACGAAAATGGTAATCTGCGGATTGAAAAACAAGTGTGTGTGGTTAGGCCAGCACGTTTAATTGGTTATTTTTGTACACCACTCCTGACCATCCGAATGGATTTTTAGGGACATGATTTTTAATCCCCATGGGAGGATGTAAGGCATAAGGCTATCACCATGTATGCTATAGGTGCACCGCACACATGCACACAGAAACGCACACGAATGTGCTCACGACCACACACACACACAATCGCTCAAAAAAGTTGGCCAGCTTTTCCAGCACTTTATGAAATTTTAAAGTTGTTTTTTAGTTGACAGAAGATGAGACAAGGCACATTACCTTATCAGATCAACGAGGAGCTCAAGTGCATGCTTGACATGGTACACCTGACCTGCGTATGCCTTATCTACAATGAGCTGGGTGTGTAGTGTCTAGTGACAAGCCGAGACAAGGCATACGATCTTACCAAGTCAACAAGGAGGTCAAGTGCATGCTTGACATGGTCCATCTGGCCAGCGTATGCCTTCTCCACGATCAGCTGAGTGTCAAACAAAATGTAGGCGCTGAATACAAGCAGGCCTCCGTACAGCTCAAAGTTGAACACAGTCTCTCGGCCACCAAAGAAGTAGCTGCCGATCCTCATCATGAACATGCATGAGATCTGCGGGGGAAGTTGGCGGTGGAAGTTAGAAACTTGCTGTTGCTGCAGGTAATAACGATTGTGTTGGTTACAGTGTCACGGCCACCAAAAAAGTAGCTGCCGACCCTCATGATAAACATGCATGGGATCTGCAGGGTAAGTTGGCGGAGGAAGTTAGAAACTTGCTGTTGCTGCCGGTAATAACGATTGTGTTGGTTACAGTGTCACAGCCACCAAATAAGTGGCTGCCGATCCTCATCATAAACATGCATGAGATCTGTTGAGAAAAGTGGCGGAGGAAGTTAGAAACTTGCCGCTGGGGCTAATAACAATTGTGTTGGTTACAGTCTCACAGCCACCAAAGAAGTAGCTGCCGATACTCATCATAAACAAGCATGAGATCTGTGGGGGAAGTTGTTGGTGGAAATTAGAAACTTGCTGTTGCTTCCGGTAATAACGATTGTGTTGGTTACAGTGTCACGGCCACTAAATAAGTAGCTGCCGATCCTCATCATAAACATGCATAAGATGTGATGAGAAAGGTGGCGGTGGAAGTTAGAAACTTGCTGTTCTTGCTCATGTTGGGGATTATGATTTTGTTGGTCACAGTCTCACGGCTACAGAACAAGCCGCTGCCGATCTTCATCATTAACATGCATGAGATGTGCTGAGAAAGGTGGCGGTGGAAGTTAGAAACTTGCTGTTGCTGCCGGTAATTACAATTGTGATGGTCACAGTCTCCCAGCCTCCAAATAAGTAGCTGCCAATCCTTCTTATAAACATGCATGAAATGTGTTGAGAAAGGTGGCGGTGGAAATAATCTGCAGCAGCAGTAGTAGCAGTAGCAGCAATGGGAGACTTGCTCCTACTGCTCCTACTGCTCCTACAGCTGCTGCAGATGATGATTTTGTTGGTTAAAGTATCCTGGTGCCATATTGGAATCCAAATGTGCACAAATCTTGACAGCATAAGCTTCGCTTAGTAGTAGCCAAATATACAAATGCTTCCCCTGTCTTTAAAAGACCGCTTATGCCTTTTCCAACCTGTTTTGACTTCATTCCAATAAAACCCAATTCCTTTGTCAATATGCTTTTCTTGTGCAACGGAGCCTTCTTTTGCCTTTGTTATTGGTGTCATTTCATCAAAATAGCGCCATTTTGTAAAGCTTCTTTTTCTGATCTAGGGCGCCAGACTCATTCGGAACGTGATGAGCAATTCATCCTCGATAGTCCTCTACTCACGAGCACGGAGAGGAGGGAGTACTCGTCACGTGATGTAGAAGATGACTCAAATCTGCAAATTGGTGACTTGTGGCGAAACTGCCGAGTTGCTCCGCCGAAAGGCTTGCTACTTTTATTGCTTTTTTGTTTCCCTTTTGCTTGCTTGTTTATCTGTTTCTTGCTTTTTGTTTCCCTTTTGCTTGCATGTTTATCTGTTTTCTTGCTTTTTGTTTCCGTTTCGCTAGCATGTTTATCTGTTTGCTTGCTCATGTACCAGCCTGATGTAGCCCATAGCTCAAGGTGCCATCGGCTGTTTGTACCCACTGTTCTATTACTTTATTTTTTGTACCCACTGTTTCATTATTTTATTATCTGTACCCACTTTTTTTTTATTATTATTATTAGTTTATTATTTTTACCCACTGTTTTATTATTTTATTGTACCCACTGTTTCCTTTTTGGGCTACGCATAGCCAATTCTTGGCAGCTCCCTTTCTGTGTCCTCTGAGGCCAAACCTGAAGCTAGTGCATCTGGAAGCTGAAACGAATTGCAATATAATGAAGCTGAAAGATATGAGATTGACGCAGTGGCTGGCCAATGGAGCTGGCAGGAAGCCGCTTAGGTGCCCCCCAAAACAGTGGATGCCGATCTAGACGACTGCAAGAAAATGACAACGCAACATATGTTTATACCAGGAACGCAATATGCTCAAGGACTCATTTCTCCAGAATGATGGCGAATTGGAGATCATTCCTTGGTAATGAGTAATTTATCAGAATTTCCCAGATAACTCAACTGCAAGGAAGTTACAATGCTACACACCCATAGCCCTTGAGGAAAACATGTCCGACTTTATAGCTAAAGTTATGCACCCCTCTATTACGTACAGCATGTTTGTAAAATTATTTTGTTTCGTGCAAAACCTTGTTTTTATAAGCATCAATGTGCCATTCAGGGGATGACCTGGATTCCAGTCTCGCAGATCGATAGTCCTTCGTACCTCCACTTTTTCAGCCAAACTTCCCCAAAATTCTCAGGATTCTCTGTTCTCAAAAATTTCAGAATGCTCAGGCCAGATTCTCAAATTCGAGGTACAAACTGCGAACTACAAAGTGTTTCGAAAAACACAATCCAGGTCATCCACTGAATAGCTATTATAGCACAATACACACATAGCACTTACCACAGACGACAGGAACCCGCCCAGGTAGAGGTACAAACTGCAAACTACAAAGTGTTTCGAAAAAACAAATGCAAATAATCCACTGAATTGCTGTAAAAGCACAAGACACACATGGCACTTACCGCAGACGACAGGAACCCGCCCAGGTAGAGGTAAGATCGTCGCTTGGTGAGGATGGCTGCCAGCGTGAAGCAAATAAAGATGGTGGCAGTTGCCAATGCAGCAGTAATGATAGCGCTGCAAAGGGCAAGATAGTCAAAAATTAAAATTAAAATTCAGATAAGGTTGCAAATGAAGATGCTAGCATTTGCCAAGGCAGCAGTGATGATAGCGCTGCAAAGGGCAAAGTTAAAGTCAAATATAAATTTCAAAATTCAATTTCAGAATAGATAAACTCTTTCTCATATAGAAATCACTTACGCCTCACAAAAAAGATGAAGATGGTGGCGGTTGACAAGGCAGCAGTAATGATAGCGCCGCACAGGTCAAGATAAGGGAGTAAACTTTCTGTACTGTAGAAATGCACTACAGCCTCACAGAGCAGATATAGATGGTGGCGGTCAACAAGGCAGCAGTAATGATAGCGCTGTGAAGAGCAAGATATGGGAGTCAACTTTCTGTACTATAGAAATGCACTACAGCGTCACAAAAAATAGTCTGATGGTAGCAGATGGAGATGGTGGTACGTTCCTGAATTACATTCCTACAATAATTTCCTGAATAACATTCCTATTATGCATTACAAGTGAACATTCCTACACTGCATTCCCACACGACAGTCCTACAGTAAATAATAAATATTTTGATACCTGGCTATATTTAAAAGTGAGTTTGATACCTGGATTTATTTAAAAGTGATTTTGATACCTGGATATATTTTAAGATTTGCTCGCAGTCCCTTGGGAGGCTCCATTGCGATTCTGATACCGTGACAAGATTTATCAAAAAGTGATTTTGATACCTGGATTTATTTCAATTCAGGTAACAAAATGACTCCACTTCAGATATAAAGTCTGCTAGGACCATACTACAGTCGAACAGCACTACAGCAGTCCAACAGCAATACCATTCAGACCTACAGTAATCAAGTCCGCTAGGACCATCCTATAGTCGGACAGCACTACAGCAGTTCAACAGCGATACCATTCAGAGCTACTGTAATAAAGTCTGCTAGGACCATACTACAGTCGGACAGCACTACAGCAGTCCAACAGCAAAACCATTCAGAGCTACTGTAATAAAGTCTGCTAGGACCATACTACAGTCGGACAGCACTACAGCAGTCCAACAGCAATACCACTAAGAGATACAGTGATAAAGTCTGCCAGGACCATACTACAGTCGGACAACACTGCAGCAGTCCAACAGCAATACCATTCAGAGCTGCAGTAATAAAGTACAGTCTGCTAGCACCATACTACTGTCAGACAGCACTACAGCACAGTCCAACATTACTACTACTTCAGTGCTACAGTAACAAAGTACAGTCTGCTACCACCAAACTAAAGTTTGATTATCCCCCCCCCACACCCCTCCAACTACCACCACCACCACCACCACCAAACACACACATGCATGCATCCCATTCCCATCACCGTCACGATTATCACTGTCCCAACCCCTGCAATCATCTACACATGTTGGATCGACTTGAAGTTCCATCAGTATCCCCCCCCCCCCCCCCCCCCCCCCCCCCCCCCCCCCCCCTGCCCCAAACACACTCACACATCCATCCCATTCCCATCATCCACCGCTGTCCTGACTATCACTATTAAGCCCAGCAATCATAAGATCTATCCCGACAACCCAGCAATCATTTACAGACCTTGGATCGGCTTGAACCACCATCAGTATTACCCCACCCACCCACCCACCCTAACACACACATCCACCCCATTCCCATCATCCATCGCCGTCCTGACTATGACTTTCCCAAGCCCAGCAATCACAAGGTATATCCCGACAACCCAGCAATCATCTACAAACCGTGGATCGGCTTGAACCACTACCAGTATAACCCCATCCACCCACCCAAACACACTCATCCATCCCATTCACATCATCCATCGCTGTCCTGACTGTCACAATCCCAAGCCCAGCAATCACAAGATCTATCCCAGCAACCCTGCAATGATTGGATTTACAAACCTTGGGTCGACCTGAATTGCCATATCAATGAGGGGTCCGATAGATGCACCTTGGCAAAAGCTGAAACCGGCTAGAAGTCCATATCGATTGTACTGCAAGCCAAGGGAGGGCGGTACATGTGATGAGTGAAATTACCACATTCACCAAGCTTGTCTAGTCACACAACCATGTACAAAACCCTGAAGCCAGTCCCCAGGTTTATTCTCGCAGGACACTCACACACACATTTGCATACACAATCACACACTCACAAACAAATGGAAATATGCACACAAGCTGTGACACCGGCCCTGGATTGTTCTAGAATGTCATATAAGCAGGGTCTTTTTGAGAATTTTCCATTTGCAATGACATGATCACTGACATGCACAGCCTCTTGCATGTATCTTCTTACAGTCCAAGAGGAGCCAATCAGGCAGGGCTTTTTTCTCAAATCTGAAAGTGGATTTTTCTAGCTTTAAGGTTTTAGGCCTCCCCAAGGGACAGCGTTTTGGTGCTTTCTAAAGCTTTTATAGCTTTTTAGGGCAAACCACATTTTTGTAATTGTCTAGCAATAGTTTTGCCAAAACGGGGTAAAAACTAGCAATCGCTTTAAATATCAGAAATAAATAGCCCTGCAATCAGGCTAAATGGACTTGCCAAATCCGAGATTCCGGAATATGAACACTGCTCTCTCTTGACGTCGACTTCTGTAAACTTCAACCTTACTATTATGTGGCAGCACAGTATTCAATACAGTTAAGTAATCAAGATAACTCTAGGCTACCAGGAGCCTTTTGTGAGACCCTCATGAGTGGGGATATGCTAGTTTTACTTTGTTTTGATTTCATGGTCTATCAGCCTTCAGGCTGCTCACCGTCTGCAGGTGGAGTAAACTGGAGGATAAACAGTAAGCAGGAGGATATGCTAGTCATGTCTATGGAATATGATATTACTGACTTACCAGGTTATAGGGAGTGGTTGGGCTCAAACCCAATCCAATAAGGCATCCGAAAGAGGCAATCTGGGTAATGAACCTGAGCGTAGGAATTGAAGTTGGTTACATGGCTCCAGCCAATATTTGGTAGTAGCAACAACACTCTTCACATAAAATCATATTTTATTCTCAGTCTTCAAACCAAACTGCCATTAACAAACCAGGTTTGCGTGTGATCTTCCTCACCCCAAATAGTGAAGCAGAATCAAGTCGGATACACAAAGGGAAATATCAAACTGTGGAGAGCATGGTGCTGAGGAGAGGATTTGCAAGGCTAGCCGAGGAAGCAGTCAGCATAAGTGTCTGAGCATCTAACCACACCACACAGAATCACCCCAAGCAGTCAGCATTACGGTCTCAGCATCTGACCACATCACACCTACCCAACCCAAGCAGTCAGCATAACTGTCTAAGCATCTGATCACACCACAAAGACTCACCCCGAGATGCCCATGGCCAGGTGAGCATAGACTCCCAACGCGAGAACCAGCATGGAGACCGCAAGAGTGGCATAGGTCTTTTGGAGGTGCTTCTGAACTCCGACATCCCTACGCCAACAAGAGATTGTGAGAGTGCTATCCGGGAGGAAGAGCAAACTGAGGGTGGATGCGATCGGACTAGCAGGATCCAAGAAGGATCCAGAAGCTACTACATATCTGTCTAACAGGGCAGCTCTGCAAGCTAGTCTGAAAATAAAAGAAATAATGCTGCATTGCTTCTCGATCATGCTTGCTTACAAGCTTGTGAACTTGAAAACCGACTGCGGGGTTGCAACGCCTGCCCCACCGAAGCTACCCGACAAGCGAGAGATAAAATCCATTATGAGCGGAACTGGAGCAAGGTTTATATCAATAGGGCTAGTTTCTCAATTGAGTGAAGATTGTATGGCCGAGGGATCTTGCTGAACGCAACAATGCATAAACAACAACTCTAATATATTGCGCAAGACTATATTACGTGGAGAAGAAGGTCTGTAGAAGCTGGCACGTGTCCCCTTCAAGGCTTGGCGTGTCAGGTTTGTTCCAGCCTCCCCGATCCTCGCAAGTGCACGCCCCCCCCCCCCAACCCCGCCCCCCCCCCCCCCCCAACCCCCCCTTTGGTCTCCCCGGCGTCCCCGGCCCCCGCCTGCAGTACGTCCCAGTGTGACACAATTTGACAGAGCAGGGTGGCAAACAGCCGAAGTTATAGAAGAATGAACAATTGTTGAGTATACAAGCCTCGAAGACCATATTCTGTCTGCTTCTCCAGGCCAAATAACTCGTCAACGTTCACGTAGAGCACTTTGAGCCTTAACAGCATCGCTAGTCCCTCAAGATGCCTAAAAACACCGTGAAGCTCATTTCTGCTGAGGGGTTTGAGTTCATCATAGATTACAAGGCTGCGTGCGTATCCAACACCATCCGCAATATGCTTAGCAGCCAAGGTGAGCAACGTGGACTCACGCCCCACGACTGAATATTCGTCTCGCGAGTTGGACGCATCCAGAAGCGCGGTTGCTTACCTTGCGCATATCCCTTCAGGAAGCTTTACGGAAACGGAGCTTGGGGAGGTGAAGTTCCCAGAAATCTCAACCCCCATCTTGGAGAAAGTTTGCCAATACTTCTATTACAAGCTGAGATATCAGAACTCGTGAGTTCCCTTAATGCAGGAGTATTGGAATTCTCCTTCCATTATAGATCTAGCAATCCTGGCATGCCCACAGCTTGGAGCCGGGCTCAGCTAAGCTACCAGACTTTTCAGATCTGCAATTCCAGTTATCAGCTGACTGTACTATGTCACGAGAGGGTAATATGCACTCCACCAGGGCCCCCCTTGCCAGGAGTCCATCAGGCTAGACACCCAGAAACCTAGTTAGAGATTTGTGTGATAAGGCCAACGGCACCATTGCTGGCAGGTCCCACTGGGTCTCGCTGGCACGTCGGCGTGGGGGATACAGTCATGACATATCCTGGGTAGATAAATAGTCTGACAGGTTGCACTGGGTGGCAGCGTTCCCTCATGTAACTCCCCCTCATGTTTTGTTTGCTAGGCACGTCGGTGTGGGACATGTTTATGACATATCCTGAGTAGATGAATAGTCACCGGCTCACATGCATATAAGTGGTTGGGCGCATATGTTTGAGTGAACCTGCGTGTGCACATTGTGTCCCTTAGCATGCTCATTTGTGGGCGGGCAGTTGGGCGCATATGCTTGAGTGAACTTGCATGTTAGCATTGTCCCCCTATGCATGTTCATTTTGGGGTGGGTGGGTGGTCCATACTCGTAGCCAGGGCCAAGGGTATGGATCAGCTAATCTGAACCCAAGATGGGATGAGCAATGTGGCACTGTTTGATTTTTGTCCCAATGGCAGTGATCTACCTCACCTCACCTCATCCCATCCCATCTCATAAATTGATGTATGCCACCCCATCACCCCATCCATCGCCTTGCCCTGTTCCCCTAACTCAAGGCAGCTTCCCGCCCATTCCAATAGCCAGCCACTGGGTCAAAATCAATCCTGCATTGTAGTGCCAGGCATGTTAGCTTTCTGGCCAGAGGTTTCTGTTTGTTTCAGACAGGGGTTCTTCTGATAGCGATCAAGGATTTGGTACCTTCCAAGGTCCTGGTAGCGATTTGGGTAGGCCGGCTGAAGGGCCTGCCCGGGCGGGTTGGGGGGCTGGGCCAAGACTTGAGTCTCATGGTAGTGGATGGTTTGGCGAAAACAGGGTCACAGGTAGCAATCACTACTGGAAGCGGAAAGAAAAAGCTATATTTAAGGCGCACTAGCTAGCGACAAGTTTGGCCCAAGGACAGGGAAAAGGAGCTGCCTAGAAGCTGCTACGCTTAGCTAAAAAAAGAATCAGTGCATTAAGGCAAAACATCATGCATTTAGTCATTTGATTGTGCCCACATCTGCTTTATGCATATGCCTGGCACGTAGGATGCTCAGGTGCAACTTGTTGTCCTTTTCCTGACCTGTCCCTTGTTTCTTTTTATGCAAAAACATAATCTATTTAGTCATTTGGTTGTGTCCACATCTTCCCCATGCATATCCCTGCCACACTGAACAATAAGGTGCCACTAGTTGTCCTTTTCCTTACCTGCCCCTTGTGTCTTTTTATGCAGAAACATCATCTATTTAGTCATTTGGTTGTGTCCACATCTTCCACATGCACACACATGTCCACATCTTCCCCATGCATATGCCTGCCACACTGGATACTACGGTGCCACTAGTTGTCCTTTTCCTGACCTTCCCTTTTTTATTATGCAGGACGACGAAGAACATCCCTGAGTTCAAGGTAGGTGTTTGTATTGAGTGGGTGTGGGTCGGTGTATTGGGTGGGTGGGTGGGCGTATTGTGTATTGGGTGAGTGGGTGGGTGTATTTGGTGGGTGTGGGTGAGTCAGTGATTTTGTTTTCAAATCTTTAAGTGCTTTTTTTCTAGTTAAATGGTTCTGGGCCTCCTCCAGGGACAGCGTTGTAGTGGTTTGTCCAGCTTTTTGTACCTTTATAGGGTCATTTAGGCCAACAAAAAACTGTTTTTACAACTTGTTATAGCGATAATTTCGCTTAATTGGGTTCAAAACTAGCTTCGCTATGTATAGTGGGGAAATCCCTGGGGTGGGTGGGTTGGTTTGTATTGAAGAGGGCATTATAATTCTATATAGTTGGTGGAGGGAGGAGAGGAGGGGGAAAAAACACCCCTTTAACACAAGAAGTGGATTACACCAGTAGTCATGTGCCACGGAGACAAACTCATCTCACAAGCTGCACAGAGTATATATTGCCTCCTGTACTAACATTCTTGCCACACGTTGCGTAGTCCCTACTGCCTAGAGGGTGGCACTTACTATGTCTGCCATGCCGACTTTCCCCAGCTGCGGCGTGTGGGAGGGTCCTCTTTAACACCACGCCCCTCAAGGCGTTTCTTTTCTGGGGGGCGGGAGCCCCCAGGGTTTCCCCATTTTCCGTTTGTGCGTCCGATCGTACGTCCGACCAACCGAAGAGTTGGAGCCTGACACGTCAGCCAACTGTCGTAACTAACTGGCTTCTGTCAGCTCCATCGTTGCCACCTGTCGTTATTTTGCCATCACACTCCGCCAATTTTCTGCGTCGCTTGCGACACTGCATAGGACTTGTTCTCTTTCCTGTTCAACAATTCTCTTTTTTCTTTTCTTCAAACTTCTTTCACCTATTGGTGTTTGATCCCAGTACACGCACACACACACCACCCCAATCCCCATACTTCTTAAACTGCTGGTGTTTGGTTCCATCACACACACACACACACCTCCAACCCTAATCCCCATGCTTCTTTAACCTGCTGGTGTTTGACCCCAGCGCGCACACCTACACACCTCCCACCCCAATCCCCATACTTCTTTAACCTGCTGGTGTTTGTTCCCATCACACACACACCTCCCAGCCCAATCCCCAAACTTCTTGAACCTGCTGGTGTTTGGTCCCATCACACACACACCTCCCACCCCAATCCCCAAACTTCTTAAACCTGCTAGTGTTTGATGCCAGCACAAACACACACACCTCCCGCCCCAATCCCCAAACTTCTTAAACCTGCTAGTGTTTGATGCCAGCACACACCCTCACACCTCCC
This sequence comes from Chlamydomonas sp. ICE-L, assembly GCA_013435795.1. Lineage (NCBI taxonomy): Eukaryota > Viridiplantae > Chlorophyta > Chlorophyceae > Chlamydomonadales > Chlamydomonadaceae > Chlamydomonas > Chlamydomonas sp. ICE-L. The sequence continues at coordinate 3,705,763 of JACBWV010000825.1, forward strand.
ACCCCAATCCCCAAACTTCTTAAACCTGCTAGTGTTTGATGCCAGCACACGCCCGCACACCTCCCACCCCAATCCCCAAACTTCTTAAACCTGCTAGTGTTTGATGCCAGCACACACCCACACACCTCCCACCCCAATCCCCAACCTTCTTAAACCTGCTGGTGTTTGTTCCCATCACACACACACCTCCCACCCCAATCCCCAAACTTCTTTAAACCTGCTGGTGTTCGGTACCAGCACACACGTACCTCCCAGCCCAATCTCCAAACTTCTTTCACCTGCTGGTGTCTGATCCCATCACACACACACCTCCCAGCCCAATCCCCAAACTTCTTGAACCTGTTAGTGTTTGGTCCCAGCACGCACACACACACACACCTCCCACCCCAATCCCCAAACTTCTTTTACCTGCTGGTGTTTGGTCCCATCACACACACACACACACACACCACCCCAATGCCCAAACGTCTTTTACCTGCTGGTGTTTGGTCCTAGCACACACACTCACAACACCCCAATCACCAAACTTCGTAAGCCTGCTGTTTTTAATACCAGCACACACACTCACACCTCCCAGCCCAATCCCCAAACTTCTTTAACCTGCTGGTGTTTGGTCCCAGCACTAGCAAACAGGCTGACCCCCCTCAACTTCACGCCTCGCCAGAGGGCTAACATGTATGCATTCATCCGTTTGCTCATTTGTTCATTTATTCATTTGTGTATTTGTTCATTCACTCATTCATTCGTTTATTTGTTCATGCGTCCATCCATTCATTTATTCATTCATCCATCCATTCGTTCATCCATCCATTCATTCATTCTTGCTCTGCTTGTCCCCCAGGTGCCCCCTGAGGTTGCTCTTGAGCTGTTGATGGCCGCCAACTTTCTGGACGCTTGAGAGCAGCTAATACTCGCTTTCATCGTTGCAATCATTCGCACAGTCAGCCACTAAGGGGGGCTCCCCTTCTGGGCACCAGGAAAAAAATAATCGCCATCATCAACATCACTGTCAGGGAGAGGAAAGGATGGCACGTAAATGTGATTTGAGGGATGGCTGGATGACCCCCGGGTGTTGTAGAGTGGGCTTATCATTACATTACATTGCCATTGACAGCCGCGGGTCAACTATGACCTGCCTATGACAATGAAAATGGAATTGTTTGTTCCTTTGTATGTGCTCCCCTTAAGCTGCCAGAGCTGAAGGGAGCAGCGAGCGGGAGTTGAGGTCGTTTGTTTCTGTTGTCGCGGGATTAGATGTTTAGCTGCGTAATACTGCCCCTTTTTAACATATTTATTGTTGTGTACTTCAGTATTGGGGCAATACAGTGTGAAATTTGGTACATGCCATATATGCAGCATGGTGACTGCCGTACATGCGATGGTAGTTACTGTACAAGCCGTCCAGGGTTGTCCAGGACACTGCGTCCTTCGTCACAGACGCAACATTGATGGGTACGTTGCGTCGCAGGAACGTGGGGAGGGTCTGCTGACCAGAAGGAAGGCTCCGTTGCTGGGTATACAATTTGTTGCTGGCTATACAATTCGTTGCGTCTCAGGCAGCAGGGCTGGGGGTCCTCCTGACGTACCCTGGAGCCGACTGCTCTGTCTATCTGTTATGGTACGACTTATAGATCATACCATGGTGACTTGTACACGCCTGGTATTGTCACTACCAGGCGTGGACCATACCAGGCGTGGACAAGTCACTATGGTATGATCTATAAGTCGTACCATAACACTATCTATCTAGATATGGTACGATCTATAGTCACTATGGTACGATCTATAGTCACTATGGTACGATCTATAGTCACTATGGTACGATCTATAGTCACTATGGTACGATCTATAGTCACTAAGGTACGATCTATAGTCACCATGGTACGATGTATAAGTTGACCATAACATTATCTCTCCACGAGCACGCAGTGTGTATGATTGTCCCCTTGAGCCCTTGTCTGCAGAAGTCTTGGAGCAAGTGTTTTGTGGAACTATGTACTACTGCCCTGGTGTAGCATGCTAACACCAATATTACAGCAACAACAACAACAACAACAACACATTCTTCTTGGAAAAATAACAGTAGCCAGACAGCATGATGTGGCCACGATGCCTGCAACTGCATGCATCGGCGGTGATTCTTTTCAATGAGGTGGATCCTACGGTGACTATAGCTAGCTCCGGCTTACGCTGTGGTGTCCTTAACTTCACGTCCTGTGAGTAACTGTCTTACACGGATGTAACAATTTCAATTTCAATAGCCAGACAGGTTGAATGGGGTCCTTTGTACCCGTCCTCTTAATAATGATATCATACATGGTATATTAGCATGTATGCTTGTGTGTCCATCCGTAAAGTAGGAATTTGTATGTCCGTATTTATATATCACTTCTGCCCAGTACCAGATATACCGGTACCTTTAACCTTAAAATTGTGTATGTTGAGTATTTGTAAATATTTACGATCTACATTTCTAGAGTCTAGACCTATTCTGGTTCGTCTCACCGTGGCCTGCGATCCGCCTGTCCTAGTGTTCAGCAGAAGTCTTCCCATCACCGGTGTACTTCAGCAGTCTATCTATCGTCCCAGCCTTCAGCAGAAGTCTCCTCATCACAGGTGTACTTCATAAGTCTGTTTATCTTCCCAGATTCCCAGCCTAGTAAAAGTCTTCTCATAATCTCATCACCGGTGTACTTTGTTAGTCTGTCTATCTTCCCAGACTCCCAGCCTTCAGCAGAAGTATTCTCATCATTGGTTTAGTTTTCGGTGAATTCAGGGCCCCCGTCAGTAAAACGACTGTTTGGGGTCCAGTTCATCAATATTTTATCTTTTTAGCGCTTCCTGTCACGGTTGGGCAAGTCCTTTACACCTATTTGGCCTACCCCTGGACTGTAACAAACAGGCATACATCGGTGTGTTTCAGCAGTCCAGTATAAAACTGCCGGAAGTAACAAAAAGAAGTCCAAGATCCATGCCGTGTACATCAAAGTGTTTCACGCATAGCCCTATTGCGCTGCCTATGGTACCCAGATAAGTAAGCATCTTTTGATGAGATTAAACGCGACTGTTTTTTATGATGATGACGATTTCATTTCCTGGTAATTATTTTTCTGTTTAAGAAGTGAGCAGCCAAATTGCTGGCATGAGCAGCCAAGTTGGAGTTAATGCGACCAAACCAACTCTGGAAATGGAACATAAAGATATAGCTTGGGTGCTACCGAACAAATGTTGTACAGTTGTGCACCAACAGCAAATAAGCTGGTGACATACTGCAAAATAACAGTTGATTGTAGAGGAGGTCGAGGATATATCGGTGTGTATCCATATGTTTCTTCTTCTCTCCCCTCCCCAACCGCCCGTTTAATGCTGGTCTTTTTCTTAGGCTTATATGCTATATTGCTATAGTTTTCTGTTGTAAGCGAAGGTGTGAGCCATTCGACCGTCTGATCACATGGTTGAATCGTTCATAACACCGTTTACATCTTCTTATCCACCCTCTACCAAGCTTGTGTGTTGTGTAATAGGAACTTTGTGGACGTCGCTTGCTTGATTGATTCTTTGCCACGTTGCTTTATTGCTTGTACCCTGTGATGATGATATCTTGTTACATATATCTATAAATGTGACAAGAAACGTAAAGTTTAATTATATGCATAGCATGAACTCTGGTCTCCCAACCATAACGAATGGTTGGGGATCAGTTCACCAGCGCGTGTTTCCTTAACTGCCTTGCCTTTTTTTGAAGGTCGGGCAAGCCCCATCAGCCTAATTGGTTGCATGCATACACTGCTCAAGAAAACACGTATGTAGTGGAGACAGTTAACAATCCTTGAATTGACCATGACTGCCCAACAAGTTCGTCATTGAGAAAGTCCCTTCAGCCTAGTTGGCCTACCCTGGACTGGAACACACTTAGCGGTGCCCACTAACTGTCCCGAGCAATAGCAGGATGGAATCAGGGTTGTTCAGGGGCAACCCCAAATCTGCTTCTAGAGACGCAGCCTGTCACAAAATCTGCTTCTTGAGACACAACCGGTCTCCAAGTCTGTGTCTTGGACGCAACAGACCCATTGGATCTGCGTCTGCGACATAAGATGCAGCGTTCTGAACAAACCTGGATGGAATATACAAGCATATGTACCAGGGTACTTCAGGAGGACCCCCAGCTCCCCCCCTTCCTTCTGGTAAACGGACCCTCCCCACATAGCGTCTGCGACGGAGGACGCAGCGTCCTGAACAGCCCTGGATGGAATATACGAGCATATGTACCAGGGTACTTCAGGAGGACTCCCAGCTCCCCCCCTTACCTCTGGTCAACGGACGCTCCCCACACAGCGTCTGCGACGAGGGACGCAGCGTGCCAGCGTCCTGAACAACCCTGGATGGAATATACAAGCATATGTAGCAGGGTACTTCAGGAGGACTCCCAGCTCCCCCCCCTTCCTTGTGGTAAACAGACCCTCCCCCTGCGACTGAGGACGCAGCGTCCTGAACAACCCTGGATGGAATATACGTAGGGAACGGCAAATCATATGATGTTGACCAACGACGAGTATGATATCATATGATATCATACAAAAATCATATGATTTAATATTGTATGATATGATGCCCTAGGCCAAAGTTACTTAGTCAAACCTCCGGCATCATATGATATCATATGCTGACATGATATCATATGATATCATATTGCCGACCCCTAAATATACGAGGATATGTAGCAGGGTACTTCATGAGGACTCCCAGCTCCCCCCCTTCCTTGTGGTAAACGGACTCTCCCCCTGCGACTGAGGACGCAGCGTCCTGAACAGCCCTGGATGGAATATACGAGCACATGCACTCCCAGTCTCTCATCACATCGAAAATCGAGGATTGAAACACTACTCCAAGATGAGGTACTCTTTAATGTATTCAGGCAGCTTCCCCAACATATCCTCCCCCTTCAATTTCACAGCGCTACTGTTCTGGCTCATTATCTGCCCCCTGCAGCTCCAACAGAAGGAGGCAGTAGGAGTGGCACCGGCATCTGCGCCTGCCTTGGGGCCAAGTTGGACGCAGCTGGTATCTCGGCCACTCAGTGGAGCTTTGCATACGCCACATAGCTTGGCAGAATCAAAGGCAGGCGAAGAAGAAGGGTCTGCATGTTGGTGGTGGTTGCTGGTGGTGGTTGGTGGGGGAAGAGTAAGGGTCTTCACATTGTTGGTGGTTGGTGGTTGTGTGGGGGGGGGGGGAAGAAGACGGGTCTGCATGTTGTTGGTGGTTGGTGGTTAGTGGTGGTTGGTGGGGGAAGAAGAAGGGTCTGCATATTGGCATGGGGTTGGTGGTTGTGGTTGGTGAGGGAAGAAGAAGGGTCTGCATATTGGCAGGGGGGGTGGTGGTTGGTGGTTGAGGTTGGTGGGGGAAGAAGAAGGGTCTGTATATTGTTGGTGCTTGGAAGTTGTGGTTGGTGGGGGAAGAAAAATCTGCATGTTGTTGTTGGTTGGTGATGGTGGTTGTGGTTGGTGGGGGAAGAAGTAGGGTCTACATTGTTGGTGGTTGGTGGTTGTGATTGGTGGGGGAAGAAGAAGGGTCTGCATGTTGTTGGTGGTTAGTGGGGGAAGAAGAAGGGTCTTTATATTGTTGGTGGTTGGTGGTTGTGGTTGGTGGGGGAAGAAGAAGGGTCTGCATATTGTTGGTGGTTGTGGTTGGAGGGTGGTTGATGGGGGAAGAAGAAGGGTCTGCATGTTGGCAGGGGGTGTATAGGAAGGGTCTGCTGATATTCGCTAGGGGGGCATGGGAAGGAGAGCGCTCTGCATATTGGCAGGGGGCACACGGAAAGGGGTCCTTGGTATTCGCTAGGGGGGCATGGGAAGGAGAGCGCTCTGCATATTAACAGGGGGCACACAGATAGGGGCCGTTGGTATTCGCTAGGGGGGCATGGGAAGGAGAGCGCTCTGCATATTAGCAGGGGGCACACAGATAGGGGCCGTTGGTATTCGCTAGGGGGGCATGGGAAGGAGAGCGCTCTGCATATTGGCAGGGGGCACACGGACAGGGGCTGTTGGTATTCGCTAGGGGGGCATGAGAAGGAGAGCGCTCTGCATATTGGCAGGGGGCACACAGATAGGGGCCGTTGGTATTCGCTAGGGGGGCATGAGAAGGAGAGCGCTCTGCATATTGGCAGGGGGCACACGGGCAGGGGCCGTTGGTATTCGCTAGGGGGGCATGGGAAGGAGAGCGCTCTGCATATTGGCAGGGGACACACGGACAGGGGCCGTTGGTATTCGCTAGGGGGGCATGAGAAGGAGAGCGCTCTGCATATTGGCAGGGGGCACACGGACAGGGGCCGTTGGTATTCGCTAGGGGGGCATGAGAAGGAGAGCGCTCTGCATATTGGCAGGGGGCACACGGACAGGGGCCGTTGGTATTCGCTAGGGGGACATGGGAAGGAGAGCGCTCTGTATATTGGCAGGGGGCACACGGACAGGGGCCGTTGTTATTGGCTGAGGGTGTGTAAAGGGTCGGTGTACATGAGCTGCGTTTTCGTCCCACTTGCCTGATCTATTTAAAGGATTTTCACTTCAGAAGTTATGAGGCAAGTTGGACACCCCCCTGAGTGCAACAAATCCTTTATCGTCATCACTTTCTCCACATTTGCACACCGGTCGTTTGTCTGTCACATTCCCCGGTTTTAAAATATCCAAATACCCCCCCCCCCCCCCCCCCCCCCCCCCCCCCGCCCTCCCACCCTGCCGGATGTGAGGAGCGGCTCGTCTTGGGTCAAAAATTGCCTGACTATGACAAAGCAATGTAGAGTAGTGCAATGCAGTGCAGTGCAGTGCAGTGTACTGCTTTGCAGTGTAATGTAGCGTAATGTAGTGTAGGGTAATGCAATGCAGTGCAGTGTATTGCATTGCATTGCAGTGTAATGTAGCGTTGTGAAGTGTAGTGTACTGAAACGCAACGCGGCATACAAAATACTCTACCCCATTCTTCCATTGGGAGGGGTCAACCATACTGGGTGGAGTACTGCTTGTACTGCACATGTTTACTCCGCCTGCAGACGGTGAGCAGCCTAAAAGCTGATAGACCAGGTAATCAGAACCAAAGAAAACCAATGAGTACCCTACCTCCGTCTTCCCCTGGGAGGGTCTACCATACTGGGTGGAGTACTGCTCGTACTGCACATATTTACTCCGCTTGGTGAGCTGCCTGATGGCTGATATACCAGGTAATCAGAACCAAAGAAAAGCAACGAGTATCCTACCTCCGTTCTTCCACTGGGAGTGGTCTACCATACGCATCCAATGCCCCCCTCTTGCTCTGCCAGCAGGCGGTGAGCGTCCCGAAGGCTGATAACAATGTAATAAATCTAATCCAATCTAATGCAATCCAATCGGCATCCTCCCTCCTTCTTCCACTGGGAGGGGTCTACCATACACATCCAGTGGCTCCCTCTTGCTCCGCCCGCAGACAGTGAGCGGCCTTAAGGCTGATAAACGATGAAAGTAGAACAAGCCAATCCAATCTACTCCAATCCAATCCGATCAGTACCCTACCTTGCTCTTCCACTAGGAGGGGTCTACCATACTGGGTGGAGTACTGCTCGTACTGCAAATGTTTACTCCGCTTGCAGACGGTGAGCAGCCTGATGGCTGATATACCAGGTAATCAGAACCAAAGAAAAGCAATGAGTATCCCACCTCGGTTCTTCCACTGGGAGGAGTCTACCATGCGCATCCAGTGGCTCCCTCTTGCCCAGTCTGCAGACGCTGAGCGGCCCAAGGCTGATAAACGATGTAATGCATCCCATCCAATCGAATCAGCATCCTACCTGTCTCCCACTGGGAGGGGTCTACCATGAAAATCCAGTGGCCCCCTCTTGCCCAGTCTGCAGACGGTGAGTGGCCCAAGGCTGATAAACAATGTGATACACCCAATCCAATCAGCATCCTACCTGCCTTCCACTGGGAGGAGTCTACCATACGCATCCAATGGCTCCCTCTTGCTCTGCCCGCAGACGGTGAGCGGCCCAAGGTTGATAAAAAATGTAATGCATCCAATCCAATCGAATCAGCATCCTACCTGTCTCCCACTGGGAGGGGTCTACCATAAACATCCAGTGGCTCCCTCTTGCCCAGTCTGCAGACGGTGAGTGGCCCAAGGCTGATAAAAAATGTAATAACTCCAATCCAATCGAATATAATCCAACCAGCATCCTACCTCTGTTTTCCAATGGGAGAGGCCTACCATACGCATCCAGTGGCTCCCACTTGCTCCGCCAGCAGACGGTGAGTGGCCCAAGGCTGATTAACGATGTGATACATCCAATCCAATCAGCATCCTACCTGTCTTCCACTGGGAGGAGTCTACCATACGCATCCAATGGCTCCCTCTTGCTCTGCCCGCAGACGGTGAACGGCCCAAGGTTGATAAACAATGTAATAACTCCAATCCAATCCAATATAATCCAACCAGCATCCTACCTCTGTTTTCCAATGGGAGGGGTATACCATACGCATCCAGTGGCTCCCTCTTGCTCTGCCCGCAGACAATGAACAGCCTGAAGGCTGATAAAAGATGTTAAACACGCAATCCAATCCTAGCCAATCCAATCCAACCAGCATCCTACCTCTGTCTTCCACTGGGAGGGGTCTACCGTTCGCATCCAGTGTCTCCCTCTTACGTGCTATGTCAATGTCATTCCAAGGTGGTGTTATGATTATACTACCCATGTTTACTCCGCTTGCAGACGGTGAGTAGCCCGAAGGCTGATACACCATCTAATAAAACCGAAGCAATCATTTTTGGCTTGGCTTGGCTTGGCCGGCAGACGGTGAGTACCCTGAAGGCTGATAGACCATGCAATCCAACCAAAGTAATCATTTTTGGCTTGGCTTGGCTCGGCCCGCAGAGGGTGAGTAGCCCGAAGGCTGATAGAGCATCTAATCTAATCGAACCAAACTAAACCCATCAATATCCTACCTCCTTCTTCCACTGGGAGGGGTCTACCATACGCATCCAGTGGCTCCCTCTTGCTCTGCCCGCATACGGTGAGTAGCCTGAAGGCTGACAGACCACCTAATAAAACCAAAGCATTATTTTTTGGCTTGGCTTGGCTTGACCCGCAGAAGGTGAGTAGGCTGATAGATCATCTAATAAAACCAAACCCATCAATATCCTACCCCTTTCTTCCACTGGGAGGGGTCTACCATAAGCATCCAGTGGCTTCCTCTTGCTCTGCCCGCATACGGTGAGCAGCCTGAAGGCTGATGGACCATCTAATAAAACTAAGCCAAACCAATCAATATCCTACCTCCTTCTTCCACTGGGAGGGGTCTACCATACGCATCCAGTGGCTCCCTCTTGCGAGCAATGTCAACGTCATTCCAAGGGAAGGGCTGCAAGTTGAAAGCGGTCTTCAAGATCGTGTGTGTCACAGAAGGAACGTTTTCCTGGACACGGGAGGCATGGGGAGGCGTAGGGCGTGGGAGAGAGTGGGTGGGGGGAGGGGTGTGTGTGTGTGTGTGGGGGGGGGGGGGGGGGGGGGGGGAGGGGAGAGGAGGGAGGGAGGGAGGCATGGGGAGAAGTGGGGTGGGGGGGGGGGGTGGGGAGGGAGGGAGGGAGGAGGGAGGGGGGAGGGGAGGGAGGGGTGGGGTGGGGTGGGGGGGGAGGCATGGGGAGGCGTGGGGGGGGAGGGGAGGGAGGCGTGGGGGGGGAGGGAGGGAGGAGGGAGGGGGGCGGGGAGGGAGGGAGGCATGGTAAGGTGTGGGAGGAGTCAAAAGTGTGGGAAGGCGTGGTGAGGGCAGGAGTGGGAGGTGAGAGGAGGCTTGGGGAGAGGAGGAGTGGGAGGTGAGAGGAGGCGTAGGAGACGTGGTGAGCTGAGTTGAGGGGAGGAGTGGGGAGGCGTGATTGGGCGGGGGGAGGCGTGGGCAGGTGTGGGGATACATGGGGCAGTCGACTCACACCAGGGTTGTTCAAAAGGTTTTGTTTCACACCTCAAACAAATATTTTAGAGGTGCCGGTGCGTTGGACATGTAGCTTATGGCTCATCAGACGTAGATGTTGGATCTTCGCCTACCACACCCCCACATCTGTAAACAACCCTGATTCACATACCTGCAGCCCACACACAAAGCCCTCAGCCAGCTGGTTGATGGAGTGCCTGGACTTCTCTGGGAAGACAGGCAGGGGCGAGGCGGGGGTGATGCCTCTGAACCTTGCCAGGCACGCCAACTCCTTGGCTGTCACCTCCCTTGCCGGCGAGACCAGGATGGGCATTTCATGTCCATACCGCGCATCCACCAGCTGCACGTCACCAGGTAGAGAGAAGCACACACCCTCACACCTCCCACCCCAATCCCCAAACTTCTTAAACCTGCTAGTGTTTGATGCCAGCACACACCCGCACACCTCCCACCCCAATCCCCAAACTTCTTAAACCTGCTAGTGTTTGATGCCAGCACACACCCACACACCTCCCACCCCAATCCCCAACCTTCTTAAACCTGCTGGTGTTTGTTCCCATCACACACACACCTCCCACCCCAATCCCCAAACTTCTTTAAACCTGCTGGTGTTCGGTACCAGCACACACGTACCTCCCAGCCCAATCTCCAAACTTCTTTCACCTGCTGGTGTCTGATCCCATCACACACACACCTCCCAGCCCAATCCCCAAACTTCTTGAACCTGTTAGTGTTTGGTCCCAGCACGCACACACACACACACCTCCCACCCCAATCCCCAAACTTCTTTTACCTGCTGGTGTTTGGTCCCATCACACACACACACACACACACACCACCCCAATGCCCAAACGTCTTTTACCTGCTGGTGTTTGGTCCTAGCACACACACTCACAACACCCCAATCACCAAACTTCGTAAGCCTGCTGTTTTTAATACCAGCACACACACTCACACCTCCCAGCCCAATCCCCAAACTTCTTTAACCTGCTGGTGTTTGGTCCCAGCACTAGCAAACAGGCTGACCCCCCTCAACTTCACGCCTCGCCAGAGGGCTAACATGTATGCATTCATCCGTTTGCTCATTTGTTCATTTATTCATTTGTGTATTTGTTCATTCACTCATTCATTCGTTTATTTGTTCATGCGTCCATCCATTCATTTATTCATTCATCCATCCATTCGTTCATCCATCCATTCATTCATTCTTGCTCTGCTTGTCCCCCAGGTGCCCCCTGAGGTTGCTCTTGAGCTGTTGATGGCCGCCAACTTTCTGGACGCTTGAGAGCAGCTAATACTCGCTTTCATCGTTGCAATCATTCGCACAGTCAGCCACTAAGGGGGGCTCCCCTTCTGGGCACCAGGAAAAAAATAATCGCCATCATCAACATCACTGTCAGGGAGAGGAAAGGATGGCACGTAAATGTGATTTGAGGGATGGCTGGATGACCCCCGGGTGTTGTAGAGTGGGCTTATCATTACATTACATTGTCATTGACAGCCGCGGGTCAACTATGACCTGCCTATGACAATGAAAATGGAATTGTTTGTTCCTTTGTATGTGCTCCCCTTAAGCTGCCAGAGCTGAAGGGAGCAGCGAGCGGGAGTTGAGGTCGTTTGTTTCTGTTGTCGCGGGATTAGATGTTTAGCTGCGTAATACTGCCCCTTTTTAACATATTTATTGTTGTGTACTTCAGTATTGGGGCAATACAGTGTGAAATTTGGTACATGCCATATATGCAGCATGGTGACTGCCGTACATGCGATGGTAGTTACTGTACAAGCCGTCCAGGGTTGTCCAGGACACTGCGTCCTTCGTCACAGACGCAACATTGATGGGTACGTTGCGTCGCAGGAACGTGGGGAGGGTCTGCTGACCAGAAGGAAGGCTCCGTTGCTGGGTATACAATTTGTTGCTGGCTATACAATTCGTTGCGTCTCAGGCAGCAGGGCTGGGGGTCCTCCTGACGTACCCTGGAGCCGACTGCTCTGTCTATCTGTTATGGTACGACTTATAGATCATACCATGGTGACTTGTACACGCCTGGTATTGTCACTACCAGGCGTGGACCATACCAGGCGTGGACAAGTCACTATGGTATGATCTATAAGTCGTACCATAACACTATCTATCTAGATATGGTACGATCTATAGTCACTATGGTACGATCTATAGTCACTATGGTACGATCTATAGTCACTATGGTACGATCTATAGTCACTATGGTACGATCTATAGTCACTAAGGTACGATCTATAGTCACCATGGTACGATGTATAAGTTGACCATAACATTATCTCTCCACGAGCACGCAGTGTGTATGATTGTCCCCTTGAGCCCTTGTCTGCAGAAGTCTTGGAGCAAGTGTTTTGTGGAACTATGTACTACTGCCCTGGTGTAGCATGCTAACACCAATATTACAGCAACAACAACAACAACAACAACACATTCTTCTTGGAAAAATAACAGTAGCCAGACAGCATGATGTGGCCACGATGCCTGCAACTGCATGCATCGGCGGTGATTCTTTTCAATGAGGTGGTCCTACGGTGACTATAGCTAGCTCCGGCTTACGCTGTGGTGTCCTTAACTTCACGTCCTGTGAGTAACTGTCTTACACGGATGTAACAATTTCAATTTCAATAGCCAGACAGGTTGAATGGGGTCCTTTGTACCCGTCCTCTTAATAATGATATCATACATGGTATATTAGCATGTATGCTTGTGTGTCCATCCGTAAAGTAGGAATTTGTATGTCCGTATTTATATATCACTTCTGCCCAGTACCAGATATACCGGTACCTTTAACCTTAAAATTGTGTATGTTGAGTATTTGTAAATATTTACGATCTACATTTCTAGAGTCTAGACCTATTCTGGTTCGTCTCACCGTGGCCTGCGATCCGCCTGTCCTAGTGTTCAGCAGAAGTCTTCCCATCACCGGTGTACTTCAGCAGTCTATCTATCGTCCCAGCCTTCAGCAGAAGTCTCCTCATCACAGGTGTACTTCATAAGTCTGTTTATCTTCCCAGATTCCCAGCCTAGTAAAAGTCTTCTCATAATCTCATCACCGGCGTACTTAGTTAGTCTGTCTATCTTCCCAGACTCCCAGCCTTCAGCAGAAGTATTCTCATCATTGGTTTAGTTTTCGGTGAATTCAGGGCCCCCGTCAGTAAATCGACTGTTTGGGGTCCAGTTCATCAATATTTTATCTTTTTAGCGCTTCCTGTCACGGTTGGGCAAGTCCTTTACACCTATTTGGCCTACCCCTGGACTGTAACAAACAGGCATACATCGGTGTGTTTCAGCAGTCCAGTATAAAACTGCCGGAAGTAACAAAAAGAAGTCCAAGATCCATGCCGTGTACATCAAAGTGTTTCACGCATAGCCCTATTGCGCTGCCTATGGTACCCAGATAAGTAAGCATCTTTTGATGAGATTAAACGCGACTGTTTTTTATGATGATGACGATTTCATTTCCTGGTAATTATTTTTCTGTTTAAGAAGTGAGCAGCCAAATTGCTGGCATGAGCAGCCAAGTTGGAGTTAATGCGACCAAACCAACTCTGGAAATGGAACATAAAGATATAGCTTGGGTGCTACCGAACAAATGTTGTACAGTTGTGCACCAACAGCAAATAAGCTGGTGACATACTGCAAAATAACAGTTGATTGTAGAGGAGGTCGAGGATATATCGGTGTGTATCCATATGTTTCTTCTTCTCTCCCCTCCCCAACCGCCCGTTTAATGCGGTCTTTTTCTTAGGCTTATATGCTATATTGCTATAGTTTTCTGTTGTAAGCGAAGGTGTGAGCCATTCGACCGTCTGATCACATGGTTGAATCGTTCATAACACCGTTTACATCTTCTTATCCACCCTCTACCAAGCTTGTGTGTTGTGTAATAGGAACTTTGTGGACGTCGCTTGCTTGATTGATTCTTTGCCACGTTGCTTTATTGCTTGTACCCTGTGATGATGATATCTTGTTACATATATCTATAAATGTGACAAGAAACGTAAAGTTTAATTATATGCATAGCATGAACTCTGGTCTCCCAACCATAACGAATGGTTGGGGATCAGTTCACCAGCGCGTGTTTCCTTAACTGCCTTGCCTTTTTTTGAAGGTCGGGCAAGCCCCATCAGCCTAATTGGTTGCATGCATACACTGCTCAAGAAAACACGTATGTAGTGGAGACAGTTAACAATCCTTGAATTGACCATGACTGCCCAACAAGTTCGTCATTGAGAAAGTCCCTTCAGCCTAGTTGGCCTACCCTGGACTGGAACACACTTAGCGGTGCCCACTAACTGTCCCGAGCAATAGCAGGATGGAATCAGGGTTGTTCAGGGGCAACCCCAAATCTGCTTCTAGAGACGCAGCCTGTCACAAAATCTGCTTCTTGAGACACAACCGGTCTCCAAGTCTGTGTCTTGGACGCAACAGACCCATTGGATCTGCGTCTGCGACATAAGATGCAGCGTTCTGAACAAACCTGGATGGAATATACAAGCATATGTACCAGGGTACTTCAGGAGGACCCCCAGCTCCCCCCCTTCCTTCTGGTAAACGGACCCTCCCCACATAGCGTCTGCGACGGAGGACGCAGCGTCCTGAACAGCCCTGGATGGAATATACGAGCATATGTACCAGGGTACTTCAGGAGGACTCCCAGCTCCCCCCCTTACCTCTGGTCAACGGACGCTCCCCACACAGCGTCTGCGACGAGGGACGCAGCGTGCCAGCGTCCTGAACAACCCTGGATGGAATATACAAGCATATGTAGCAGGGTACTTCAGGAGGACTCCCAGCTCCCCCCCCTTCCTTGTGGTAAACAGACCCTCCCCCTGCGACTGAGGACGCAGCGTCCTGAACAACCCTGGATGGAATATACGTAGGGAACGGCAAATCATATGATGTTGACCAACGACGAGTATGATATCATATGATATCATACAAAAATCATATGATTTAATATTGTATGATATGATGCCCTAGGCCAAAGTTACTTAGTCAAACCTCCGGCATCATATGATATCATATGCTGACATGATATCATATGATATCATATTGCCGACCCCTAAATATACGAGGATATGTAGCAGGGTACTTCATGAGGACTCCCAGCTCCCCCCCTTCCTTGTGGTAAACGGACTCTCCCCCTGCGACTGAGGACGCAGCGTCCTGAACAGCCCTGGATGGAATATACGAGCACATGCACTCCCAGTCTCTCATCACATCGAAAATCGAGGATTGAAACACTACTCCAAGATGAGGTACTCTTTAATGTATTCAGGCAGCTTCCCCAACATATCCTCCCCCTTCAATTTCACAGCGCTACTGTTCTGGCTCATTATCTGCCCCCTGCAGCTCCAACAGAAGGAGGCAGTAGGAGTGGCACCGGCATCTGCGCCTGCCTTGGGGCCAAGTTGGACGCAGCTGGTATCTCGGCCACTCAGTGGAGCTTTGCATACGCCACATAGCTTGGCAGAATCAAAGGCAGGCGAAGAAGAAGGGTCTGCATGTTGGTGGTGGTTGCTGGTGGTGGTTGGTGGGGGAAGAGTAAGGGTCTTCACATTGTTGGTGGTTGGTGGTTGTGGTTGGGGGGGGGGGAAGAAGACGGGTCTGCATGTTGTTGGTGGTTGGTGGTTAGTGGTGGTTGGTGGGGGAAGAAGAAGGGTCTGCATATTGGCATGGGGTTGGTGGTTGTGGTTGGTGAGGGAAGAAGAAGGGTCTGCATATTGGCAGGGGGGTGGTGGTTGGTGGTTGAGGTTGGTGGGGGAAGAAGAAGGGTCTGTATATTGTTGGTGCTTGGAAGTTGTGGTTGGTGGGGGAAGAAAAATCTGCATGTTGTTGTTGGTTGGTGATGGTGGTTGTGGTTGGTGGGGGAAGAAGTAGGGTCTACATTGTTGGTGGTTGGTGGTTGTGATTGGTGGGGGAAGAAGAAGGGTCTGCATGTTGTTGGTGGTTAGTGGGGGAAGAAGAAGGGTCTTTATATTGTTGGTGGTTGGTGGTTGTGGTTGGTGGGGGAAGAAGAAGGGTCTGCATATTGTTGGTGGTTGTGGTTGGAGGGTGGTTGATGGGGGAAGAAGAAGGGTCTGCATGTTGGCAGGGGGTGTATAGGAAGGGTCTGCTGATATTCGCTAGGGGGGCATGGGAAGGAGAGCGCTCTGCATATTGGCAGGGGGCACACGGAAAGGGGTCCTTGGTATTCGCTAGGGGGGCATGGGAAGGAGAGCGCTCTGATATTATTAACCAGGGGGCACATCAGATAGGGGCGTTGGATTCGCTAGGGGGCAAGGTAAGAGAGCCTCTGCATATTAGCAGGGGGCACACAGATAGGGGCCGTTGGTATTCGCTAGGTAGTGGGGGGCATGAGAAGGAGAGCGCTCTGCATATTGGCAGGGGGCACACGGACAGGGGCCGTTGGTATTCGCTAGGGGGACAGGGAAGGAAGGAGCGCTCTGTATATTGGCAGGGGGCACAACGGACGGGGCGTTGTTATTGGCTGAGGTGGGTAAAGGTCGAGTGTACATGAGCTGCGTTTTCGTCCTTCCCACTTGCCTGACCTATTTAAAGGATTTTCACTTCAGAAGTTATGAGCAAGTGGCCACCCCCTGAGGCAACCAAATCCTTTATCGTCATCAATTTTCCAAATTTGCACACAGGTCGTTGTCTTGTCAACATTCCCCGGTTTTAAAATATCCAAATACCCCCCCCCCCCCCCCCCCCCCCCCCCCCCCCCGCCCTCCCACCCTGCCGGATGTGAGGAGCGGCTCGTCTTGGGTCAAAAATTGCCTGACTATGACAAAGCAATGTAGAGTAGTGCAATGCAGTGCAGTGCAGTGCAGTGTACTGCTTTGCAGTGTAATGTAGCGTAATGTAGTGTAGGGTAATGCAATGCAGTGCAGTGTATTGCATTGCATTGCAGTGTAATGTAGCGTTGTGAAGTGTAGTGTACTGAAACGCAACGCGGCATACAAAATACTCTACCCCATTCTTCCATTGGGAGGGGTCAACCATACTGGGTGGAGTACTGCTTGTACTGCACATGTTTACTCCGCCTGCAGACGGTGAGCAGCCTAAAAGCTGATAGACCAGGTAATCAGAACCAAAGAAAACCAATGAGTACCCTACCTCCGTCTTCCCCTGGGAGGGTCTACCATACTGGGTGGAGTACTGCTCGTACTGCACATATTTACTCCGCTTGGTGAGCTGCCTGATGGCTGATATACCAGGTAATCAGAACCAAAGAAAAGCAACGAGTATCCTACCTCCGTTCTTCCACTGGGAGTGGTCTACCATACGCATCCAATGCCCCCCTCTTGCTCTGCCAGCAGGCGGTGAGCGTCCCGAAGGCTGATAACAATGTAATAAATCTAATCCAATCTAATGCAATCCAATCGGCATCCTCCCTCCTTCTTCCACTGGGAGGGGTCTACCATACACATCCAGTGGCTCCCTCTTGCTCCGCCCGCAGACAGTGAGCGGCCTTAAGGCTGATAAACGATGAAAGTAGAACAAGCCAATCCAATCTACTCCAATCCAATCCGATCAGTACCCTACCTTGCTCTTCCACTAGGAGGGGTCTACCATACTGGGTGGAGTACTGCTCGTACTGCAAATGTTTACTCCGCTTGCAGACGGTGAGCAGCCTGATGGCTGATATACCAGGTAATCAGAAACAAAGAAAAGCAATGAGTATCCCACCTCGGTTCTTCCACTGGGAGGAGTCTACCATGCGCATCCAGTGGCTCCCTCTTGCCCAGTCTGCAGACGCTGAGCGGCCCAAGGCTGATAAACGATGTGATGCATCCCATCCAATCGAATCAGCATCCTACCTGTCTCCCACTGGGAGGGGTCTACCATGAAAATCCAGTGGCCCCCTCTTGCCCAGTCTGCAGACGGTGAGTGGCCCAAGGCTGATAAACAATGTGATACACCCAATCCAATCAGCATCCTACCTGCCTTCCACTGGGAGGAGTCTACCATACGCATCCAATGGCTCCCTCTTGCTCTGCCCGCAGACGGTGAGCGGCCCAAGGTTGATAAAAAATGTAATGCATCCAATCCAATCGAATCAGCATCCTACCTGTCTCCCACTGGGAGGGGTCTACCATAAACATCCAGTGGCTCCCTCTTGCCCAGTCTGCAGACGGTGAGTGGCCCAAGGCTGATAAAAAATGTAATAACTCCAATCCAATCGAATATAATCCAACCAGCATCCTACCTCTGTTTTCCAATGGGAGAGGCCTACCATACGCATCCAGTGGCTCCCACTTGCTCCGCCAGCAGACGGTGAGTGGCCCAAGGCTGATTAACGATGTGATACATCCAATCCAATCAGCATCCTACCTGTCTTCCACTGGGAGGAGTCTACCATACGCATCCAATGGCTCCCTCTTGCTCTGCCCGCAGACGGTGAACGGCCCAAGGTTGATAAACAATGTAATAACTCCAATCCAATCCAATATAATCCAACCAGCATCCTACCTCTGTTTTCCAATGGGAGGGGTATACCATACGCATCCAGTGGCTCCCTCTTGCTCTGCCCGCAGACAATGAACAGCCTGAAGGCTGATAAAAGATGTTAAACACGCAATCCAATCCTAGCCAATCCAATCCAACCAGCATCCTACCTCTGTCTTCCACTGGGAGGGGTCTACCGTTCGCATCCAGTGTCTCCCTCTTACGTGCTATGTCAATGTCATTCCAAGGTGGTGTTATGATTATACTACCCATGTTTACTCCGCTTGCAGACGGTGAGTAGCCCGAAGGCTGATACACCATCTAATAAAACCGAAGCAATCATTTTTGGCTTGGCTTGGCTTGGCCGGCAGACGGTGAGTACCCTGAAGGCTGATAGACCATGCAATCCAACCAAAGTAATCATTTTTGGCTTGGCTTGGCTCGGCCCGCAGAGGGTGAGTAGCCCGAAGGCTGATAGAGCATCTAATCTAATCGAACCAAACCAAACCCATCAATATCCTACCTCCTTCTTCCACTGGGAGGGGTCTACCATACGCATCCAGTGGCTCCCTCTTGCTCTGCCCGCATACGGTGAGTAGCCTGAAGGCTGACAGACCACCTAATAAAACCAAAGCATTATTTTTTGGCTTGGCTTGGCTTGACCCGCAGAAGGTGAGTAGGCTGATAGATCATCTAATAAAACCAAACCCATCAATATCCTACCCCTTTCTTCCACTGGGAGGGGTCCACCATAAGCATCCAGTGGCTTCCTCTTGCTCTGCCCGCATACGGTGAGTAGCCTGAAGGCTGATGGACCATCTAATAAAACTAAGCCAAACCAATCAATATCCTACCTCCTTCTTCCACTGGGAGGGGTCTACCATACGCATCCAGTGGCTCCCTCTTGCGAGCAATGTCAACGTCATTCCAAGGGAAGGGCTGCAAGTTGAAAGCGGTCTTCAAGATCGTGTGTGTCACAGAAGGAACGTTTTCCTGGACACGGGAGGCATGGGGAGGCGTAGGGCGTGGGAGAGAGTGGGTGGGGGGAGGGGGTGTGTGTGTGGGGGGGGGGGGGGGGGGGGGGGGGGGGAGGGAGAGGAGGGAGGGAGGGAGGCATGGGGAGAAGTGGGGTGGGGGGTGGGGGGTGGGGAGGGAGGGAGGGAGGAGGGAGGGGGGAGGGGAGGGAGGGGTGGGGTGGGGTGGGGTGGGGGGGGAGGCATGGGGAGGCGTGGGGGGGGAGGGGAGGGAGGCGTGGGGGGGGAGGGAGGGAGGAGGGAGGGGGGCGGGGAGGGAGGGAGGCATGGTAAGGTGTGGGAGGAGTCAAAAGTGTGGGAAGGCGTGGTGAGGGCAGGAGTGGGAGGTGAGAGGAGGCTTGGGGAGAGGAGGAGTGGGAGGTGAGAGGAGGCGTAGGAGACGTGGTGAGCTGAGTTGAGGGGAGGAGTGGGGAGGCGTGATTGGGCGGGGGGAGGCGTGGGCAGGTGTGGGGATACATGGGGCAGTCGACTCACACCAGGGTTGTTCAAAAGGTTTTGTTTCACACCTCAAACAAAGATTTTAGAGGTGCCGGTGCGTTGGACATGTAGCTTATGGCTCATCAGACGTAGATGTTGGATCTTCGCCTACCACACCCCCACATCTGTAAACAACCCTGATTCACATACCTGTAGCCCACACACAAAGCCCTCAGCCAGCTGGTTGATGGAGTGCCTGGACTTCTCTGGGAAGACAGGCAGGGGCGAGGCGGGGGTGATGCCTCTGAACCTTGCCAGGCACGCCAACTCCTTGGCTGTCACCTCCCTTGCCGGCGAGACCAGGATGGGCATTTCATGTCCATACCGCGCATCCACCAGCTGCACGTCACCAGGTAGAGAGAAGCCCCGACCCTGAAAATGTGGCGAGGGAGGAGGCGTATATTTGTAATTACTTATTTAGGAGTCAGCATTTTTAGTGCACTCACGCTTCTCTTCCCCCCCACCCCCATCCACACCAACTGCACCGCCTACCCATTCCCGCTTCTCTTCCACCCCACCCATCCATATCTAGCATCCACCAGCTGGACGTCACCGGGTAGAGAGTAGCCCCGACCCTGTGGACGTGGCAAGGTAGGGTTCAAGGGGGGGCGGGGAGTGGGTAGATAGGGAGGGAGGGAGGGGGGAAGGAGGGGGGGAGGGAGGGAGGGTGTGGAGGGAAGGTGGGAGGGAGGGAGGGTGAGGGTGTGGAGGGAGGGAGGGAGGGTGCAAAGGGAGGGAAGGAGGGTGTGGAGGGAGGGAGGGAGGATGTGGAGGGAGGGAGGGAGGGTGTGGAGAGGGGTGGGGGTGGGGGTGCCTGAAAATGCAGCAAGGAAGGAGCCAGGTATAAGTCTTATTAGTCTAAGTACATTTCCGCTTTCACCCCCCCACCCCCCACCCCACCCCACACCCGCCACACCGGACCAAATTCTTCAATACATTCCCACCACCACCAAACCCACCGTGCTACATACACCCCACCACCTGCATCCACACAACCGACCCCACCCAACCTGTCCTTTCCCACACACACCCAAAAGATGTCTGCCAAGCAGTCAATAGCAGCTGTAAACTACATTACACTACACTGCCAAGCAGTCAATAGCAGCTGTAAACTACACTACGCTACATTACACATCACTACACTACACTACACTGCCAAGCAGTCAATAGTAGCTGTAAACTAAACTACAATACTCGTCACTACACTGCACTAAACTGCCAAGCAGTCAATAGTAGCTGTAAAAAAAAGGAAATTGCTACGCCTTGCCATGGGGCGTGAGATTGAATGAACCTTCCTGTCCAAATTCAAATTCAAATTCAAATTCATACGCCTTCCCACGAAGCGTGAGTTTGAATGAACCTTCCCGTCAAAATTCAAATTCAAATTCATACGCCTTGCCACGGGGCATGAGATTGAATGAACCTTCCTGTTCGCTTGCGCTGAGGAATGGTTACTGTGGGTCTCGATTTTGCAGACCGCTACTGTGCCTGAGCTCAGACTACCGCACGACAGCATACAGCCTGGGAGGAGGCGTTGTCCCCCCCTCCCTCCTACCCACCACTCACCTTGGAAACATCTGCTATGATCTTGATAGCCAGGGAGGAGGCGTTGTCCCCCCTCATCACCAACGTCCTGCTGCCAGCTTTGGATGGTACGATGCCACATTCAGCACTATGGTCCAGGGTGGAGGCGGTCCTGAGGATGAGCTCATTGCGGAGGTACTCCACCAGGTCTTCTCGTCCAGTCATATCTTCAGTGCCCTGTGTGAGAGGGACGATATGCATGTGTGCGTGTAGGTTTGGGCTTGGGTATGGGTGTGGGGGGTAAAGGCGGTCCTGAGGATGAGCTCAGTGTGAAGGTCCTCCACCAAGTCTTCTCGTCCAGTCATATCTTCTGTGCCCCGTGAGAGGGACGACACAAATATGTGGGTGTTGGTGTGGGTTTGGATATGGTTGTGGGGGGTGGAGGCGGTCCTGAGGATGAGCTCATTGCGGAGGTACTCCACCAGGTCTTCTCGTCCAGTCATATCTTCAGTGCCCTGTGTGAGAGGGACGATATGAATGTGTGGGTGTTGGTGTGGGTTTGGATATGCTTGTGGGGGGTGGAGGCGGTCCTGAGGATGAGCTCATTGTGAAGGTACTCCACCAGGTCTTCTCGTCCAGTCCTATCTTCTGTGCCCCGTGAGAGGGACGATGTGAATGTGTGGGTGTTGGTGTGGGTTTGGGTTTGGATATGGTTGTGGGGGGTGGAGGCGGTCCTGAGGATGAGCTCATTGCGGAGGTACTCCACCAGGTCTTCTCGTCCAGTCACATCTTCTTAGCCCTGTGAGGGACGATATGAACGTGTGGGTGTGGGTTCGGGTGTAGTGGGTGGAGGCTGTCCTGAAGATGACTTAATTGCAAAGGTACTCCACCAGGTCTTCTCGTCCAGACATATCTTCTGTGGCCTGTGCGCGGGGGGAGACATGTGGGTGTGGGTGCGGGGGTATGGCTGTAGAGGTGGTGGTGGGTGTGTGGGGGCTTTCCTGAGGATGAGCTCATTGCGAAGGGGTGGGGGTGGGGGGGACGTTGGTGGGGGGGGGACCTTCTGCCACATGCCACATTTAGCACTGTGGTCCAGGGTGGAGGCTGTTCTGAGGATGAGCTAATTGCGAAGGTACTCCACCAGGTCTTTTCGTCCAGTCACATCTTCTGTGCCCTGTGTGAGGGGAACGATATGAACGTGTGGGTGTGGCTGTGGGTTTGGGTCTGGGTATCAAGGGTACCACGTGCTCCTGCCCATCATCGCCCCTACCATTGTGCACACAACAGCAGCATCCACAATACGCACAACAGCCCCAACCACTAAACACACAACAATGGCATGCACTACACACACAACAACGGCATGCACTATACACACAACACCGGCATCCAGTATCACCTGCAACAAAGCTTGGAGATGCGCCTTCTTCTCCTCTTCTCCACCCTCTTTGAACACCCTGTACAAGGCCACCACGTGCACCCGCCCCTCATCGCCCGTACCATTGTACACACAACAGCAGCATGCACTATACACACAACATCCCCAACCACTATACACACAACAATGGCATGCACTATACGTACAACACCAGCATCCCGTATCACCTGCAACAAAGCTTGGAGATGCGCCTTCTTCTCCTCTTCCCCACTCTCCTTGAACACCCTGTACACGGCCACCACATGCCCTTCACAGCCCCAACCACTACACACAGCACAGGCATGCACTAAACACAGAAGAACACCAGCATCCCGTATCACCTACACCAAAGCTTGGAGATGAACCTTCTTCTCCTCTTCCCGACCCTCCTTGAACACCTTGTACAGGGGCACCACCTGCCCTTTACAGCACCAACCGCTACTCACACAACTATGGCATGCACCATACACACAACACCAGCATCCCGTATCACCTACACCAAAGCTTGGAGATGAACCTTCTTCTCCTCTTCCCGACCCTCCTTGAACACCTTGTACAGGGGCACCACCTGCCCTTTACAGCACTAACCGCTACTCACACAACTATGGCATGCACCATACACACAACACCAGCATCCCGTATCACCTACACCAAAGCTTGGAGATGAACCTTCTTCTCCTCTTCCCGACCCTCCTTGAACACCTTGTACAGGGGCACCACCTGCCCTTTACAGCACCAACCGCTACTCACACAACTATGGCATGCACTATACACACAACACCAGCATCCCGTATCACCTGCAACAAAGCTTGGCGATGCGCCTTGTTCTCCACTTCCCCACCCTTCTTGAATACCCTGCACAAGAAGACCAAATGCACCTGCCCTTCATCACCCCTATTCACACACCACTATACACACAACAGCAGCATCCAGTCTCACCCGCAACAAAGCTTGGAGATGCGCCTTCTTCTCCTCTTCTACACCCTCCTTGAACACCTCGTACAAAGGCACCACGTGCACCTGTCCCTCGTATCCTGTGCTGTGGGCTGCAGCAACAATGGCTGCCGTGTGTGTATCCTCGTCCGCCTGGCTTACACTTGGGTATGCAGATGCTTCCTGGGTAAACAGTAATCAGTGTTATGGTGGTGTTTTGACAGTGTTTTGGCGGTGTGGTGAGGTGTGCTGTGGGCAGGGCAACAATGGCTGCCGAGAATGTGTCCTCATCAGCCTGGCATACACTCGGATATGTGAATGCCTCCTGGGAAAATAAAATGGCTTTGTTTACCTTGTTTTTTATTGTGTTGTGTTGTGCTGTACTGGATTTCAGGATGAGTGGCTTGGAAACACTGGGTGCAAGGCATCAAACGATACCAAAAAGAACAAAACAAAGCAAAGCAAAGCAAAGCAGAGCAAACGTGAATACATGATAGAAACGGGTGTTTTGCCTTGAAATATTGAAAATTTGCCTCGAAAATAAAGCCTGACAGCCCCCCCCCCCCCCCCCCCACACACACACCGATTGGTGGTTGGCCCCAGTGCAAGCAAACAGGCTGGCCCCCTCAACGTCACGCGTCATAATAAGGCGCGCTTTGGGCGATTTTTTTTTATGTATGAAGCATGAGAAGCAAAGTCTTACCTAGACATGAACGACTGTCGTGTTGAAAGACAGCATACCTCACAATAAGGCAAACTTGCTCTGTATTTATTTATTTATTTTTGAAGCATGAGAAGCAAAGCCTTACCTGGACTTGAACGACTGTCGTGTTGGAAGACAGCATGCCCCACAATAAGGCAAACTTCTTATTTATTTATTTATGTTTGAAGCATGAGAAGCAAAGCCTTACCTGGACATGAACAACAGTCATGTTGAAAGACAGCACGCCCTTTGCTGGTTTGGCTCTGGCTTAACTAGTCAGAAAGAAGAGGCATTTCTGACCAGTTATGCCAAAGCCAAACACACCCTTACCTGGATATGAATAACTGTCATGTTGAAAGACAGCACGCCCTTTGCTGGTTTGGCTCTGGCTAAACTAGTCAGAAATACCTCCCTTGCTAGCCAACTAGTCAACTAGCCAAACACGCCCTTACCTGGACATGAACGACTGTCGTGTTGAAAGTCAGCACGCCCTTTGCTAGTTTGGATCTGGCTCAACTAGTCGGAAATGTGCTGGTTTGGCTCTGGCTAAACCAGTCAGAAATACCTCCCTTGCTAGCCACTAGCCAACTAGCCAAGCACGCCAGCCTCCCTTACTAGCCAACTAGCCTAACATGCCCTTACCTGGACATGAACGACTGTCGTGTTGAAAGACAGTATGCCTCACAATAAGGCAAACTTGTTATATATTTATGTATGTATGAAGCAAGAGAAGCAAAGTCTAACTAACCTGGACATGAACGATTGTCGTGTTGAAAGACAGCATGCCTCACAATAAGGCTAACTATTTATTTATTTATGAAGCATGAGAAGCAAAGCCTTACCTGGACATGAACGACTGTCATGTTGAAAGACAGCACGCCCTTTGCTGGTCGCCCCTTCACCTTGTTCTGGATGTTGACCAACAGATAGAGCAGGGCTAAGGAGCAGGGTCCTGAGGAGGGCAGTGGTCATTGGTTTCTGAGGAGGGCAGTGGTAGGGGGTCCGAAGTAGGGTAGTAATTAGGGGGTCCTCAAGAGGTCAGTGGTTAAGGGGTCCTGAAGAGGGTTGTGATTAGGGCTCTTGGCTGGTTTCCCCTTCTCATTGTTCTGGATGTTGACCAACAGATAGAGCAGGACTAAGGAGCAGGGCCCTGAGGGGGACGTGATTGAGGGGTCCTAAGTAGGGTTGTAATTAGGGGTCCTGAGAAGGGTAGTGGTTGGGGGATTAAGGGATTCTGAGGAGGGCAGCGTTTGGGGGTCCTGAGCAGGATAATGCTTGGGGGGGTCCTGAGGAGGTTGTGTTTAGGGCCCTTTGCTGGTCGCCCCATCACCTTGTTCTGGATGTCGACCAACAGATAGAGCAGGGCTAAAGAGCAGTGTCTTGAAGAGGGAAATGTTTAGGGGTTTCTGAGGAGGGCAGTGGTAGGGAGTACTAAGTAGGGTAGTAATCAGGGGGTCCTGAGGAGGTCAGTGGTTGGGGGTCCTGAGGAGGTAAGTGTTTAGGGGTTTCTGCGGAGCGTTTCTGAGGAGCGTTTCTGAGGAAGGTGACTGAGGAGGGTTTCTAAGGAGGGTTTCTGAGGAGGGATTGTGAGGAGGGTTTCTAAGGAGGGTTTCTGAGGAGGGTTATTGAGGAGGGTTTCTAAGGAGGGTTTCTGAGGAGGATTATTGAGGAGAGTTTCTAAGGAGGGTTCCTGAGGAGTGTTTCTAAGGAGGGTTTCTTGGGAGTGCTTCTAAGGAGTGTTTCTGAGGAGGGTTTCTGAGGAGTGTTTCTGAGGAGCGTTATTGAGGAGGATTCCGGGGGAGTTTTTCTGAGGAGTGTTTCTGAGGAGGTTTTGTAAGGAGGGTTTCTGAGGAGGGTGTCTGAGGGAAGTTTCTAAGGAGGGTTAATGAGGAGGGTTTCTGAGGAGAGTTTTTGAGGAGGGTTTCTGAGGAGGGTTTCAGAGGAGGGTTTCAGAGGAGGGTGTCTGAGGAGGATTTAAGATGAGGGTTTCTGATGAGGGTTTCTGAGGTGGGTTTCTGAGGAGGGTTATTGAGAAGGGTTTCTGAGGAGGGTTTCTTAGGAGGGCTTATGAGGAGGGCTTATGAGGAGGTTTTCTATTAGGTTTCTGAGGAGGGTTTCTGAGGAGGGTTTCTGAGGAGGGTGTATGAGGATTGTTTCTGAGGAGTGTTTGTAAGGAGGGTTACTGAGGAGGGTTTATGAGGAGGGCTTCCAAGGAGGGTTTCTAAGGAGGGTTATTGAGGAGGGTTTCTGAGGAGGGTTTATGAGGAAAGTTTATAAGGAGGGTTTCTGAGGAGGGTTTATGAGGAGGGCTTCTGAAGAGGGTTTATGAGGAGGGCTTCTGAAGAGGGTTTATGAGGAGGGCTTATAAGGAGGTTTTGTAAGGAGGGTTTCTGACGAGGGTTTCTGAGGAGCAAATGTCGCACCCCCACTTCATTTGGAGTCCAGTAGGGAACAAAGAAACATGTCATCATCATCACCGTCATCGTTATCATAATCATAATAGCCATCATCATCACTTCAACTTACCCCCTGATAGAGTGACGACTACATTATCCTCAGCTCGGAGGACGCCTCCAACCTTCTTTCTTATACACTTGATCTGTAGTAGAGAAAATGAAAGCACTGGGTTTTTTCTTATACACTTGATCTGTAGTAGAGAAAATGAAAGCACTGGGTTTTTTCTTATACACTTGATCTGTAGTAGAGAAAATGAAAGCACTGGGTTCTTTCTTATACACTTGATCTGTAGTAGAGAAAATGAAAGCACTGGGTATTTTCTTCTTTTTCTTATACCCTTGATCGTAGCAGAGCAAATGAAAGCAGTAGTGTTGGTTTTGATTTTTTTTCTTCTTATACCCTTATTTGTAGTAGAGATAATGAAAGCAGTGGTGTCGGTTTTGGTTTGGGTTTTGGCTGGTCTTGGTTTTGGATTATTATTATACACTTGATCTGAAGTAGAGCAAATGAAACAAGTGGTGTTGGTGTTGGTTTTGGTCGATGCTGGTGTTGGTTTTTTTTTTGGTTTTTTTTTTTTATTACACACTTAATCTGTATTAGAGCAAATGAATGCAGTGGTGTTGGTGTTGTTGTTGGTTTTGGTTGGTGTTTTTTTTTTTTTTTTTTTATAGTACACTTGATCTGTATTACAGCAAATGAAAGCAGTGGTGTTGGTTTTGGTTTTGGTTTTGGTGGGTGTTGGTGTTGGCTTTGTTTATGGTTAGTGTTGGTTTTGGGATTGGTTGGTGTTGGTTTTTTCTTATACACTTGACCTGTAGTAGAGGAAATGCGAGCAGTGGTGTCGGTTTTGGTTCTAGTTGGTGTTGGTTTTGTTTTTTTCTTATACACTTGATATGTATTAGAGCAAATAAAAGCAGTGATGTTGGTTTTGGTTTTGGTTTTGGCTGGTGTTGGTTTTGTTTTTTTCTTATACCCTTAATCTGTAGTTGAGCAAATGAAAGCATTAGTGTTGGTTTTGGTTTTGGTTTTGGTCGGTGATGGGTTTTATTTTCTCTTCTTTTTCTTATACACTTGATCTGTATTAGAGCAAATGGAAGCAGAGGTGTCGATTTTGGTTTTGGTTGGTGTTGGTTTTGGTTTGTTCTTATACACTTGATCTGAAGTAGAGCAAATGAAAGCAGTGGTGTTGGTGTTGGTTTTGGTTGGTGCTGGTGTTGGTGTTGGTTTTGGTTAGTGTTCGATTTTTCATATACAATTGATCTGTAGTTGAGGAAATGCGAGCAGTGGTGTCGTTTTTTGTTTTGGTCGATATTGGTGTTGGTGTTGGTGTTGGTTTTGGTTGGTGTTGGTTTTGTTTTTTTACAGTACACTTGATCTGAGCAAATGAAAGCAGTAGTGTTGGTTTTGTTTTTGGTTAGTGCTGATTTTGGTTTTGGTTAGTTTTGGTTGGTGTTGGTTTATTCTTATACACTTGATCTGTAGTAGAGGAAATGCGAGCAGTGGTGTCCGTTTTGATTTTAGTTGGTGTTGGTTTTGTTTTTTTCTTATACACTTGATCTGTAGTAGAGCAAATGAAAGTAGTGGTGTTGGTGTTTGTTTTGGTTGGTGTTGGTTTTTTCTTATGCACTTGATCTGAAGTAGAGCAAATGCAAGCAGTGGTTTTGTTTTTGGTTGTTGTTGGGTTTTATTTTTATATGCCTGATCTGTAATAGAGCAAATGAAAGCAGTGGAGTTGGTGTTGGTTTTGGTGTTGGTTTTAGTTTTGGTTGGTGTTGGTTTGGGTTTTTTCTTATACACTTGATCTGTATTAGAGCAGAAGAAAACATTGGTGTTGGTCTTGTTTTTGTATTACACACTTGTTTTGAAGTAGAGCAAAACAAAGTAGTGGTGATGGTGTTGGTCTTAGTTTTGGTTGGTGTTGTTTTCGTTTTTTTTCGTATATGCCTGATCTGTAGTAGAACACATAAAAGCAGTGGTGTTGGTTTTATTCTTAGAGGCTGACCATGAGGTCGACAATATATCAGTTTTTCGGGTGGAGCCCCCCTAGGTTCTGGGGGGAGGAAGCCCCCAGTGTCGCCCCGCTGTCTGTCTGACCGTCGGTCCAACCACCAGAAACCCTGGCCCTAACTGGCCCCTGGCCCTGTCGTAAACCCTGGGTTCGGTCTGCTGCACTCAATTCCGGTGACACCAGTTGCTTCGATAGCCAACACTCCCTGTCAGTCTCAGCATTGCTCAGGGATATTTTTTCCCCGAATACATTCGGATCGGAATACGAGACCCCGTTTTTGCCAAAATTGCCGGAATAAGAAACCTATCCCCCCCCCCCCCCCACAACACACACACACACTGAAATTAACTAAAAATGACAAAAATTGACCAAAATCGGAATAAGGATCCTGTTTT
Source organism: Chlamydomonas sp. ICE-L (assembly GCA_013435795.1). Classification (NCBI taxonomy): domain Eukaryota; kingdom Viridiplantae; phylum Chlorophyta; class Chlorophyceae; order Chlamydomonadales; family Chlamydomonadaceae; genus Chlamydomonas; species Chlamydomonas sp. ICE-L. The sequence continues at coordinate 3,735,131 of JACBWV010000825.1, forward strand.
GGGAGGGGAAAAAGGAGGGGAAAAAAGAAAAAGGAATAAGATTTCCTCTTTTTTATTTGAAAAAACAATCCCTGGCATTGCTCGCGACGCGCCTAGGGCTTGTCCAAAGTGGATTTGCGGGGATTTGAACTCCCAAAGTGAACTTTCTACAATAAATTAGTTTTTCGGTATTTGATTTGTGATGAAGCGAATGACAGCACAGGTGTTGGTTTTGTTCTTGGGGGTGACTGTGTCACTGTGAGGTCGGAAATATAAACCAGTGAGTTTTAATTGCTTGCGACGCGCCCGTTTCCACGAATGGCTCAATGGCTCAATGGCTAAAAAAAAGAGCTCAATGGCAGAGCTCCTTGAACGAATGTGCTGGGTTCGAATCCTTACGGGTGCGCTTTAGTGTTTGTGGTCGCTGTCAACCGCCATGGTAGCCGCCAGGTGAAGTGGCAGCCTGTTCCCTACCGCTGTAAGACAGGGCTCCCTTAATACCGCGCCCCACCAGGCGTCATCATTACCCTAACGACGCGCCTAGGGCTTGTCCAAAGTGGATTTGGGGGGATTTGAACTCCTGACATGAACTTCATACGACAGATTGGTTCTTCAGTATCTGACTTGTTGCAAAGCGAATGCTAGAGATGATGCTCAGGTGTAGATGATGCTCAGGTCGTTGTGTTCTGTTAGCGCAGTATTGTTTTCTAGGGATGTTGCACACACGTGCCGACACAATTTGGCGCAGGTTGTACGAGTTGGGCCAACAGGATGTTTGATGTTGTTGTAATTGCGCAGGCATTCTCTGATGCCGCTTGGCTGTAGTGTTGTTGATTGTTTTTAGTTGTTTGATTGTTGTTGATTGCTGGCAAAGTTTTTGGTGACATCCTCCAGCACCAACATCGGACACGCTTCCTATTCCCCGTGATTCCCCCCCATGCGAGCCACACCATCCCCCTTGCGCCCCAACACACATTCATTGCTCCAGGCTCCCCACTTCCCCCCACTGCCACAGGCACAAAGTAAGCACATGAAAACACACACATGAACATAACCACATACACAAAAACTAAAAATACTGACGAAACAGCAAACAAAGGACCAACACCACACACCCCCACTAATCCACCAACGCAGGTGCCCTGACCAACTCCCCAGACACGCCGAACAAACATCCGCAAATGACACAACAAGCAAGGGCTACAACACACAAACACGCCACAAAACAATCGATACACACTATGCATTACACACATGCATATCCCACAACAACACGCACAAACATCGATACACACAGCTACACACATGCAGACACACACAGAAGACAGCGCTACAAACATCCGATACACAAATGCATACACACACAAACACGCAACAAACATCGATACACACCTGCATACACACATGCATACACCCACCCAAACTTCACGCCATCAAGAAACAGGCCAATCAAACATAGCACATACACACCAAATGGCATAACAACACAAAACACGCAACAAGAACATCGATACCCCCCCCCCCCCCCCCCCCCACATGCCTAGAACATACACATGCATACCAACAAACACGCAGAGACACCCCCCCCCCCCCCCCCCCCAATACACATCTATACCACATTCATACACACCCCCCCCCCCCCACACCAAACACGCTACAAACATCGATACCATCCCGAATGCATAACAAACAATGACATATAAACACACACACACGCACATGACACAACTCGATAGCAACACATGAACACACAAAAACACGAAAATCATGAACATCGATACCACACATGCATTACCAACACAAACACGCACAAACCTACCCACAAACACGCACAAACCTGCAACACCATGCATACACACATGCATACACAAAACAAACAACTCACAACCATCATACACACATGCATACCACACAAACACTCACAAACATGCATACAACACATGCATACACCCAGGCCATACACACACAAACACGCCAAACCTCTTACCCACCATGCAACACACACAAACACTCCCAAAACCTCGATCACACACATGCATACACACACAAACACGCACAAACACACGAGTACACACACTTCAACAACACACAAACACACAACCACGCCAAACTCGGATACCCACCTTCAACACACATGCCAACACACACAACACCGCACAACATCGTACACCAACATGCATACACACAGCATCACACGACAAACAACGCACAACATCGATCACACATGCATTACAACACATGCAATCCCACACAAAACGCACACACATCAGCGATCCACATGCATACACACACAAACAACAGAACGCACAAACATCGTCCATGCATCAAACACACAACAATCGCACAACCATCGACACACATCATACACACCATGCCCATACAGACACAAACACGCACAAACATCGATACAAAACACACATGCCATACAACATACAACACGCACAAACAGCATACCACATCATACACACACAACATGCACAAGCATCGTACCCACACTTGCATACACCCACAACACTCCACACACATCTTAACACACTGCCTACACACCCAAACACGCACAAAACAAACATCATACACCACTGCATACACACACACAAACCTCCAAACATCGAATACCCATATTCATACACACCAAACACGCACAAACATCGTACCCACATGCCTACACACTGCATACACACAAAACACCGCCAACATCGATAAACACATGCACACACACACAAACCCCCCCACGCACCAACACGATACACACATGCATACCACATGCATACACCCACAAAAAAACCACGCACAAACAATCGATACCACAAGCAATACACACACAACCCAGCCAAAAACTGCATACACACATGCCATACACCCACAAACACGCCCAACTCGATACACACAATGCATCAACCATTCATACACACACACCCGCACAACATCGATACAACACATACCATGCTACACACACAAAACAAAACACACTCACAACCATCATCCACACATGCATACACACAGGCCCACACACCAAACACGCACAAACATCATACTACCCATGCATACACATCATACACACACAAACAACGCACAAACATTCATACACCATGCATACACCCACAAACATATACTCACAAACATCGATACAACACCTGCATACACACATGCATACACACACAAACACGCACCACAAATCGATACACCCATGCCATACACACATGCATACACACCAAAAACGCACACACACATCGATACCACATTCATCACACACAAAACATGCCAAACATCGATACATCCACTGGCATACACAGTAAAAACACGCACAACATCGATACCCATGCATGCACACACAAACACGCACAAACATGGTTTACACACATGCAACACACACAACACGCACAAAATCGATACAAACAGCATACACACACAACACCAAGCACAAACATCGAGACCCACATGCTACCAACACAAACCCCAAACTCGATACCACATTGCATACACACACAACACGCAAAACAATCGATACACACATGCATACAAACACCAACACCACGCACAACAATCGTACACACATGCACTACCACACAAAAACAACGCACAAACTCGATACAAACACATGCATACACCACAACAACGCACAAACATCGAATCACACATGCATACACACACAACAACCCGCACAAAACATCGATACACACATGCATACACACACAAACTGCACAAACATCGTCACACATGCTACACACACAACACGCACAAAAACACATTCATACACCATGCATACACACACACAAACACGCAAAACATCGATACCACAAACACATGCATACCACACAACACGCACAACATCATACACACATGCTACAACAACACCTACATACCACACACAAACATGCATCAACACATGCTACACACACAACACGCCACCAACATCGATACAAACACATGCTACACACCTGCTACACACACAACAACGCACAAACAATCGATACACACATGCATACACACATCATACTACACAACACAAACATCCACAAACTCGATACACACATGCAGACACACCTCATAACATACCTGCATACACATGCATACACACACAACACTCACACACATGCATGACACACATTCTCCACACACCAAACACGCACAACAATCGATACCACCATGCATACACACATGCATACACACACAAACACGCACAAACATCGATACACACATGCATACACACATGCATACACACACAAACACGCACAAACATCGATACACACATGCATACACACATGCATACACACATGCATACACACATGCATACACACATGCATACACACATGCATACACATAACTAGGGTTGGGCCGACATATGAACGTATACTCATACGTTTATAAGCTCATACGTATACATACGCCGTATATTTTATCTTGAAACGTATGAGTATTTACGTGTAAAAATGTATGAGTTGTACTTCGAAAAGTCGGCACTTAACTTCGGCACTTAACTTTCATGGTTTTTATTCAATTTATCATTTAGATAGCTCGTCGGAAAGCTGTTTATCTCCTCTATCACAATATGCAATAAAATTAATCTTCCACGTATATTCTTTTGTTTCGATGTGGCCTACAGTTTGATTTAGATAGCAAGGATGGCACATGTATCAGAGCGCCACCTTGCCCTTCATTCCACAAGCTGTGCTCCTACGTGGGCTTGAAGGATTGATGATGCAAGCCTAGTGCAACGTGAAGATGGACAATATTACATTATTAGTTATATACTTATATTATTATAACCTGTGGCTGACTCACAGATCTGCCTAGACACTACTGCACACTTGGTCTGAAACCTGTAGCTGACTCACAGAGCTGCCCAGAAGCTGCAGCATACTTGGTCTGAAACCAGTAGCTGACCTAGGGAGCTGCGTATAAATAATAATGTGAACATGGACAATATTAATATATTATTGGCATTGCATGGATCCCTTAGATTGGCACCGCGCTTCTTGATCGACGCGCTTTCTGCCCGTGATTTCTATTTCTGAGATTTGGACAACCTGAAATTGCCAGCATATTTTTTTGAGAGTTGATATGTGAAGCCAATGAAATTAGCAACGCGGCGATACCTTTGAACCCATGTAAAAGTCTTTTCCCAAGAAGTGCAATAATTACTCATACGTTTTTATACGTTTATATGCATATGTCTATACACTGATACGTTTATACAGCATATAAAAATGAAAATATACGTTTGCTTCCCAACCCTACACATAACATACAAGGCATCCCTTCATCTTATCCTAGCCATCAAATGAGCTTACCTTTCCCAAAATGCTAGCCTCGAGGCAATCAACACACATAGGATCCTTCATTCTAACTGACACCTGCACAGGAATTTGGGGAGGGGTTTAGGGTTTAGGGTTGACCTGCACAGACATGATGGGAGGGGTGGACACAGGATTAATATTCAGCCATGAGGGGGGGGGGGGGGGGGGGGGGGGGGGGGGGGGGGTCACAGGATTGAGATGTGCCCTTTGCATATCTTTGCATGCTGCATTTAAGCTTCTGGTTAAAAGAGAGAGAGAGAGAGATGAGAGAGAGAGAGAGAGGAGAGATGAGAGACGAGAGAGAGAGAGAGAGAGAGAGAGACTTCAGCTGCATGGTGGTTTGTATGGTGTTTGTATGACGAGACTCACACATTGCATGGTGGTTTGTGTGGTGGTCTGTATGGTGTGACACACACACTGCATGGTGGTATGTGTGGTGGTTAGCATAGTCCTTATCCTCCATAACCATGTCCAACCCGCCATGGGGGAAAACGCACCGCAGCTGGTGTGTCCCTGCACTTGAAGCAATTGGGGCGGCCTGTTTGGGCTCCTGACACCCCCTTGCCTGACCAGCTGCCCACGGGAGCCTTGCCAGCGTCCTCCTTTGAGCTGCAGGGGCCTGTATCACACCCCCCACCTCCGCAGGTGGAACCCTTGTTCCCCTCTGAGGGGGGGGCCTTGCCCGGCTCCTCTGCAGAGGTGCAGGGACCATCATCACAACCCCCACCTCCGCAGGTTGACCCATTGGTCTCCTCCGAGGGGTGGTCGTCTTCCTCACCTCCACAGCCGGGCATTGGAATGGTATACAACCAGCTGGGAGCTGAGTTTGGTTAAGATTGGTCTAAATAAAGATGGGAGGAATGGAAGAGTTGGCTGTGCTGTGTTTGGCTTGGCTTGGCAGTGCTGTGCTGGAATGGCTGGCTGGCCAGGGGAGGTCCGTCAGGCAGGCTGGCAGCAAAGGCTGGGTGCAGAGCTGGGTTGGGCAGAAGGAATCAGATCGTCTGGTGGATTGCGATACGGCCAAGCGAGCACTTCGCGAAGCGATATTTGTCAAGCTAGGGGGGGGGGGGGGGGGGGGGGGGGGGGGGGGGGGGGGAGATACGGGCTGGCTAGGGCTGGTGGGGTGGAAGGGCAGGGTAAGGACCAATGCGCGACAATCAGAGGAAGCTAGAGATGTGCAATAGCCGTAAAATCCTATTGCGGACTGTGAAGAGAAGTAGGACGCTACAGGTTGGTGGGCACTTTGGGGAGGGGCTGCGGGCTGCTGGGAGGGTGCATGGCCGAAATGGGGGCACGGAGGAGGGTGCATATGGGGGGCTGGGCGGGGTTGGGGACAAGGTCGCATTCGCCGCCCCCCGAATATTTTGGGCATGCCCCCTCAGACCTGTGCCTCTATAGTGAGTGGGGCGTGGTTCCTTCAAGTGCATGGTTCCTTCCTCCCCCGGTTCATCATTCCCTGGTTCCTTCTCCCTGCGCGCTTGTCGCCTGTCCCTTCTCGGGACCTGTCCCTTCCTGCCGGTATTCGGTCCTCCTACAGAGTTTGAAAAGTGGCTGAATTCAGCTACCACTTCCGCCGAGAGCAGCTCCGCCCAGAACCTCCAAGTACGATTATCTCCCTCCTGCAAAACCCTGCTCGGAATCCTGTTCTCCCTGCGTATCCCTTTTAAAGTCACCGACTGAAGAAGCGGGACAGACAGCAAGCCCCGAGGCGAAGTTTTATAAACATAACTAGGGAACTAGACCTACCCTAGTCGACTAGCTGACTGCAACTCGATTTGACTGCTTTTGATCATACGAGATGGCGAAGTTCCAAAGTGGCGGAGGGGTTCTGGGGATTGCTGCAGCTCAGTTGGTCGTTGGGCTATGCCTCCTCGGAATTTACGAGGTAAGCCTAGCCAGTGCCACCATTGCTTCTATACATAGTAGCTTCCAGACAGCTCCATTAGCCAGCCACTGTGTCAAGCCCCATGCTCTCAGATGCATTGGAATGCCTGTCATGTCAGCTTTCAAGCGCACTCCAGATTGGGCCCAAGGAGCGGGTACCGAAGCTGCCTAGAAGTAGTAGGCAGTAGAACATCAACAAATCCACACCACACCAAACCACACCATACCACACCACACCACGCCTCATTAAGCGTTCACTGGCACCGCAACATCCAGGGCTACAAGGCATACTACTTCAACAGCTTTATTGGAAGTGAGGAGGAGGGTACAGGTGCTACTGAAGGCAACATAATAACCCCATCCAACCCCAACCCAACCCAACCCTACCCATCCCATCCCACCATGTACTGACTGATCCCGCACCACTACTTGCAGGGCTACAAGGCGTACTACTTCAACTGCTTTATCAGAAGTGATGAGGAGGATACTTGTGCCACTGAGGGTGTCAATAGAACATCGACATATCCACACCACACCAAACCACACCAAACCAAACCACACCAAACCAAACCACACCACGCCTCATTAAGCGTTCACTGGCACCACTACTTGCAAGGCTGCAAGGCATACTACTTCAACAGCTGTATTGGACGTGAGGAGGAGGATACAGGAGCCACAGAAGGCAACGTTATAACCCCACCCCATCCCATCCCACCATGTACTGACTGATCTCGCACCTCTACTTGCAGGGCTACCAGGCGTACAACTTCAATAACTTTATCGGAAATGGGGGGGAGAACACAGGTGCTACTGAGAAAGGCAGTAGAACATCAGCATATCTGCACCTCACCGAACCACACCAAACCACACCAAACCAAACCAAACAACACCAAACCAAGCCACACCAAACAACACCAAACCACACCACACCACACCACATTAAGCGTTCACTGGCACCACTACTTGCAGGGCTACAAGGCGTACTACTTCAACAGCTTTATTGGAAGTGGGGAGGAGAACACTAGTGCCACTGAAGGCAACATAAAAACCCCATCCCACCCCCAACGCACCCCATACCATCCCACCATGTACTGAATGATCCCGCACCACCACTTGCAGGGCTACAAGGCGTACTACTTCAACAGCCTTATCGGAAGTGAGGAGGAGGACACAAGAGCCACTGAGAGAGGCAGTAGAACATCAACATATCCACTCCAAACCAAACCAAAGCACACCAAACCACACCACACCACACCACATTAAGCGTTCACTGGCACCACTACTTGCAGGGCTACAAGGTGTACTACTTCAACAACTTTATCGGAAGTGATGAGGGAGACACTAGTGCCACGGAGGATGACAATAGAACATCAGCATATCCACACCAAACCACACCAAACCACACCAAGCCACACTGAACCACACCGAACCACACCAAACGGAACCACACCACACCGTAAGCGTCCACTGGCACTACTACTTGCAGGGCTACAAGGCGTACTACTTCAACAGCTTTATTGGAAGTGAGGAGGAGGATACAGGTGCTACTGAGAGAGGCAGTAGAACATCAACATATGAATCACCTCTTGATTTTCGTTCACCCATGGGGTTCTCATATTGGCTGGTAAGGTTTTTAGGTTGGTTGGGGGATTCTCGTATTGGCTATTAAGGTTTTTGGGTTGGTTGGGAGATTCTGGTATTGGCTGGTAAGGTTTTGAGGTTGGTTGGGGCAGGAGGTGTCAAGGCCTCCACATTTTTAATTCTCCCAATCAATTTTTTCTGATAATGGGGCTGTAATCGCATGTATCATTGCGTTATTATGAGACATTTTCCAGGTCATTCTGAGCACCTCGTTTAGGGGGGGGGGGGGGGGGGGGGGTCAGCCCTCCTCAGGTTGTTTTCTAACTTTTTACTCAGACCTCCAATTGACATTCTGAGACCACCCTTGAGTAGGCCATGGTAAAGGCAGTCCATTGGCACAACTTTGGACCTTGTGCAATAAGTATCTACCCCTTGGGTGGGTGGGTGAATGGGGTCAGCCTTCCTCAGTTTTTTTCTAACGTTTTACTCAGACCTCCAAATAACATTCTGAGACCACCCATGAGTAGGCCTTGGCAAGAGCAGTCCATTGGCACCACTTTGGGCATTATGCAATAAGTATCTACCCCTTGGGTGGGTGAGTGGGTGGGTGAATGGGGTTGAACAACTGAATTTTGACTATCAGACAATCCCTGTGTGGGAATTCCGAGGATGCCATTACGTGCGCCATACTGTAACCCCCCACTATCCATATCTAAGTTTTTCAAAAAGGGGGTATCTCGATTTAAATGGGGGGGGGGGGGGGGGGGTCAGCCCCCCTCAGGTTTTTTAGGGATAGGTGTCCCCCTTTTTTATACCACCGGTTGGGGGATTCTCATATCGGCTGGTAAGATTTTGGGGTCAGTTGGGGGATTCTCGTTTTGGCTTGTAAGGTTTTGCGGTTGGTTGGGGTATTCTCGTTTTGGCTGGTAAGGTTTTGGGGTCGGGTTGGGAGATACTTGCATTGGCTAGTAAGGATGGAGGTGTTTCCGCCGCATTCAAATTATTATTTGATTTTCAATCACTGATGAAATTGCCGTATTCGCTAAATAGGTTGGAGTTGTTATCTCCGAAGGTATCGTGATTTTCGATTTCCCATGGGATTCTCATATTGGCTGGTAAGGTTTTGGGGTTGGTTGGGGGATTCTCATATTGGCTAGTAATTTTGAAGGTGTTTCCGCCGGATTATTTCTTGATTTTCGATCACCCATGACATTGTTGTACTTACTGAATAGATTGGAGTTGTTATCGCCAAATGTTTCTTGATTTTTGATTTCCCATGGGATCCTCGTATTGGTTGGCAAGGTATTGAAGCCATATTATTGTGTATTTCTTCAGATTTATTGCATTAAATCATTAGTCTGGCTTTTTTCATTTACCAATCTATCCCATGGGATTATCATATTGGCTGGTAAGCTTGGTGTTGCAGCCTCATTATAGTGTATTCCTTGCATTGAATCACTAGACTGCCTTGTTTCATGCACCACTCTATCTCTCCCATGGGATTATCGTATTAAGGGATATTATGGGGATGTCAGGAGACCCACCTCCTGGGGTGAAAGTCCTTTCACAACTTTAAACAATGCTGGTAAGGTGTTGAGGCCAGATTATAGCTCATTCCTTGCATTTAATTGTAAGCCTGTCTTGTTTCATTTACCAATCTCTCCCATGGGATTATCATATTGGCTGGTAAGCTTGGTGTTGCAGCCGCATTATTGTGTATTCCTTGCATCAAATCACTAGCCTGTTTTTTTTCACTTACCAATCTCTCCCATGGGATTCTCGTATAGGCTGGAGGCTTGGTGTTGCAGCCGCATTATTGTGTATTCCTTGCATCAAATCACTAGCCTGTTTTTTTTCACTTACCAATCTCTCCCATGGGATTCTCGTATAGGCTGGAGGCTTGGTGTTGCAGCCGCATTATTGTGTATTCCTTGCATCAAATCACTAGCCTGTTTTTTTTCACTTACCAATCTCTCCCATGGGATTCTCGTATAGGCTGGATGCTTGGTGCTGCAGCCGCATTATTGTGTATTCCTTGCATCAAATCACTAGCCTGTTTTTTTTCATTTACCAACACGTCCCATGGGATTATCATATTGGCTTTTAAGGTGTTGGAGCCTCATTATTGCTTATTTCTTGCATCAAATCGCTAGCCTGCCTGGTTTCATTTTCCAATCACTCCCATGGGATTCTCATATTGGCTGGAAGCTTGGTGTTGCAGCCGCATTATTGTGTATTCCTTGCATTGAATCACTAGCCTGCCTTGTTTCATTGGCCAACACGTCCCATGGGATTCTAATATTGGCTGGTAAGGTGTTGCAGCCGCATTATTGTGTATTCCTTGCATCAAATCACTTGCCTGTTTTTGTTCATTTACCAATCTCTCCCATGGGATTCTCGTATAGGCTGGAAGCTTGGTGTTGCAGCCGCATAATTGTGTATTCCTTGCATCAAATCACTAGCCTGCCTTGTTTCATTGGCCAAACTTTCCATCCAATCTCTCCCCTTCAAAACAGCACTGCTTTCAACAAGTAGGCCATCATGAGCAGATAATCCGCAGTCTCTGGACTTGCAGGCATCATCATGACATGTATGATGTATAGACAAACACTGCTCTCAGCATGCATGCCATTGTAAATAATATAAATTATATATATTCAATGTTTGGAAGTGTGACAGCCCCCTGATGAGAAAGAGAACCACTGAAGTATGCATGCATGTCATTGTGAATAACCTACCCGCAGTGTTTGAACGTGCAGGCATTCTCGTGATGTGTATGATATATAGACAAACACTGCTGTCTGCCTGCATGCCATTATGGACAGTATATCATATATCCGCAGTGTTTGAACGTGCAGGCATCCTCGTGATATATATGACATATAAACAAACACTACTGTCTGCATGCATGCATGCCGTTGTGGCTGACAAATTAATAATTAGTACAACTTATTACGCGGCGTGAGGTTATTGGACCATCTCGTTTGCTTGCACCTGGGCCAACTACCAAATTGTGGACAATACATATAATATATAATATATTCGCCGTGTTTAGACTTGTGACAACCCTTCATGAGCATGCTATCAAGATTAAAAAAACGACAACGCCTGGAGGGGCGTGGTGTGAAGGGGACCCTCCCGTACGCCGCAGCTGGGTAAAGTCGCGATATACCAAGATATGAGTTATCGCAGATCTATAAATGATCTGATAACGCCAAGTATTCCTTTTCGCAGAAGTTTTGTTGCAGAGTCCCCTCTCTAAAAATCAAAACTGCTTTATGCCTACCGGCCATTGTGAACATCAAATTCACAGTGTTTGGGCTTGCAGGCTTGTTCATGATATATATGATATATAGACAATTTATATTCCTTGCTTGCGGAGCCACCCCTTTTGGGGGGCGGGAGCCCCCAGGGGCACCCCGTTGTCTGTTTGTTTGTGCGACTGACGTGAGACAGAGATGAAGCCTGACACGTCAGCCAATGGTCTCGTTACTAACTGGCTTTGGTCCGCTCGATTCCGTTGCCAACACTCTCCGCCAATTTTCCACGTCGCTTGCTACGCTGCTTAGGACTAGTCACAGAAGTTTTTTGGCTGAGCCGCCCCTCTAAAAACAAAACTGTTTACTGTCTGCAGGCCATTGTGAACAGCATCTTTGCAGTGTTTGGATTTGCTGGCATTCTCATGATATATATGATATATAGACAACCACTGCTGTGAACAATGTACCTGTGACAATGTACTTGTGACAACCCACTCACCAGATGTGACAAGTTCTAAGAGCGTGTCGCAAGCGACACGGAAAATCGCTGTAGCAGTCACCGGCAGGGAGATTCGGAAGTAGTGGAGAAAGTAGCTACTCGTAGCCGAATAGAGCTACAAACATTGAACAACTTTTGCGAAGGATCTTGACTGCTGCGATGCTGATGACTCTAGTCATGCGCACTCCAACTATGAGCAAAAATTGTGGGTGCAAAGGTGGTCGGAATCGTTCAAATGCCTCGGATCCTCGGACAGACGGACATCGGACAGACAGATAGACAGACAGACAGACGGCGGAGAGAGACACGGGGGGAACCTATGGCTTCAGCCCAGGGACCCCTGCGGGGTCCAGAGGGGGCTAAAGTGAAAACGAAATGCTGATGTATGTCTGCAGGCCATTGTGAACAACACCTTTGCAGTGTTTGGACTTGCAGGCATTCTCATGATATATATGGTATAAATGAAGCCCCCTCTGAAATCAAAACTGCTTTCTGCCTGCAGGCCATTGTGAACAACATATTCGCAGTGTTTGGACTTGCTGGCATTCTCACTGCACAGAGAGGACTCATCATCGCCTTCTTCGGCTATAATGCTGCTCAGGTGAGCTCATGGGGCACTACACAGGGCACTACACATTTGTTTCCTAGACAGATGTCGTTATAATGCTGCTCTGGTGAGCTCATGGGGCACTACATGGGGCACTACACATTTGTTTCCTAGACAGATGTCGATATAATGCTGCTCTGGTGAGCTCATGGGGCACTACACGGGGCACTACTCATTTGTTTCCTAGACAGATGTCGCTATAATGCTGCTCTGGTGAGCTTATGCATATTTCCGGGGCACTACACATTTTGTCCTAGACAGATAGTAAACGTTACTCTTGTGTGCACATAATGCTGCTCTGGTGAGCTCGTGCAAATATACGAGGCACTACACTTTCTTTCCTAGGCAGATAGTTAATGTTACTCTTGTGTGCGTGTAATGCTGCTCTGGAGAACACATGCATATTTGCGGGGCACTACATATTTTTATCCTAGAGCAGCATAGAGAGATAGTAAACGTTACTTTTGGGTGTGTATAATGCTGCTCTGGTGAGCTCATGCATATTTGCAGGGCACTACACTTTGTTTTCCTAGACTGATAGGAAACGTTACTCATGTGTGCGTGTAATGCTGCTCTGGAGTACACATGCATATTTGCGGGGCACTACACATTTGTATCCTAGACACGGGAGTATAAAAAAAATGGGGGACACCTGTCCCTAAAAAGCCGGAGGAGGGCTGCCCCCCCCCCCCCCCCCCCCCCCCCCCCTTAAATAGAAATACCCCTTTAAACAACTGAGATATAGATTCTGGGGGGTTACAATATGGCGCACATAATGGCATCCTCGGAATTTCCACACAGGGCAGGGGCCATACCACCCATGCTCACCCATTTACCCACCCACTCACCCATTAATTCACCCAGCCTCCCACCCCATTCACCCACCCACCCAAGGGGTAGATACTTATTGCACGAGTTCCAAAGAAGTGCCAATGGACTGCCCTTGCCAAGGCCTACTCATGGGTGGTCTCAGATTGTCATTTGGAGGTCTGAGTAAAAAGGTCAAAAAAAACCTGAGGAGGGCCGCCCCCCCCCCTAAATGAGGTGCTTTGAATGACCTGAAAAATGTCTCATAATATCGCCATAATACATGCCATTACAGCCCCATTATCAGAAAAAAAATGATCGGGAGAGGGAAACATTTGGAGGCCTTGACACCTCCTGCTATTCAGATAAAGTAAACGCTAGTCTTGTGTGTGTACAGCAGGTTACTACATTACGCACGCTATTGTGCAAGGTCTGGGAGCTCAACTGCGCGATTCACGCAATTTTTTAAACCCCTTCTGGGCGCAGCGCGCAGATTTCCGTTTTCAGTTGAGTCAAAAGCGCAACCCAAAAGGAGGCAGTTGCGTCAAAAGTGCAAGCCAAAATGATAAAATGTAGTACTCTGGCATATAATGCTGCTCCGGCGAACAAATGCATATTTGCGGGGCACTTAGGTGAGCTTATTACTGTATTTGTTTTCGAGGAAACATCGCCACTGCGCTGCCATTTCGTCGTTGCATGGCGACGCGTGAACCCCTGAACCCTCTGCGCTCCGTCATGCAAAGGCTATGCAACAATCCTGAAATCGGGGTTGAGTAGCCCAAGTAGCTACTTAACCTGGCCTACAGAAATGTAGAAAAAAAACTCATGCGTCCGTACAGCACTACACAGATAGGTAGGCAATGTGAGCTTTGTGTGTGTATATATGTGCGCGTGTGAGTGTGTGCGCGTGTGTGTGTGTGCGTGTTTGATACTCAGAGTAAGGTGAGCTCATGCGTCCTTAGGGGGTGCTTCACAACATTTCACTAGACAGATAGGTAGGAAACGTTAATTGTTTTGTGTCAGAAAAAAGGTGGGCTCGTGCGGCCTTTGGGGGTGATACGGCTAGGCATGCTGTATACCCATCCGCTCAAATCAGTACAAATCAAACCACAAACACGACCTTGGAACATAAACACAAATATAAACACAAATACCGTACTGCTTGCAAAATTTAACGCTTTAAATTGACGGGAGCAACCGTCAAATCGTGGCGTACGGTATATTACGAAAAGAAAAAGCCGTCAAATCGGTTTTTTTGCTGATATTAGGTTCATCACTAGAATGCACATATCTTACTGCTCAGTGGGCCAAACACTACATTTTTTTAGTGATATGAGATCCCTGGGACCGCCTGCATCTGTCTGCATATTCAGATGCCTCGTCTGACAAAAATAAAGAGTTTAGGAGCACAGACCCTGTGGCCATCTTTAACCACTCTTCCTTGCTCCAATTGTTTGAATTAGGGCACGCTGGGAATGGGAAAGGTTAGAGGAGGTAAAAGGCTGACAGTTACAAAAAGAACAGAGGCAATAGGGATAGGAAGTCAACATATATGTGCATTGGAGTGAAGTATACAGAATAAGGTATGTGCATATCGTAGCCGTAGCAAAACCTTACCTTGGTCCTTCTAGGTCGCTGAGCAACACATGAACATACATTATGCTTATGCTTATGACATTAACTGAGCAAGAGATGATTTCAGGAGTTAATGGAAACGATTGAATGTCTAATTATAGTTATTTCAATGAGTACCGGTAGTGTTATGCTGAACAAGATGTTGGGATCATTGCAGTATTATATGTACACTCCTTGCAGGTCCTAGAACAGTGTACCCTAATATTGTACCATGAACCAGTGTAACATGATTAAGTACAAACATTCAGTTGCATAAATGGATTTTATTAAAATGGAAACCGTCAAATGTATAACGTCAATTTATATTCCTATTAAAAAACCCGTCAATGTAAACCGTCAATTTATAATAAAACCCCCCCAAAAAGCCGTTAAATTTTGCAAGCAGTACGGTATATATAAACACAAATATAAACACAAATATAACTCAATTATTCTTCCATTTATTTTTGTTTGGTGGTGGTGGTGGTGGTGGTGGTGGTGGTAGAGAGGAGGGGGGGGGGGGGGTAGGATGCCAATTTAGAAAGCTGGCGCATGATTTTGTATTTGCCTCGTTGGGGTATTGTCATGTCAGGTTGTGTATTGCTTTCGTGCTTTATTGGGGCATGGGATGCTCACCTTTCAATCCAGAAACATCCATCCCACGTCCTGTCATCTGAGTGAACCAACAAATCATCAAATGATTGCAGAATCATCATCACCGCATCTTCAACAGCTGCACAGCATCATCTGTCTGCGTGAACTACTAGGACACGAGTGCATCATTGGCATCTGATCAGATTCCACTAAGGCACTAGTGTCCTAGTAGTTCACGCTGACATCATCAACATCAACACACTCATCAACACAATCACCTTAAATCACAATCAACAGAATGCCCTATCAAGCTATCACTGCAATGCCTCGACAAAGCCAAAACAAAGCAATACAAAACCTGCCATGACAATACCCAAACAAAGCAAACACAAAATCATGTGCTTGCTTTCTAAACCCCCCTCCTACTCCCCCAACCCAACCCAACCCGACCCAACCCGACCCAAATCTCTATGCAACCCAACCCAACCCAACTCAACAACCCAACCCTGAACCCACCTCGCCCCTCACCCCAACCCCGAACCCAACCCAACAACCCAACCCTCACCCCACCTTGCCCCTCACCCCAACCCCTAACCCAACCCTCACCCCAACCTCTAACTCGACCCAACACCCCACCTTGCCCCTCTCCCCAACCCCCAACCCACGTCTCACCTAAGCCTCTAACCCAACCCAACACCCCAACTTGCCCCTCACCCCAACTTGCATGGTCTGCTCCCAGATGGTGGTGGCCTTCCA
Source organism: Chlamydomonas sp. ICE-L (assembly GCA_013435795.1). Taxonomy (NCBI): domain Eukaryota; kingdom Viridiplantae; phylum Chlorophyta; class Chlorophyceae; order Chlamydomonadales; family Chlamydomonadaceae; genus Chlamydomonas; species Chlamydomonas sp. ICE-L. The sequence continues at coordinate 3,752,009 of JACBWV010000825.1, forward strand.
CACATTTGTAGATCTATGGTGAGTGCTACTGACAAAAAGTGACAAATCCTGACAGCGACACTTTGGCCAACCACAAATTGGCGCTGCAATGCCTGAAGTTCGTTACATTTGTTTCTTGGTGGTGGTGGTGGTGGTGGTGGTGGTGTTTGAGGTGGGGTGATGTTTGTGGTGGTGGTGGTGGTGTTTGAGGTGGTGGTGGCCATCGTCTGATTTTAGGGGGGATGAGAGCTGCAGTGTGTGTGGTGGTGGTGGCCTTCTGCACATTTGTAGAGCTTTGGTGAGTGCTGTTATCGGCCTGTCACAAATTGGCGTTGCAATGCCTATAGTTCGTTGCATTTGTTTCCGTTGGTGGTGGTGGTGTTTGAGGTGGTGGTGGCCATCGTCCGATTTTAGGAGGAATGGGAGCAGCAGTGTGGTGGTGGTGGTAGCCATCCGCATATTTGTAGAGCTATGGTGAGTGCTGTTATCGGCCTGTCACAATTCAGCGTTGCAATGCCTAAAGTTCATTGTATTTGTTTCCATTGTTGTTGTTGGAACTGGTGGCGGAGGTGGTGGTGGTGGTGGTGTTTGAAGTGGTGGTGACCGTGGTTGTCCGGGAAATGGGAGCAGCAGGGGGGGGGGGGGGGGAAGTGATGCAGGTCGGCGGGGTGCTGAGGTGTGTGTGAGTACCCAGGGGGGGGGGGGGGGGGGGGGCTCATTTGCGTGTTAAATGGCAGCAACATGATATGAACCAGGATTCATGCCTGTCAGTGTAGGTTTAGTGCATTCCCACCACTGTAGTGTCCACGTCTGCGTTGTGCTAATCATGTTTGCTTTTGGCGGAGCCCCTAGGGTCACCCATTTGTCCGTTTGACCGACCGACCTAAAAATTGAAGCCTGCCATGTCAGCCAACTGTCTCGTAACTAACTGGCTTGGTCAGCTCCATCGTTGCCACCTGTCGTTCTGTTGCCAACACACTCCGCCATGTGTGGCTGGTCTTGTTCTAACATATATATTGTGTTGTGCTGCAGTACTGATACCAAGATCTCGTACAAGGGTGAACCTGGCAAGCTGACCGCCTATGAACAAGCTACTGTTGCATTCATGTTCTTCTCTTTCATGCTCTCAGTGGCAGCTCTGATCCCACCATGTACATTGTGCTGTATTGCATTACTGATACCAAGATCTCGTACAAGGGTGAACCTGGCAAGCTGACCGCCTATGAACAAGCTACCACTGCATTCATGTTCTTCTCATTCATGCTCTCAGTGGCAGCTCTGATCCCACCATATATATTGTGCTGTATTGCAGTACTGATACCAAGATCTCGTACAAGGGTGGACCTGGCAAGCTGACCGCCTATGAACAAGCTACCACTGCATTCATGTTCGTCTCATTCGTGCTCTCAGTGGCAGCTCTGATCCCACCATATATATTGTGCTGTATTGCAGTACTGATACCAAGATCTCGTACAAGGGTGAACAAGGCAAGCTGACCGCCTATGAACAAGCTACCACTGCATTCATGTTCTTCTCCTTCGTGCTCTCAGTGGCAGCTCTGATCCCACCGTATACATTGTGCTGTATTGCAGTACTGATACCAAGATCTCGTACAAGGGTGAACCTGGCAAGCTGACCGCCTATGAACAAGCTACCACTGCATTCATGTTCTTCTCATTCGTGCTCTCAGTGGCAGCCACCGTTTTCGGCGTCAGGGCAATCGACGAGATGAAACAGAAACAAAGGGAGGAGGTGGGTGTACGTTATTGTATTGCTGCTCATGCTGGTCTGTTTGTAATTTGAATGATCTGAACTTGTGTTAGATGAAACTAAAGCAAAGGGAGGAGGTAGATGTACTTCTATTGCTGGTCATGCTATTGCTGGTGCTATTGCTGGTCATAGATGAAACTGAAGCAAAGGGAGGAGGTGGATGTACTTGTATTGCTGCTCATGCTGGTCTAATTGTAATTTGAATGATCCTAGCTTGATTCGGATGAGTGGGATGCAAAGGGAGGAGGTGGGTGTACTTCATTGTATTGCTGGTCATGCTGGTCTATTAGTAATTTGAATGATCCTAGCTTGATTCGGATGAGTGGGATGCAAAGGGAGGAGGCGGGTGTACTTCATTGTATTGCTGGTCATGCTGGTCTATTAGTAATTTGAATGATCCTAGCTTGATTCGGATGAGTGGGATGCAAAGGGAGGAGGCGGGTGTACTTCATTGTATTGCTGGTCATGCTGGTCTATTAGTAATTTGAATGATCCTAGCTTGATTCGGATGAGTGGGATGCAAAGGGAGGAGGCGGTTGTACTTCATTGTATTGCTGGTCTTGCTGGTATATTTTTAATTTTAATGATCCGAACTTGTGTGAGATGAAACTGAAGCAAAGGGAGGAGGCGGGTGTACATGATTGTATTGCTGGTCTATTTGAGGAGTAGGGTGTACTATATCCACACATAGTATTGCTGGTTGATTCGTTATTTGAATGATCAGAACTTGATTGAGAAAAGACAACAACTGGATTGGGATAAGACAATAACTGGATTGATAAAAGACAATACCTTGATTGACATGGGACATTAACTATATTGGGATAGGACTTCCTTGGTCCCTGAATTATATCTTTGTTCCTGAATTATAACTCTATTTCTGAATGCTAGCTTAGTTCCTGAATTAAAACTCTGTTCATGAATGAAAACTCGTTTCCAAAACAATTATTCGGTCCCTGGATTATAACTCTGTTCCTAAATTGTAGCTCGGTTTCTAAACAATACCTTGGCCCTCCTTCTTCATTGCAGTACAATCGCTTCTCTGTTCTCAGCGACACCCTGCAGTTTGAGGCAGACCAGGCATAAAAGGGACGTGTGTTGTACAGCATGTGCCTACGTACAACATAGACCAGCCATGACAGGGGCTTGTGTTGTACAGCATGTGCCTACGTACAACATAGACCAGCCATGACAGGGGCTTGGGCTTGTGCTGTACAGCATGTGCCTACATACAACATAGACCAGCCATGACAGGGGCTTGTGTTGTACAGCATGTGCCTACGTACAACATAGACCAGCCATGACAGGGGCTTGTGTTGTACAGCATGTGCCTACGTACAACATAGACCAGCCATGACAGGGGCTTGGGCTTGTGCTGTACAGCATGTGCCTACGTACAACATAGACCAGCCATGACAGGGGCTTGGGTTGTACAGCATGTGCCTACGTACAACATAGACCAGCCATGACAGGGGCTTGTGTTGTACAGCATGTGCCTACGTACAACATAGACCAGCCATGATAGGGACTTGCGTCGAACTGCATTTTCCTTCTTGGCAGATCTCTAAATCAGCGACGCTAAAGGCTTGTGTTGTACACCATGTGCCATTGTACAACATGGATGGAGCACTATATAGAGACCTTTGCCAGACTGCATTTACCTTCATGGAAGATCTCTAGATCAGCGACAATAGAGGCTTGTGTTGCACAGCATGTGCCTTCGTACAACATAGATGGGGCATTGTATAGAGACTTGTGTTGCACAGCATAAACCACGTGAGCAATGGTTAGATTGGCGATGATAGAGGCTTGTGTTGCACAGCATGTGCCTTCGTACAACATAGATGGGGCACTGTATAGAGACCTGTGTCAGACTGCATTTGCCTTCTTGAAAGATCTCTAGATTAGCGACAATAGAGGCTTGTGTTGTACACCATGTGCCTTAGTCCAAGATAGATGGGTCACTGTATACCGTAGAGACTTGTGTTGCACAGCATAACCCGCGTAAGAAATGGTTTGATCGTCGATGATACAGGCGTGTGTTGTACTGCATGTGCCTTCGTACAACATAGATGGGGCACTTTATAGAGACTTGTGTTGTACTGCATTGTACCACTTCAGAGAATATTATATCAGACATGGATGCAGGAGAGAGGCTTGCTTTGTACAGGATTCGCCCTTGTACAACATATAACCGCTGCCAAAGAGACTGGTATGGCAAAGTATTTTATTCCAGTCTCCTAGTAGCCCTTTGATATCGAGGACCTTCCATTGGTGTTGAATCGTCTCGTGGTTTTTCAGCCAACTCTGGGCTGCTCACTGTGTTCCTATTCCATTTCCCTTCGGCCCCGTGATACCCACGGAGACCAGGGATCATACAGTGCAGAAACTGCAGATTAAACAGCTTAAACGCTTGCACACTTAGTATGTTAGCTAGACATGATGTAAAATACCGGTGACTGTTATGTCCCCCGTGAAAGCAAACGGGTTGGCTCCCTCAACCTCACGCCTCGTAATAAGGCGCACTATTTATGTTTTTAAACTACCAATACCATGCGGTATTGAAGATCTCTGCTCGAAACGTTTTTCAGTCCAAATCAGATTTCAGTTCAGATCTTGCCAAGTAAAGGGGGCATTATGCCGTGGGAAAGGAGGCATTATGGGGCCCTGCCCCTCATCATCTGCCTTATCCCTCATAGCTTGTAGGCCGGGGTTTATACAGACTGCCCAAGTGTGTGGGTGACTTCACCCTGCCCTGGGCTGATGCATATGGGATTTGTTTACGTTGTGAAGGGTATTTCACCCAAGGAGGTGGGTCTACCGACAAAAACCAACGAAATCGGGATGCAAAGTCTCCACTAAGAGGCTGATGGCTTATTCCCTCAACCAGGGGTGTCTGGACAGCCATCCTTATTGACCCCCCCCCCCCCCCCCCCCCCCCCACACACACACACACACACACACACACACACACACACACACCACCCACACACACCCAAGCACCATATGCACACACGCGCAACCGGTAAGACACGTACAAACCTGCGTGATCCCTTGGCCCTGGGAACCACCCTCACCTGTGTCAGAGATGGCGAGCAGCCAAATTGTTCGCTAAAGCGGAGGAGCCTGCGTTTCAACTAAGGACGATAGATTACCATTTCTAGATCATTAATGTTTCCAAGCGAATTTAGCCATCTGTATCTCAAGTCTGGGTTCTGCTTGGATTGGATTGGGGACGTAATGCATCAAAATTGCCTGCGACCAGTTCACCAGGCGTTTCTTTCAAATAGCCCCTCCTAACAATCCAAGCTTCCAAAGCCGATCGCTTCAGGTTGGGCAAGCTCCTTAATTATGCTTGGCCATCCATGCACTGTAGCAAACAAGCACGCACCTATAAATACATTGGAGCTACCCCTACTTGGGTTCCACCATTGCGTCCCTGACCACTCACCTGGAAAACAGAGCTGCCCTTGCCCTGTGGGCAGAGCAGAAGTCGTTATATAAGTTATCCTGAAACACGGGTACTACTTCTTAAAGGATCAGGCATTCAGGCCAAGAAAGGAACTATCATGATGTATTGGGTGCCATCTTGGAAGAACCCATTAGTAAGGCTGTTAAGCTTTGTATCGCCCGGTAATTATTTTACCGTGTACCGTACGATAAATCGTACGGTACTAAAGTTCCAGCGTACGGTATTTTTGGGATTACCGTACGATATATCGTGTTTACCGTACGGTATATCGTGTTTAACCATATCCTGTGGTCCTGTGGTCTACGCAAAAATATAACACACGGCAGGTCGGCGGTTCGATTCTCGTCAGGAGCACCTGAGTCTGGGCCAGGGAATTTAGTATAACGCCTTATACCGTACGATATATCGTACGGTAATAGACCACGATATTACCGTGTTTATTTTTCTATCTCCCTCAGTATTGGTTCATTTGACTTGATTTTAAGTGTATGGACGTGTAAACGGTATTTCCTGTTAAATCCCCCTGGTCTTTAACTGATTTTCCCCAAAAAGGGTATAAAAATATCGTACGGTATCGATACCGTACGGTATATCACGATATACCGTACGGCAATTGAAAATGCCGTACGGTATTGACAGCCCTACCCATTAGACATTTTCACCAAGCCCATACTCAAGACTTCCAGAGCTTAACCAGAGCACTTGTCCCAAGTGCTTTTTCCACCCAGCCACGAGAAGCAGCTTCTGGGCAGCTCTCCTAACTGGCTATCCAGCCAAACGCAACCTTGTGCATGTGTGAGCTGAAGTAATCAGCTGTCCATAACTGCTGAAATATTTTGGTGAAGCTCGGTGGCTTGCTGCCTAGAATATGGGTGAAGCTCAAAGGGAGCTGCCTAGAATTGAACAGGGATTATTTTCAAATCTAAAAGAGGAAATCTTATTTCAATTTACCGCATGTCTTACCTCCTCCCAGAACAGGATCCTTTATCACGCTTTAACACTGAGCGAAACAAAGCACGGAAGCTCCTTTCGGCCTTTTTAGGGTGTCAGCGTGAACTATTAGGGAGGGGTGGGGGGTGGGGGTGGGGGTGGGGGGGGGTCCTTCAGGAAATATGCATTTTGCACATGGGATCATGGATGTCATTTGTCAAGCACGTTTATAACATAAAGATGAGCTAAAATAAATCAAGTCAGAATTCTTGTCATCATCTAGGTAAGCCAGTGACATACATGCGTAGCAATGCAAATAGACCAGAACACACACATTCAAATGCTTCTCTAGCAACCTGCTGCATGCAGAGCACAGCTATGATAGCAGATTAGCATCACAGGTGCATTCTAGCCCCTGACAGTACCATACCAAGTCTCCATGTGGCTTCCGCGGGAACGTGGTCTGAGCGCCCCGCGTGGTTCAAGTTACAATATGGGAGTGGCAAAATCGGATGGCTCGTGAAATTCTGAACGAGTTCGACTGGTGGCAGGTCGCGTGAGACGAACAGGCGACTTCGGAATCGAAGATGCGGAATGGAAAATTCTGTCGGGTTGTGCCTGGTCAGGTTGTCGTGTCGATTCGGGTTCTAGGTAGCGATTTTGGTCTGAGAGCTTGGATCTCAAATCGGGTCTCGTATCACGATAATTTTGGCCAAACGGGGTCACATATTACGATCGTAATATATTACGAGACAAGAAATCTCTGTAATTGGAGCTGCTTAAAAAAGCCTAAAGGAAAGCCAAAGGCCATTGGATAAGTAATTGAGATAACCCTCAATACAAAATGGCATGGACGCACAAGCAAGCAAGCCCCATAGCTTTAAGGGACAGCAAGTAGAACGAAGGAGAGGGGGCACTGTTGAAGTCATCTGATGTTGTGAGGTAAAGCTTATTGCGCGCTCTGATTGCGCGCTCTAAAATATGCGACTCGGACTGCGGGGTAGGCTGTGCAAGCCCCAAACAGCTCAAACGATGATACCGTTGATATGGGGTGATGTGGCCAGCAATAGCACGGGACCCTGGATACGAGTATATGGCAGCATAGCCAGCGCGACCGCTCAGTTGGGACTAGGGAGCTTTGCTTAATCTACCCAACAGCCTTGACCTTCAGCATGAGCTCATGCTGCATCCTTCTCGAGCACCAACTTCGTTTTCCATCCAGATCTATGCGCCATGCGCAGGATCAATATGCCATGACCCCACGTTCATGATGCCACGATCTATACTGATCGACAATGGCTTCTGCATGAATCGTGTCTGGCGAGGAGACTGGCAAGAAACTCTCTTCTTCCAGAGCCCCAGCGCCCAGCGTCAACTGATCGTGATCACCTGATAACCACCTAACCAACGACAGCCCGTTTTCGGGCAGGAGTGCAGCCACGAAAAACTGCGAACAAATACTAAACCGCGCCTTCATGCACGCTTAATTAACGTATGATCACTGACTGGCTGGATTGAGGGAGTAGTTCCTCTAGACGAGCGCGAGTGGCTGGATTGGAGGGAGTAGTTGGAGTAGTTCGGAGTAGTTCGCTCGAGTGCAAGTGGCTGATGGCTGCTGGGCAGCTTTCTCAGGACCCCCAATTTGGGCCCAAGGACAGTCGCGGGGTTCACCACAGGGTTCTTATTGACTTCCGATATAGATTGCTCTTGATTCAGCTTGGATATAATATTGATATTCTGCTCTTCCTCTTAGTTTCAACTCTGGTTTCTACTGCGCCCCTTTGAATCCTTGACTGAAGGCCCTCGACTCGTATTATCTTTACTATCAACCAGACAACTTCCCTGGCGGCATGGACATGTACGGCCAGCAGCAGCAACAGCAGCAACAGCAGCTCGCTAGCTTGCTACATGGATTAAATGCTATGGCTCAGGGGAGCGGGAATGGCGCAGCCAACAACCAAGATCTCAGCCAAATGATGTTGCAACAGAATTTGGCCTCCGCTGACGGAAATTGGGCAATGAACCAAGCTAACGGTCAAGGCTACGCAGCCAATGGGCATGCAGGCATGGCTTCCGGATATTCAGGATATGCAGGAATGGACCCCACAGCTGGAGCGTCAGGAGTATCGGCTGCTGGAGGAGCAAGTGACCCCGCCACTCAACAGGCTGCGCAACAGATGGTGAGGCGTCTGCCGTTTTATGACCCTCGGACCGCATGCCCATGTCTGTGCGAATATCTCACTAAATTCTACTTTCGCAGAACACAATGATGCCAGGCATGTCTCCCCAGCAGCTGCAGGCTATGTATCAGGTGAGGATAGATCTGCCGACAATCCACGTCACTCAATATCTGATAACGCTGCTATGTTTTGCTTCGCGTGTGATATGCCGCAGACGCACATAGTTGCGTGTACAGCAGCAGCTGAGTAGCGTATGCTAAGAATCTCAGTCATGCACACACTTTCAACTGCTTCTGGCAGTGCAAGTTACGTGGCATTTGGGTTTCGTTGTTCCCTTGCGAGTGGCACAATGTTTATGTTCTCAGCTGCAACCAGCTTCCTGCACTGTCTTCACGAATGAAAGTCCCCCCCCCCCCCCCCCCCCCCCCCCCCCCCCCCCCCCCCCCCCCCCCCCCCCCCAATGCATCTATCCTCTCCAAGACAGCATGGCATTATCCGTGCTGCAAGACGTCGGTTTACGCCGGCTTAGCTGCAAAACGTCGGTTTACGACTCAAGTCGTTCCGCGCCTAGTCGAGTAATTACCCCCTTCCCTCAGCCACGCCTCCTCAGGACTCCTTGCCTTCTTCTAGCCCCTGTCTGTTCCAGACGCAGAGGGAAATACCTTTCGGGCCGTTTCGAAGGTTAAGGTTTCGTATCGCTGTAATTTAATAGCAAATTAAAAATTGCAGCAGCTGCCGGTTGGCTCCCCAGATCCTAACCTCCATGACTCCACGCCCACGGCTTTCAACATTACGAACACCTGAGTGCAACTCATACAGCACTACCAGCACCAGCACCAGCACCAGCGCCAGCATAATCACCCACATGCACCTCCACCAACTATCAACACCAACCACCAACACCAACCACCAGCACCAACATCACCACCTGGGCAACCAACCCACAGCCCCAACACCAACTTCACCACTTGAGCACCACTTTATACACCCAATTATCTCCTAACCTGCAGCTTTCCTTCCATCCAGCTGCCAAGCCTGTAGTCTACTCGAGGTCCAACTGTTCTATCCTTTCAAATTTACATGACCCTGTCCTCTGGGCGCCTTCCTTCTTTTCTTCCCTTTTCATTCAGTCACCCGTTCTTCCCTCCCTCCCTCCCTCATGCCCTCCTCCCTTTATATCCACCCTTCATCCATCCATCCATCCAAACGAATGTCCTCAACTTTTCCCCTTGTCGCAGCAATATGCATTGCGGTTCGCTGCAATGCAGCAGCATCAGTCAATGGGAGGCCCTACTGGGGGGCCAGGTGCAGGCGGAGGAGGCTTGTCTGGTGTACCCGTGGTTGGACCTAGGTCTGGGAGTAGGGACCAGGACAAGGCTGGTCTGTTCTACAAGACTCGCGTTTGCATCAAGTAAGTTCTAACTTGACAGTATGAAGGTTTTTTGTGTGTATGGAGCATACTAGCTGCTGCCTATAGCTTCGAGCTACCACAAGAGTTGAGTCATTGCTACCTGACAGTAAGGGTATTGGGAATGGTCACCAACCACTAATAGGAAGGGTTATGGGAATGGCTCATGCTTTCTGTTGGACATGATAAACGTTATGTGCCTAGGGACCGGCACACCATATGATGTTGACCAGAGGCTAGTATGATATCATATGATATTATGCAAATTGTATCATATGATATTGCATAAACGTAGTAACGTAAGCCTAGTCGGACTGCCGGCATCATATAATGGTATGATATCATATTGCCGTTTCCTAAGTATGTCTCAGGTGAGTTGTACCTCGCTTAGGAGCTACATTGGTATGTTGTACAGTCTGGGGTAGGCTGCAAGATGCATACAGAGTACTATGGACCATGCTTTTGTCCCATTATACATTTAGAGCCGAAGTGTTAATGCCCACGGCTTTCAACATTATGGGGAAATGCCTGCGACTCCTATAGCACGATCAGCACCAGTATGATCACCCACAAGCGCCTCCGCCAACCTCCAGCACCAGCATCACCACCTAGGCAGCCAACCCACATCTCCAACAGGGTCCATTCTTTTTCACCGGGAAACAACTACAGTCAAAGTTTTAATGCCGAAGACACTGATATATTGCTACGTGCATCCCAACTGCACTAACAACAAGAGCACTGACAACAACAGTTCAGACCCTGATCATGGTGCATGTGGCACGTCTTAAGTGAAAACACTGCTGCTGTCACGCTGCGCAGGTGGAAGGAGGGCTCGTGTGCTAACAGGAATAACTGCCAATACGCCACCACCCCCACTACTACCACCACACCTCCACCACCACCACAACACCACCACAACACCACTACCACCACGACACCACTACCTCCACTACCACCACAACACCACCACCACCACCACAGCACCAGGTGAAAGGAGGACTCTTGTGCTTCCGGGAATAAATGCCGATACGCCACCACCACCACACCACCACCACCACAATACCACTACCACCACACCACCACCACCCATTACCACACCACCACCACCCATCACCACCACCATAACCGCAGGTGGAAGGAGGGCTCTTGTGCTTACGGGAACAACTGCCGATACGCCCATGGCGAGGAGGACCTGCGCGTGCCTAGCAATGCTGCTAACGGAAATCGGGCAGGACCAACCCCGGTATGTCATCTAGGTTGTTGGGCTTGGTCTGCGCGCGTTGTTTGTGTAATTAACAATGCACTTGGATGAATTATTACGGCGATAAGATTCCAATATTCTGAGATGTCAGACTTCATCTGTCGCTGGATGACTCAACATGGTGCGATAGGAATATTGTGAGACGTCTTATGTCTGCTGTCACTGGATGATTCAACATGGTGGGATTGGAATATTATAAGGCGTCTAATGTCAGCTTTCACTGCAAGATCCAACAGTGTGAGATTGGAATATTATAAGACGTCTTATGCCTGCTGTCGCTGAACAATTCAACATGGTGGGATCGGAATATTATGAGGTATCAGATGTTTAATGTCTCTGGACGATGTTTAGGGTTTGGCCGACATATACATGTATACTCATACGTTCATAAGCTCAATACGTATCATATATTGTATGTAAGCCGTTTTTTCATATCGAAATGTTTGAGTATACGCCGAAGCTAAAAAATGAGTTGTACTTCTCAAAGTACAGCACGAATCCCCTGCAAATATCTTCGTCTTCTTCGAAGTAGGAGTATTGTAAAGAGGACGTCTTCGCATCCCTTTCATGTTCCTGTTCGTGCAGCAGCATATGCAGACCTGACTGCCTGGGGCTGAGGCCAGGAGGCCAGAAATTGGCTCAGTTCAGTATTATCAGGTATCCTGTTGCTGTTTCCTTGAAACATGGGAGCAACGAAGATAAAGACTTAATGGCGTGACACGTTTGATGTCGTGATGGGACAGAAGCAGGGTGAGGATCACGTGTTCATCAAGTGCAGAAGTTGTGAGCTAGCCACGCTCGGGCCGATGAACCCATCCCGAATGTTCAATTTTGCACTGCTTCCCTGGTAGGGGATGCATCAGATCAACGACTGCGTAGCAATTGCTGGTGCTTGTAATCTTCGACATGAGAAATAAATTTACCTGGAAATGATCAATAATCAAAGATACAGAGGAGTCTGATAATTAAAATACTGACTTGTGACAACTGCTGCTTGAATTTGCTGACATGTGACTTGTGCTTGAATTTACTGACTTGTGACTTGTGCTGAATTTTTGAATTGTGATTTGCTGACTTGTGACTTGTGCTGAATTTACTGACTTGTGACTTGTGCTTGAATTTGCAGGACAAGCGCTTGCTGATCAACATGATGAAGAAGACGCGCTTGTGCCAGGATTTTATGCAGACTGGCAACTGCCGATACGGCGAAAAGTGCACATTCGCACACGGACAGCATGAGCTCAGGACCCCCCCTGATCTGAGAAACACAGGCCAGGCCCATCCCATGGGACCTGGTCCCAATGGTTGGGGTGGGGGCCCAGCCCCAATGGACCAGTCTGCTTTGATGCTCCAGTAGGCGTGTACTGCTTGACAGTATGAGTGTACTGCTTGACAGTATGAGTGTGCCGCTGGGAAGTAGGCTTGCACTACTTAGCAGCGGATGTCCACTGCCTGAGAGTAGGCGCAAACCGATTGACAGTGGCATGCACTGCTTGAAAGATGGTTATTACTTTACTGCATACCCTTTTGCAAGGAGGAATTCTGCTGAGGCTGCGGTCCTTATCCAATCACTCTGCTCCATCTATTGAAGTTTTCTGACATTGGTTTTCTCACCCACATTTTCTGATTTTCTGCAGTAGTGCTTATCTGATCCAGTTGTCCTTGTTCATTCATGTTGGGCGTGGTCTGGGAAAAACTTTTCGCAGGCTAGGCTTTTGATTGTGAATTGCAAGGTCCTGCCTGCAGTCGCTTCAACTGCATGCGATGCTGAGGGCGGTGATCATAATAATAGTGAAGATGGTGGTTCTGATGAATATGAGCCGTAATATTTGGTGCTGTCCATTGATTGGTCAGACCGTGGTTGATCAAACGGGATCCTCCCACTGGTTGAGGCAAAGTCAATCGAGTGTTGGACTTTATTACAGTTTGCTGCTTATTATTGCAGTTTGCTTATTGTTATTTCAGTTCACTGCCGTTATTTCAGTTTGCCTGTTACTTCATTTCACTTTTGAAAAGGTTGGATTGGGGTATGGATTGAGCCTGCGAAGTGCCAATCTCCATGCCACCATTAATGCACCTCAAGCAATCCCATATGTTGTTTGAGGAGATTATATTGGGGCCTTGATTGGGGCCAGCTAGGCAATGTAGGATGTTGCATGAGGTGAAATTGGGTTGTGGATTGAAGCAATACCAGCTTTGTGTGATTGAAAACAATATGATTCACTTGCCCTTGAGCCTTGAGCACACCCATGATAGCGGTTGCTGCCACTTCCCCCACTGTTGACCTGGCCAGCAGCAGTGGTGAGGAGTAGTGGGGGTGAAGAGACCAATCCACGCACACACACTCGGATTGGTCACGAGCCCAACGGTGTGAGGCGGGGTGGGGGGGAATAGAAAAAGCACGCCCACCCCCATTGTGCGAGTCTGCCCAAAAGCGAGTATTGAAACACTGACCCCTCCATGTTTGCATGTGGTTGCTGACTGCCTTGGGGTGTATTCAGCTCTTTGACGATGGGAATGGGATGACAATGCTTGTGGTCAGCATTCGCCTGGCCTGCCAGCCTGGCATCTCATTCCCAATATGATTCTGGTTCTGAATCCCAATACCTGAATCCAACCTCTGATTATTGTGCTATTCTTTCTAATAATGTCCGGGTCATTCCTATCCATTTTTCTAGCTCTGGTCTTCCAAAGGGCTTATTTCAACGCCCTGCAAACTGCAGTACATGTTCAATGCCCTGCAAACTGCTGTACATGTTCAACACCCTGCAAACTGCAGTACATGTTCAACGCCCTGCAAACTACAGTACATGTTCAATGTTTTCCCAACTTTACCCTGGGATTTTAGTGTGGCCCACCTTCTGATTGGAGCCATCGGGGACTTGCCACCCGCCAATTATAAATGAATATAGCAGTTTCAAGTGACCAGAAGGGCCTTATTACTTTTCTACTGCGCACTTTATGCAGTTCTTGTCCCCTGTTTTTATTATGCCCTCTGTGCTGTGTATTTGATCTGTGTGTAGCCTGCCTGCAACTGCGATGGTATCTGTGGAACATTGAAGTTGTTTTTTGATCCTAGGCAGTAGGTTCGAGTAGTTTGAAACTATGCAGCTTGGCAATACACGTTCTTGGCAGTGTCAAAACATCAGTTTCCCAAGTGTATTGTGGCTGAAGCGAAGTGTGATGTGTTCCCTTGGTATTCTTTCATTGGGTGGCGTAGCCAAAGTTGGCTCCTAGGCTGATCTCAACAGCTTTGAGCTACCACCGGAACACATAGAAGCACTTCTAATATATTTGATAGTTTGAGCACAGATACTGGACGCATGTAACTCCAGCATGAAGTGAAAGCTTTCCTAGACTTTAGTACTTTGTCAAAAGTACCAAAGAAAGGGATTTTCAGTTATTAAATCCTGAAATCATAGTGTTTAGTGTTTTTGGGCGGGCCCTCCCCCCCCCCCCCCTTCTTTGGGGGCGAGAGCCCCCAGCCCTGGCAGGGCTACCCCGTTGTCCGTTTGTGCGACCGGTGACCACCACATGGACGTACCATGAGTCCATGACACATTAGCCAACTGTCTCGTTACTACCTTGCTTCGGTCCGCTCGATTCCGCAGCCATCTGCCGCTCTGATAACACTCTACGCCAATTTCCGCGTCGCTTGCGATGCCGCCTGGGACTGACCACCTTGCGTAATTTAGTACCGGTGCAGGAAGAGGAAACAAATAGAAATAAGAGGCGCGCCTTTAAATTATATATGGTCTCAGAATGTCATTTGGAGGTCTGGGTTAAAAAAGCAAAAAACGAGGATTCAGTTCGAGGATTCAGTAACTTGTCTTACCTAACCTACCCCGTATCGTGTCTTTCTTATTCACCCTGAGGGCCTACAGGGCAGTGTGAGACGATATGACCCTCTCAAGTGAGGGGCAACCCATGCAGTGGAAAGCAGATGAAAAATAAGAAGCATGGTTACATATGAGCACCCTGCCTCCACCACTTTTACTGACAACACTGGGGAAATTCCCCGCCACAACGTTTACTGGCCCACAGTTCAACCTCCTCGCACACCCATGGGAGATATTCCCCCACGCATTCTAGCACCTAACCTTACACAAGGCATTACCTCTAACCTACCCACGAGCTGCCACCTTGGCCAACACCCTCTTAAAGGGATTTATGCAACCACCTGGGCCGATAACACTCCCCACCAACTTCCCCATGCAAGTAATAAATTTTGGACCTCAACCCTTATTCAACATAAAACTAAATTCCACATCCTTAAAGCCCGCTGGGGTAGACTGTGGAACCGTAAACTTGCATTCCGCTGGAAACTCCCTTATATTACCAGCACTCACCCACCCACGAACTCCCTATGCCCCATCTGCCACACCTGTGAGGACGGAGCGGGCCACATCCTGGCGGGCTGCACACACCGGACTTTCAAGGGGCTCTATATCAAGAGACATGACGCCGCAGTGCGACTCATCCACAAGGCCATTTGCACCGGAGCCCTGGGATCCCGCAGAATGATCATGGACGCTGGCAAGGAAGAGGACCTCCCCAGAGGGGTCCTGGGCAAACGTCTCCCTGACTGGCTACGCCCCTCCACTATTACTGTAGAGGACTGGAAGAGAATGAGACCTGACCTCGCCGTCCTACCTGACATAGACTCTCCTACCTGTATGGCTGATAAAGAACTCTGGGTTCTTGAGCTTGGATACTGCTCTGATACCAACCATGCTACTAAGTTTATCACTAAACACGCCCAGCATGTTGAATTAGTAAATGGCCTTAGATCTGCTGGATACCTCGTTCACTACGAAGTTATCACCGTTGGAACAACTGGTACTATTCTAACCTCTTTTTTGACTTCTATGACCACACTTGGACTTAAGAGACCGTGTGCCCTTAAACTGGCGGACACAGTCCACTCCCACACCATCACTAGCTTTCAGAGTATTTTACAGTGCAGACGTTTTATGGAAGCACACCCCGGGTCGATACACGGGGACTAGCACACAGACCGTCCCCCCTCTCAGGTTTTGTCTTGCCAGCTGCATTGTGCTGGTGCTTCCCAACCGGGGTGAAATCCCCCCGTATTAAGCTGCACCGGCATGATGTGGCCACGACGCCTGCCGGTCAGGCATCGGTGGTGATTCTCTTTACTGAGGTGGCCCTACGGTGACTATGGCTAGCTCCGGCTTACGCTATGGTGTCCTTAACTTCACGTCCTGAGTAAACGGTATAACACGGATGTAACAATTTCAATTTCAATTTCAATTTCTGTATGTATATGTTACAGTCCATGTTACAGTGTGTGTGTTACAGTCCATGTTAGAGTCCATGTTACAGTCCAGTGGCCCCTTTCAGCGATATACATTGGTCTAGTGGTAGACTAAATCACTTTGAGGATGAAGAGTCGGGGGATCGATCCCCCCTTCGGTCGCTCTTGGCGTTGCAGGTCGTTGTCAACCGCGCTGGTAGCTTGTCCAATGAACGTAAAAGACCGCTCCCTACCTGCGTACGACGGGTTCCCTTGACACCACGCCCCACCGGGCGTTATCATTACAGCCCAGTGTTACAGCCCATCATTACAGTGTATGTTACAGTGAATGTTACAGTCCAAGAGTACGCCAACTAGGCTTAAAGGACTTGCCCAACCTTGATAGGGAGGGCTAAAAATAAAAGGCATCGATAAACTGAACTCCAAACAATCGTTTTACCGACAGGGGCCCTGAGTTCGTGCTACAGTGATAATTTAATTATACAATATAATTAAATCAGCAACCCAGATATGGTGATAATTAAATTGTGCGATTCCAGTGCGGTTCTTATTGTTATTGTCCGATACGTCGGACACTGAGTTGGCATAATGCATACCGGCGCCTGGTCCCTCCAGGTCCCGAGTTGCCTGCCGCCAAGCCATAGGCTAGCTATGGCTTGCACGCCATCCTTCCAGGGATGCATTGGAGTTGCCATTAATGCCGCGCTGCCACTCCCCCCCGATGGAGAACCGGCAACAGGGGACGAAAACCCCATGGATGACAATTCTTACCCGAATATTGACAATGCTAATGCAGTTATTCCGGCTCGTCCTGTTCCCAACCGGATCTCAGTCGTAAAGAACGCTGTAGCTTTCAATGAAATCCTCAGGCACTGCTCAGACCCTATCCAACAAGCTATCATTGCACACACTGACATTGCTGCCAAAGCTTTCAGGTTCATGAAAGCCACCTATGGAGAACGCAACTCTGATCTAGAGACAGGTTCTGTGAGATCCCTGTACAACCTCAGCATGACATCCTCTGAGTCCCTGCAGGTCTATCTCTCAAGAAGCTATACTCCGAGTTATACTCCTTGCTTCCCCAAGTCAATGGAGTCAGTGACACTTCCATTCCTGCCTTTCTCGGCATTATTGTGCAGGGACTGTCAACCCGCCCAGCAGAGTACAGTGGATTCAGATCATCCTTCCACAACTCTGTCTGACCTTTTGCATCCTTCCAAACACAGATCATCAGGTACCAGGTCTCTAACCAGATCTCTGACTCTATCATCTCCCCTAAAGAGACTGATCACCTGGCAGCTGCTGCTTACAGAGGTAGAGCAAGGAGGGACCGTGTCCCATCCACCCTGATGACCTGCTGGAACTGTGGCGGATTTAGTCACAACTCCACTAGCTGCACAAGTCCTGACACTAACTTGGCACACAGACACGCCTCTACAACTGCTGACCGAGGTTCTCCATCGCCCCCTGCCCAACATGAAGCAGCCAAGAGGTCCTCCAGCAAGTCAAAGTCTCCTAAGTGGGACACCAGAAGCTCCAAGAAGGACCCCAGGAGCTACAGCCGCCGTGACAAGAGCAGACATGCACATGTCGCTGATGGTGAATGCTCCACTTACCAGTCTACCACAGACAATGAGGAGGAGCATAACTTCATGGCACTGGCGGCAATGATTGATGGCTCCCAGCCACTTCAATATGCTGATTCACCAAGAGGCAGGTCCAAATCCCTGTCCCTGCCACATGCTCCTTTGGATGACAATGCTTTCTTTGGCCACATGAGTGATGAAGATGCCTTCCTAATAGAGTTGGATGACAGTGCCTTCTATGATGCCATGCCAGAACTAATCTAAAGTGATGCTTACAGTGATGATGATGATGATGATGACAATGAGGGACGTGCTGACAGTGACACTGATGATGACAGTCAAACTGACAGTGATTCCTACCAGACAGCCCTCCAGCCAGACAGAATGGCTCTTCGACTGTGCAGCCCATTCCCACTGCAACAGTAACCCCTCCAACTTGTATGACATTCAGGATCTCCCCCAGCCTGTTAGCCTGCAATCGGCTGACCTTGGAGCACCTCCCCTCCTCTGCCTCCAGAAAGGAAGAGCTCACATCAGAGGTCATAGAGGCTCCCTGATCATCCTCAACGATGTCCTACTTGCTCCTCCCCAGACAACAGCAAACATCATCAGCATGAATGCAGCACACAGGCTCTCTCCAAATCTCCAAGTTCACATGTCAAGTGTTGCTGCAACCCTCTCCATACCTTCCACTGTGGGGACCAAGAAGCTCCTATCCTGCCCCAAAAGGCATGGTCTCTACTTCACTAGAACTCCTAAGACTCCTTCATCCCCTCCCCCTCTCCCTATCTCCATTCCCTCATCTACCTGCCTCCCCCCATGCCCTCCCTCCCCTGTGGTCCTCATGATGATCACCCAATCTGCCTTGCACTACAATGATGACTTTGCCGGCAGCTCAACCATTCCCCCTCTCAGTCCTGCTGCCAGAAATGACAACAGCTCTGGAGACCTACCAGACCTGATCCCTGGAAATGATGATGATGAATTGCCTGACCTGGAACATGTTTGCCCACCACCCCTGCTCCAGTTAGACAATGGGGGAGAATTTACATCACAACAGCAGCCACACCAAGACGATCTCTACTCCACTTCCTCACACAACTTCGTCCCAGATCCTGTCTACTCTGCCACCTATGTCCAGCAGCTTCCCACTGTCCCCTTTGATGACCTCTGTAACCTGACAGAAGCAGAAGCTAGATTAGAGATGGACCTCATGCTAGACCAAGCCAGGACTGCATATGAAGATGTCTCCTGCCCAATAGATGGACAAGGCTCCTGCACCCAGTCTGAGCTTTCACAAGCCCTAAGATTTGACCAGTGGATCCCCTCAGCTACTTCCCCCTCCCCTGATCAGCCCCTCACTCATGTCAACATGAACACGTCCCCAGTACAATTCCTTTACAACTCTGGCCTCTCCAGAACCAGGTTTGGAACTCTGCTCACCACCCTCAACAATTCTCCTTCCTCCCTTAGAGCCTTTAGCATCAGACCAAGGCAGCCTGTCCCCCACCTCATCCGCCTGTTCACCACCCAGTTCCCTACCCTGCTAGCATCTGAGCAGCACAGATTCCCCAGCAGACAGATGCACAGCAGTCTTTCCTCAGTCTGTGGACCCATCCTCAAGCATATCAACAGACTGCAGCACATGGTCGACTCCTACCCCACCGTCTCTACAGCTGACAGGCCCACCCTCCAGTGGGCCATCTGCCTGCAAGCAGCTATGGTCCAAGCACATGCAAGAGTCCTGATTACCTGGCCCAAAATGCTCATGGATCCCATCAGCTGTGTGTACCCTGGAGGAAAAGTAATCTGTGTCAACAACCTGAGCATGCACTGGAACCCAATAGACTTTTGGCTCATCAACATGCTGGACACCCCTAGGATGTCTAAGAGGTCATTTTCCACTCTCTTAGAAAAGATCCACCAGCAGCTGGAGCATGATGGATACCCAGTGTCAGAATGAATTGCGGTGCTCTCACGCGTTTTATGACTTGGTGACTACTTCTGTACTTCCTTAGAACTATCGGCTCTCCCAGTCCTGTGCCAGCTTCCCGTAGTGACAGCTTCCCGAGTGACTCAGTGACAGTTTCCTGTCAGCTGCGTCACCGGTCTAGCCTGTACCCTGTTAGGTTCCTGGCTGCCGCCTCCTTTCACCACTGGTGCCCCTTGATTGGTCTCCAGTGCTTGTAATGCTATTCTCGTCTCCGCATATATAGATTGGCGCGTCTGCTCACGCAAGCATCTTTGTCCACTCTATCTCCGGAGTGTTATCCAAGCTGATAGGTTATACGGTCCTTCATTTACTACCACTGCTTTTCGATGCAACTTCCGCGAGGGCCTCCCGCTAATTTTGAGAAACTCCATGAGACGAATGGTCTTTCTTGGACGCGCGGGATGCGCAGTATCATTATCAGCAATGGCTGCGACCGAGTCCTTCCAACGGAGGACCCGGCTCCTCTTGATGATTGGCTAGATGTTTGTGCGCCAGCGGCCTCTGCTAGCGTTCATGAGAGTCCTTCCGCCATCGTGGAAGTAACCCCCCCCAATCAATCCTCCAACTTTGCGGCTCCTTCTGCTACTGTCCGACGTCTCTCTCCTGAGGTTGAGGACGTTCTGATGCGTCTCTGCTGTGTTTCTACTCAGATCATCCAGTATGCAAGGGCGCCTCCACCACCGGCTGCTCGATTCTACGATGATGACTTTGGCGATGATGACTTTGGCGATGATGATGATGATGATGAACTGCAGAGTGCTACGAGTGGTGACTTCGGTGGAGTTACTCCATCTACTGCTACTCGTGTGTTTCCCAATGCCACCGTCTCACCATTGTATGAACCTTCGTCGGCACCTGCTCTTGCGCCTTCCCCGGAGTATAAGCCTGAGCCCTCTTCTGCGCCTCTGCTTGCGCCCCTTCCACCGGTCCACCCGGAGGTGGCCAGGCCGTCTTTGATGCAGAGGTCTGCGTCCTTCACCTTGCCTATGGAGCGAGGTCTCTCTGGCTACAATACTCATGCTCGAGAAGCTGCTGCTACTGCTGTTCGCGCATCCTCTGCTGGCACTTCGCAGGAGCCCCCTCCGCCTCCGCCGGTGGAGCTGCCACCTGCTCCTGGCCCTCCGCCTTCTGTGCCTCCTTCGCTGTCATGCAAGTCTTGGGAGCATCTGCTTACTGGTGGACCTCCTCTGCTACTGCGGTTGCAGGACTGTCGTCGTATCCGCCAGGAGCACCACTATGGGGACTCCTTGGACCGCACTCTGTACGGTAGGATGGATATGACAGCCACTCAGGCTAATGTTGATAGCAAGGGTCGCACTAGGCGCGTGATGGCATACTCTGAGCTGGGTCTAGAGTGTCGGGCTTTTCTGGGACCGGTTATGCCAGGGATCAACTACCCTCCTGATAATGGTGTGACCTTTGGTGGCATTGGGCGTAGGAATACTGACCTGCGGGGTTACCAGTACGTGAAGGTGCCCCTCCCTTTCTATCCTGTTCGTCCTGATTTCGAGCTCATTGTGGGTGTTGCGCGGTCCCTGTCTCTCATCAGGAACTTGGATGACCAGCGCGCTTATGACGCTGGTCTTGCTGCTGAGTATTTTCTGGGGATTCGTGAGTCTTTAGCTCCTAGGACTGCTACTTCTGCTGCTGGAACTTCGGCCTCTCATGGTGAGTCTAGTGTCGATCCTGCACTGTTGGGTTTCAGTGCGCTGTCCCTGCCCCGTCAACAGTTCATGATCTTAACCATGATGCTTGCCAACATGACGGATGCCTTAGTCAAGGTATACCAGGACTTTGCTTCACCTCGGGATATCTTTTTGCATATCCGGAGGCAGCAGTCTGATGCCCTTGCCTCTCGTGTCCCTCTCTTGCTGAAAGAGTATCTTGCTTCGGTCATGAGCACTCATGAGCAGGTTGACGTTTTCTTTCGTCGAGTTCGCGGTATGTGCACTGACCTCCGCAGTGCTGGGTCTCCGCAGACTCAGCGTCACGCCATGGGCATCATTGTTCAAGGTGCGAGTCTGCCCCGTTTCGAGTCGCTGCGAATTAAGTATGGTATCATGCTGTACAACCAGCAACCTGTTGAGTACTGGTCCTGTCTAGAGGAATATAGGCAGCTAGACATTCTGAACATAGCACTCCCTCAGTCTGATTCCAGGCACCCTGGTTGGTCCCGGAACACTCCCCAGTTTCCCGCCAATGCTGCACTTCCGCGGCGGCAGAAAACTGGTGGTGGTTCTGGGTCTAACAAGAGGCGCCTGGAATGCACTTGGGGACCATGCCCCCATAAGGATGGTCACTCGGAGGAACGCTGCTGGACGAAGTACCCGCACCTGAAAAGGGACAGGGATGGTGCATCGCGTCGTGGACCGATGCCTGTTAACCTGGCCCTTCCTGGTACGCTTACTCCAAGGCAAATGTCCTCCTTGCAGGCTCAGATTGATGGGTTTGCTATGCAGAAGTAGGAGGTAAGCTCTGTCCTATTCTCCTGCACCTCGAAGTTCTCTAATGTGTGTAGCCCGAGCCTGTCTGAGGGTGTCTGGCATGTGGATTCTGGAGCTGGAATGTCTATCACAGGTGATAGGTCTTTGTTCACTGTGTTTAATGTTTCTCAAAATCAGCCATCAGTTCGATTTGGTGATGGAGTGGTTCAACGGGCAGAAGGTATGGGATCCATTGTGTTATGTAGTGATTGGTTACCAGCATCAATCACTCTAACTGATGTTCTCTACATACCTCACTGTCCGGTGAACCTCCTGTCAGTAAATGCTGTGGCTCATTCTCTCCACTACTGCAAGGTTTCTTTTGATAGTCTTAGTTGCACTGCCACTCAGGGCTCTTCTGTTCTCTGGTCCTTCCCTGCCTCCAGTGATGGTGTTTACAAGTTTGCATGTAGGCCTTGTTACACCACCAGTGGCTGTTTGTTTAGTGCTGACGATTACCCAGCTTTTGCACTTGATGTTGATGAGGACGGTGGAGTTGTTATCCCTACCACTCCTGAATGGCTGTGGCATAGGCGGCTGGGTCACCCCGGCTTTGATGCCATGCGCAGACTTGTCAAGAAGGGTATGGTTAAGAACTTACCCCTCTCACTCAAGCAGGTGCAGAAACTGGCTAAGATCTTTGTGATGCTTGTCAGAAGGCTAAGGGCAAACGTCTCCCTTTTCCTAAAGAAAGCAAAACTAAGATCCGTGTACCTCTCCAACGCCTTCACTTGGATATCATGGGACCAGTTCATATTAGGGGTCTGCGTGGGGAGTTTTATATTCTGTGCCTCACTGACCAATACTCTGGCTATGCTGAGGTATTGTGCTTGAGGACCAGGGATGACGCTCCCTTAGCAGTCCAAACTATCATCCTCAGATGGATGAATCAGCTGCATGGGTTTGCCTTTAAGTGTTTGAGATCTGACAGGGCTAAGGAGTTTATAGTAAAGTGGTTTGAGGATTGGCTGATATCGGTTGGGGCAGTGCATGAGTTATCGTTGGCATACACTGCACAGCAGAATGCAACTGTAGAGAGGTACAATGGGGTCTTACAGTCTATAGCTAGGAGCATCCACCTGGAGTCTAAACTAGCTAAGTCTTTCTGGCCCTATGCCTTCCTAGCTGCTTGTTACCTTCGTAATCGTCTGCCCAATCAGGGAGAAAAGACTCCACACGAGCTGTTCTTTGGGGTTATGCCTGATGTGTCGTTGTTGCGTGTGTTTGGTTGCCCTTGCTACGTCACGTTAGTCAATGGGAAGAAACGCAACAAGCTGGACGAAAGGGCGTTATCTGGTAGACTGGTTGGGTATTCCCTGGTGAGTAAGGGTTATTTTGTTTGGGTTCCTAAGTTGCGCCAGGTAGTAGAGAGTCGTGATGTACTCTTCTATGAGCAGTTTGATCATAACTGTATTCCTGGGCTATCCCCTTATGACGGGTCGCCATATGTTTCTCGCATCCCAGCCGCTATCAACGGACACATGCCTGAGTCTGCGGTTAATGCCTTAGACCCTTTGCCAACCCCAATTGTCGACCGCTGCCCTGGTCATGGGATGACCTTGCGTCCCAGGTCAGGGGCTGATGGTGCTGTATTGCGTGTGAAGGTACTGGGCGGGCGGGATTCCAAAGTTCCTTCAGATAAGATTTTACCCGAATCTCAGGGGGTCGCCAGGCCCTCCTCTGCGCCACGTTTCGTCGGTGAAACTTTAGGATTACGACAGCCTTCGATCATAGTGGTACCTGGATCAGGTCCATTGCCTAATAGTCGCCAACCTCCGACCACCTCGGATGGCTCGCAGGTGTTGTTAATCCCTTCGCCTCCTGCCATCCCTGGTGGATTATTCGGGTCAAGCCCATGTGATGATGTAGCCGTTGCCGATAGCGCAAGTGATGATCTTGAACACTGGTCGGGTTCCGATACTGCGTATGGCTGGGGTGTTCCGGTCGACCCAGGCTTCGTTGATATAGAGGCAAATAAGGCCGGCCTTGTTCAATCAGGCAGTAGTTCTGCACTGGGGGCTATACTACCGGTTACTGCTGATATTGCTGATATCCCCGCTGCTCATGTACAAGTAAACTGCTTGTACGTGGGAGCATACATTTCCACCTCCGCTGAACTAACCCATAAGGCTGCCATGCTTCCCTCCAACCCTGACAGGGATCAGTGGCTGCTTGCTATGAAGGATGAGATGGCGTCCCTACATGCCCATGGTACTTGGGCTCTCACTCCACAGCCTCCTAAGCAGAGGATCCTGTCTGGCAGGTGGTTATTTGTGAAGAAGGTTGGGGTTGATGGTTCTGTGCGCTTCAAGGCACGTTTTGTGGTCCGTGGTTTTCTGCAGCGTCCTGGGCTGGACTTTCATGATGTATATGCCCCCGTTTCTTCTAAAGCAGGTCTGAGGGTGCTCCTTGCTGCCATCACTCATAGGAAGATGTTTGTTCGGCAGCTGGACATCAAGACTGCATTTCTGAATGCTAAGCTAGAACCTGGTCTGGACCTGTACTGCCACCAGCCTGAGGGCTTTAAGGTACTTGGTCCTAACGGTGTTCCCCTTGTGTGCAAACTGATCAAGTCTCTTTATGGTTTGAAACAGGCGCCCAGGGCTTGGAGTATGGATGTCAAGCGGGTTTTGGTTGCACATGGGTTTACTATGTGCAAGGCAGAACCTGCTCTGTATTTTAGGAGGGATTCTATTGGTGGGTGGAGCTATGTCCTGACCTATGTTGATGATTTTATCTGTGCTTTTAGTGAGCTGGATAGGTATGCTTTGCTGATCAAGGCTATGAACAAAGCTGGCTGGGAGGTCAAAGAAATGGGTGTACCGGTTCAGTTCCTCTCCTTGGACATGGCTGTTACACTTGACTCTGACGGCAGGTGTGTTCAAGTCAACCTCTCCCAGCACTCCTACATTGTTGACCTGGTGGAGCAGTTTGGTCTTACTGCTGCTACCAAGCCCAAATTTGGTGCCCCCATGGCCAAGTGCACCGTCACTGACCCTCCTGGAGACCCCCTAACCTCCAATAGCCAGTACCTCTCTCTTGTGGGTGCTTTGCTATACCTGGCTACTTGCACCAGGCCTGATATTTCTTTTGCTGTGAGCTACCTGTCCAGGTTTTCTGCTCACCCTACTGCTCCCCTCTGGGGGGCAGCCAAGCGTTTGCTCTTGTATTTGAGGACACATTCCCACCTGGGACTCACTTACACCCACAGCCCTGAGTTCTCTTTTACTGTCTTTAGTGACTCCTCCTTTGCTGATGATGGGTCTGACAGGAGGTCTCAGACTGGCTTTGCTGTGCTAGCTGGGGGGTGCATAGTGAACTGGATGAGCAAAAGGCAGCCTACTGTTGCCATTAGCTCCTGTTGCCATTAGCTCCTGTTGCCATTAGCTCCTGTTGCCATTATCAGGCCCTGTCTCAGGCTGCCAGGGAGGTGCAATGGTTGAAGAAGTTGAGGGTGGATCTGGGTCTGCCTTGTGGTTTGGTTACCATTCAGGGTGACAACTTAGGGTCTCTGAGTTGGGCCAATGACTGGCAGCTCCTCCCTCGCAACAAGCACATTGATGTTATTCATCACTACATCAAGGAGCTGGTGGAGGATGGTCAACTGGATGTTGCCTATGTTAACACCAAGGACAACTATGCTGACCCCTTCACCAAGCCCCTTGATCCTGCTGTGTTCTGGAGGTTTGTCCGGATGCTTGGTATGACCGCTTCTTCTTAGGGTCATTTCTTTTTTCTGGTTACATCGGTTTCTTTGGTTATCTTTGTTTGGCATTAGGTTCCTATTCCCGGATCGGGTTTTCTATACCGTTGTTACCCATCTTTGATATTCGGTTTTCCTCTTTTTCTACCTTGGCAAATTTTTGGTTTTTGCCTTGTTTCATTCCTTCCCATGACCCTTTGGGTTCCATTTGAAGTTCTCTCGATTTTTCGGAGTTCTTTGATTTTTTTTTTTAATCTGTTACATATAGTTCTATGTCACCAGTGCCATAGGTGGAGAAGTAATGTTGTATGTCACCTGTGTCATAGGTGGAGTGTCAGCATGAATTGCGGTGCTCTCACGCGTTTTATGACTTGGTGACTACTTCTGTACTTCCTTAGAACTATCGGCTCTCCCAGTCCTGTGCCAGCTTCCCGTAGTGACAGCTTCCCGTAGACTGTGTCATCCTTGAGTGACTCAGTGACAGTTTCCTGTCAGCTGCGTCACCGGTCTAGCCTGTACCCTGTTAGGTTCCTGGCTGCCGCCTCCTTTCACCACTGGTGCCCCTTGATGG
This sequence comes from Chlamydomonas sp. ICE-L, assembly GCA_013435795.1. Lineage (NCBI taxonomy): Eukaryota > Viridiplantae > Chlorophyta > Chlorophyceae > Chlamydomonadales > Chlamydomonadaceae > Chlamydomonas > Chlamydomonas sp. ICE-L. The sequence continues at coordinate 3,778,623 of JACBWV010000825.1, forward strand.
GTCTCCAGTGTTTGTAATGCTATTCTCGTCTCCGCATATATAGATTGGCGCGTCTGCTCACGCAAGCATCTTTGTCCACTCTCCGGAGTGTTATCCAAGCTGATACCTAGCATCTGGCACCTAGATATGCACCTATAGTTCCTTGTACCTAATTGTTTTAGCCATGAACACTCTAGAATTGAAATTTGTACTGCCTTATGTACTGATGTCTAGTACTGCCTTATGTACTGATGTCTATTTTGACCGTTTAGATTACCTCATGCTTACTGCAAGATGCCTGCAATACTCTAATTTAGGATGCTCCCAAATTATGGGGGGACTAGCACAGACATCTTGTCTAAACTTATTCTCCCATCTCGAATCATGCACTCTTCTCGTAACCAAGCAAGCTTGCAACTCTGCAGCTTCCTTCTCTCTTCCTAGCAGCTTCCCTGCAAACTAGCCTGCAGCCTATCTGTATTTTCCCTCCAGCTTCCTAGCAGCTTCCCTGCAACCTAGCCTGCAGCCTATCTGTATTTTCCCTCCAGCTTCCTAGCAGCTTCCCTGCAACCTAGCCTGCAGCCTATCTGCAGTTTCCCCCTGGCTCCCTAGCAGCTTCCCTGAAATCTAGCCTGCAGCCCCTTTGCAGTTCTTTCGCCTAGGCCAGCTACCCCAGTAGCCTGACATGACTTTGAAGAAGCTCTCCTTATGTGCCATACCCTTTTGAATCCTGTTTTGAATAATTTATTATTTACAGTCCTTCACTTCAGCACTTGGCAGCCTTTCTAAGTTTTACCAGCCTTTACATTATTATTGTTTTCTTATGCCCCTCAGTTAACCCTAGGAATTCTTGGGCTCAAGAATACCTTGAATCGGGGGGAATGTTACTGTCCGATACGTCGGACACTGAGTTGGCATAATGCATACCGGCGCCTGGTCCCTCCAGGTCCCGAGTTGCCTGCCGCCAAGCCATAGGCTAGCTATGGCTTGCACGGGTCTGCAGGATCTCCCTGCAGACTCCCGTCTTCTATATATCCGCACTCGTTGCGTTCTTTAATCATCTTCTCTTCAGTTCACTATCGTGCCACCACTCTAGCATTGAAACTTATCGCACCGGAATTTAGTACAATTTTAAAGGCATTTCCATCCTTCAAAGGAATCAGGATTCATGAACAGCTTCATGCTGGAGTATTTATCAGCCAATTCAGGTTCAAATGTTCAGTTTGTCAAAATATGCTTTGTATCCTCAGTGTATAAAGGACACTATAACATGAAATGCATTTCATCTTCTAACTCCATCTTCTTCTGTCCACCACCATATCACAGCACCTGCAAATTATACCAGATCGAGAAGTATTCCTATCTGATCCAACATTCAAATTGTGAGCTCGAAGACGCAGTCTTGCTATGAATTTAATATTATCCCTATTATTTAACTGGTTAATGTATGTGGAACTATATCTTGTATCCTCTGACATCATCATGTCAGAAGATAGAATGTCAGAGGTTAGAGGGCATGCAGCCATGCACTTGTGCATATACTCCTGAACATGAGCTTTGTTAACTTGGCCTGAATGCCTGATCCTTGAAGAAGTGGTCTTGCAGGTGCTTGCAGGGTAACTTATGTAATGGCTTCTGCTCTGCCCACAGGGTAGGGGCCGCTCTGTTTTCCAGGTGGATGGTCAGGGATGCAAAGGTGGAACCCAAGTAGGGGTAGCTCCAATGTATTTATATGTGCATGCTTGTTTGCTACGGTGCATGGATGGCCAAGTAGAATCAATACACTTGCCCATCCTGAAACGATCAAGATCTTAGAAGTTTGGATTGTTAGGAGGGTCTATTTGAAAGAAACGCCTGACGAACTGATCTCAGACAATTCGGATGCATGACGTGCATAGTGAAGGACTGAGTTCGAGTGGTATTTACACAATTTGACGTTATCCAATGAGCCCAAAGCCCAAAACAGATTTCAGTTCACGTATGATACAGGTATTTTCACTTATTAAGTTATATTAATTGGGACATGCTTCTTGACCTTCGAGCTCCCAGCGTGCCACAAGACAGCCGACCATCAAATGATCATGAATCGTCCCATCAGCCTCGATACAAAGGTATTTGTCTGATCAAACAAAAAGCAAAGACGCAAAGAAGCGCAGGAAGAACAGGCCAGAAGAGATGGATGGAAACGGATGGAAATACGAAATATCAGAGCGACAGTGAGGAGGTGCGACACTAAGGGAGTGTACATCATTGGTTCAGTACAAGCTTGGTTGGTTGCGTCGCAGGCTATGGGTCGGTTATGGGTCGGTTGCGGGTCGGTTGCGTCGAATGGCTTCAGTTCGATTTCGCATTTTTTGCTCGCTTCCATGGCCTGATACGCTTCCATTAAGCTGCGCAGTCCGCTTCTTCTATTCACCTTGTTTAGGTTTGATTACTCGCTCCGTGCGCAGAACATTCGAGCATCCTCGTGCTCACAGCACTGAAACAGGAAATTATCCCTCGAGCTGCTCGCTCTCCTTTGCTCTGGGAAGCAGGCCGGAGACTCAATACACACATCGCATGTCTGTGTAGCTTCGTCCATCGATGGCATTAATGACATTTGTCGGTTAATCCGAATCAAGAAGCGGACTTCAGAGAATCTGCATGGACTGTAGATCATTTTCGTCAGCATCCTCCTTCCTTCCTTCAGAAATTGAGCAGAAAAAGATTGGTCGAGTGGACATCGGAAAGGCTAGCCATCAGCAGAAATGACTAAACCCCTCATCTAGGTGCATGAGACTGATCAAGCCTCTGATTCTCAATTGAGGCAGGCAAACAACTCAGAACGAGCCTGTGCTGTGAGCCTTGGACCCTACTAAACCAGCAGCTATAGAAACAGCTGGAGCCAGCATGATGGGAGACCGTGGGGGAGGACCAGGAGGGCCAGGAGGGGGTGGGGATGGAGGAGGCGGCGGAGGGGGTCAGCACTTCTTCAAGACCAGACTCTGCAATGAGTGAGTAGTAGTTGGAAAACCCGCCACGCATATTGTAGTGTTGGCTTCCTTGTCTTGGGACAAAACTGGCCTGCATATGACACTGTAACGAGAGGCATCATGCATGCTTTATGCGAACACCCTCAAAACATTCCAGCCAACCCATCCGAAAACGTCTATGTATGTATATATTTATGTATGAATGTCTGTATAGGTCTTATCAACGGGAGCACTCCAGGATTCATCCATTTTTGATTAGGATCTCGTTTCACTACTCACCCCTGGCCAGCCCATTCAAATGTATGTATGTGTGCAAGCATACAAATGCATTTACACCATTACCCATCTGGCAGGCCAACAAATGCTTAACACCATGTACACCATTACCCACCTGGCAAGCCAACAAATACATTAACAACATTTACACCATTACCCATCTGGCAGGCCAACAAATGCTTAACACCATGTACACCATTACCCACCTGGCAAGCCCACAAATACATTAACAACATTTACAACACTACCCAGCTGGCAAGCCAACAAATACATTTATGCCATTACCCATAACCCACATGACAATCCAACAAATGCATGTACACCATTACCCATTACCCAGCTAGCAAGCCAACAAATTATGCTTAACACAATGTACACCATTACCCATTACCCAGCTAGCAAGCCAACAAATTATGCTTAACACAATGTACACCATTACCCATTACCCAGCTAGCAAGCCAACAAATTATGCTTAACACAATGTACACCATTACCCATTACCCAGCTAGCAAGCCAACAAATTATGCTTAACACAATGTACACCATTACCCAATACCCAGCTAGCAAGCCAACAAACGCTTACCAGCCTTCACACCGTTTACACCATCACCCATTACCCACCTGACAATCCAACAAATGCATTTACACCATTACCCAGCTTGCAAGCCAACAAATGCTGTATACCATTGACACCATTTACACCATTACCCATTACCCACCTGATAATCCAACAAATACATTTACACCATTACCCAGCTTGCAAGCCAACAAATGCTGTATACCATTGAGACCATTTACACCATTACCCATTACCCAGCTGGCCAGCCAACAAATGCATTTACACCATTACACCATTGACTCCATTTACAACATTACCCATCTGGCAAGCCAACAAGTGCATTTACACCATTACACCATTTAATCCATTACCCATCTGGCAAGCCAACAAATGCTTAACACCATTCACACTATTTACACCATTTGCACCATTACCCATTACCCACCTGACAATCCAACAAACACATTTACACAATTACCCAGCTGGCAATCCAACACATGCATTGACACCATTGACACCATTACCCCTTACCCAGCTTGCAAGCCAACAAATGCATTGACTCCATTGACAGCATTGACACCATTCACACCATAAACACCATTACCCATTATCCAGCTGGCAAGTCAACAAATGCAATTACGACGACAGCTGCCGTTACGCTCATGGGGAGGATCAGCCCCGCGGAGGACCCTGGGATGGGCACAAGAAACCCCCACGTAACAAATGCTTTACACCATTCCCACCATATACACCATCCACACCATTTACACCATTACCCATTACCCAGCTGGCAAGCCAGCAAATGCAAGTACGGCGACAAGTACCGTTACGCTCATGGTGAGGATCAGCTCCGCGGCGGATACTGGGATGGGCGAAAGGGACCCCCACGAAACAAATGCCTAACACCATTCCCACCATACACACCATTCACACCATTTACACCATCACCCATTCCTCAGCTGGCAAGCCAACAAATGCAAGTACGGCGACAAATGCAAGTACTGTTACGCTCATGGTGAGGATCAGCTCTGCGGCGGACACTGGGATAGGCGAAAGTAACAAATGCTTAACACCATTCCCACCGTATACACCATTCACACCATAACCCATTGCTCAGCTGGCAAGCCAACAAATGCAAGTACGGCGACAAGTACCGTTACGCTCATGGTGAGGATCAGCTCCGCAGCGGATACTGGGATGGGTGACTCCCACATAACAAATGCTAAACTCTATTCCCACCATATACACCATTCACACCATTTACACCATTACCCATTACTCAGGTGGCAAGCCAACAAATGCAATTACGGCGACAAGTGCCGTTATGCTCATGGTGAGGATCAGCTCCGCGGCGGACACTGGGATGGGCGAAAGGGACCCCCACGTAACCCTCATGGGGGAGGTCACGGGGGAGGCCGAGGCGGGGGTCCGAGGCGTGGCCCTGAGGAAATGGACGTGGGAATGTGTGGAGACTTGGTCGACCCTGTGTATTTTCGTAAGTGCGTGAAGAAGCAGAGGATTTGCCAAGACTACGTGAAGCGAGGCAGCTGTCAGTTTGGCAATAACTGTGGGTTCTCACACGACGTGGAAGAGCAGAACATGTAAGTCCCGCACAAATGGTATCTGTTACGAGCACCTTGGGTGCATACATTTATGTCTTAGCCGATGTTGATTTGTACGATCATCAATGTATCTGTAATCTGAACTATGGCTGCGACTAAATGCAGCCAGGCAGCTGTCAGTTTGGCGACAACTGTGGATTCTCACACGAACCGGAAGAGCAGAACATGTAAGTCCCGCACAAATGGTATCTGTTACGAGCACCTTGGGTGCATACATTTACGTCTTAGCCAGTGCTGACTTTTATGGTCATCAATGTATCTGTAATCTCAACTAAGGCTGCGACTAAATGCAGCCAGGCGGCTGTCAGTTTGGTAACAACTGTGGATTCTCACACGAACCGGAATAACAAAACATGAAAGACCCGCACAAATGGTATCTGTTACGAGCACCTTGGGTGCATACATTTACGTCTTAGCCAATGCTGATTTTTATGATCATCAATGCAGATCAATGTTTATATAATGTCAACTATGGCTGCGACATATGGGATCTGTAAGTTTGGCAACAACTGTGGATTCTTGCACAACCCGGAAGGTCAGAACATGTAAGACCAGAGCAAATGTTATCTGGTACGAGCACCTTGGGTGCATACATATACGTCTTAGCCAATGCTGATTTTTATGATCATCAATGTATTTGTAATATCTACTATGGCTGCGACTATGTGCAGCCAGGGATCAGTAAGGTTGGCAACAACTGTGGATATTCCCACGACCGGGGAGAACAGACCATGTAAGGCATGCACGATTTCTTGGCGGAGCCCCTCCTTCTGGGGGGCTGGAGCCCCCAGGGTTACCCATTTGTCCGTCCAACCGACCGACTGACCGAACAATTGAATACTGACATGTCAGCCAACTGTCTCATAACTAACTGGCTTCGGTCAGCTCCATTCTGTTGCCATCTGTCGTTCCGTTGCCAACACACTCCGCCAATTTTCAGCGTCGCTTGCGACGCTGCATAGAACTTGTCTTCTTTTTAGTTGTGGCAGATACTTTAACCCAGGAGGTGGGTCTCCCGACACAAACCAGTGACACCAAGGATTCAGTTTGAATGGCATTGCCACTCCTACAAAAGAGTAGGCGCACTTCGGCTTACCTGATACAACTTTACATGCATTTTTTGGGGGTTGTTTTGGCTCAGTTGGGCTAAATTAGTTTACAACTACTAGGGCTAATTTAGCTATGAGCAGCCAGGAAGCTGTAAGTTTGGCGACAGCTGTGGATTCTCACACGGCCCGGAAGAGCAGAACATGTAAGACCCGCACAAATGTTATCTGGTGCGAGCACCTTGGGCGCACACATTTACATCTTAGCTGATGTTGGTTTTTATGATCAGCAATGCAGATCAATGTCTATATAATGTCAATGTCCATGACCAGTGTTTTAAGTGGTGGTATGAACGATCCGACCATATGATCAGATCAGATGATCAGACCATTTGATCAGATCAGATGATCAGACCATTTGATCAGATCAGATAATCAGACCATTTGATCAGATCAGATGATCAGATGATCAGACCATTTGATCAGATCAGATGATCAGACCATTTGGTCAGATCAGATGATCAGATAATCAGACCATTTGATCAGATCAGATGATCAGACCATTTGATCAGATCAGATGATCAGACTATTTGGTCAGATCAGATGATCAGATCAGATGATCAGACCATTTGGTCAGATCAGATGGTCAGATGATCAGACCATTTGATTAGATCAAATGATCAGATGATCAGACCATTTGGTCAGATCAGATGATCAGATGATCAGACCATTTGGTCAGATCAGATGATCAGATGATCAGACCATTTGATCAGATCAGATGATCAGATGATCAGACCATTTGATCAGATCAGATGATCAGATGATCAGACCATTTGGTCAGATCAGATGATCAGATGATCAGACCATTTGGTCAGATCAGATGATCAGATGATCGGACCATTTGATTAGATCAGATGATCAGATGATCAGACCATTTAATCAGATCAGATGATCAGATGATCAGACCATTTAATCAGATCAGATGATCAGATGATCAGACCATTTGATTAGATCAGATGATCAGATGATCAGACCATTTGGTCAGATCAGATGATCAGATGATCAGATCAGATGATCCGACCATTTGGTCAGATCAGATGATCAGATGATCAGACCATTTGATTAGATCAGATGATCAGATGATCAGACCATTTGGTCAGATCAGATGATCAGATGATCAGACCATTTGATTAGATCAGATGATCAGATGATCAGACCATTTGATCAGATGGTCGAATCGTTCATACCACCGCTTACAACGGCCAGGGAGAATATAACAGGTATGACACGCGCAACTGAGTGGTAGAAGTGAAGCTAGATGGAAGAGGGATTGGCTCCTAAACAGTAGTACTTAAATACTGCCTGTCTGGACATACCTGGCAACAACTGTGGATACTCCCATGACCAGGAAGAACAGGGCAGGTATGACACGCGCAACTGTTGCCTCAATTAACTGAGTGAAGCGAAGTGAAGCTAAGTGGAAGAGGGATTGGCTCCTGAACAGTAGTAGTAAATACTGCATGTCTGGACATATATGGCGACAACTGTGGATTCTAGAAGGACCAGTGTTTTAAGCGGTGGTATGAACGATTCGTCCATTTGATCAGATGGTCAAATCGTTCATACCACCGCTAACAACGACCTGGGAGAATATAACAGGTATGACACGCGCAACTGAGTGGTAGAAGTGAAGCTAGATGGAAGAGGGATTGGCTCTTAAACAGTAGTACTTAAATACTGCCTGTCTGGACATACCTGGCAACAACTGTGGATACTCCCATGACCAGGAAGAACAGGGCAGGTATGACACGCGCAACTGTTGCCTCAATTAACTGAGTGAAGCGAAGTGAAGCTAAGTGGAAGAGGGATTGGCTCCTGAACAGTAGTAGTAAATACTGCATGTCTGAACACATCCAACAACAAATGTGGGTGCGCCCACGACCAGGAAGAGCGAAACAGGTAAGACTAGCTCAGCCACCTGCAGCTCAGTCAATATTGATCATACATGTGTACACACTGCCTGTCTGAACATATGTGGGTTTGAATGTGGGTGCTCCCACGAGTGGGAAGATTAGAAAATGTAAGGCTAGCACAGCATCCTGCAGCTCAGTCAATATCGATGATCAATATCAATATACATCTGCACATACTGCCTCCCTGCACCTGCACCCCACTGCACCTGCACCTGCACCTGCCCCACTGCACCCCACGGCACCTGCACCTGCCCCCCTTCACATCCCCCCCCTACCCCCCACCCCCTCACCGCCTTCAACCCCTCCACCTGTTGCACTCCTCCAACTCCCCCCTCCCTCCTGCACCCCACCTGCCCCACTGCACCTGCACCCCTCCACCTACCCCCACCCCACCGCCTGCAACCCCTCTACCTGTCGCACCTTGCCCCTGCCCCTGCCCCACTGCACCCCACTACACCCCACTGCACCTGCACCCCTGCACCCCACCCCACGGCACCTGCCCCTGCCCAACTGCACCCCACTGCACCTGCACCTCCCCCCTTCCACCTCCCCCCCACACAAACCTGCAACCCCTCCACCTATTGCACCCCTGCAGAAATAGATCAGTTGCTCCCCTGCCCCCCTCCCCCTGCCCCCCTGCCCCCCCCCCCCCCCCCCCAACACCCCCAACACCCCCCCCAACACCCCCCCCCCCCAACACCACAACACCTCCACCCCCACCCCCCACCTGCAACCCCTCCACCTGTTGCACCCCTGCAGAAATAGATCTGAGACGGAACGACTGACGATGATGATCGACATGATGGGGAACCAAGCGGGCATGATGCCGCCTCTCATGGCTGGCCCTGGTGGCATGGTAAGTAGGGAATGGCAATATGAGATCAGATGTGGTGTGTGTGTGGTGTATGGTGTGGTGTGTGGTGTGTGTTTAGCCCAACCCCCACTACCCACCCCCCACCACCCAACCCCATTCATTTGGTGCAGGGAAGGGCTTCAACATGGGACCAATGCCGCCACACACTGTACCCCGCCCCCTTCCAGGAATGCCAACCATCACCACCACCACCGCATGCACCCACTCGCCCCCCACCCCCACCCCCCACCCCACCACCACCCAACCCAACCCCTACCACCCAACCCCCACCACTCACCACCCACCACCCCACCCCGTTCATTTGATGCAGGGCATGGGCTTGGACATGGGCCCAATGCCTTCTAGGAATACCAACCATCACCACCACCACATGCACCCACTCGCCCCCCCCACCCCCACCCAACACCCCCCCACCCAAGCCCCACCACTCACCAACCCACCACCCCACCCCGTTTCATTTGATGCAGGGCATGGGCTTGGACATGGGACCAATGCCTTATAGAAATACCAACCATCACCACCACCACATGCACCCACACACCACCACCACCACCACCACTCACCACCCACCCAGTCCTCACCACCCACCAGCACCCCCACCCACCCAACCCCCACCACCCCACCCATTCATTTAATCATTTTATGCAGGGCTTGGTCTTCAACATGGGACCAATGCCTTCTGGGAATACCAACCGTCACCCCCACCACCCCCACCCCCACCCCCACCCCCCACAACACAAGCACCACCACCCCACCAACCCCCACCCCACCCGTTCATTTGGTTCAGGGCATGGGCTTCACATGGGACCAATGCCTTCTAGGAATACCAACCATCACCCCCCACCACTCACCCCCCCACCCCCACACCCCCCACAACACCAGCACCCCCACCCCACCACCCCCCACCCCACCCGTTCATTGGTTCAGGGCATGGGCTTCAACATGGGACCAATGCCTTCTAGGAATACCATCACCCCCACCACTCACACCCCCCCACCCCCACCCCCCACAACACCAGCACCCCCACCCCACCAACCCCCACCCCACCCGTTCATTTGGTTCAGGGCATGGGCTTCAACATGGGACCAATGCCTTCGAGGAATACCAACCATCACCCCCACCACTCACACCCCCACCCCCACCCCCCCACAACACCAGCACCCCACCCCACCAACCCCCACCCCACCCGTTCATTTGGTTCAGGGCATGGGCTTCAACATGGGACCAATGCCTTCTAGGAATACCATCACCCCCACCACCCCCACCCCCCCACAACACCAGCACCCCCACCCCACCAACCCCCACCCCACCCGTTCATTTGGTTCAGGGCATGGGCTTCAACACGGGACCAATGCCTTCTAGGAATACCATCACCCCCACCACCCCCACCCCCCACAACACCAGCACCCCCACCCCACCAACCCCCACCCCACCCGTTCATTTGGTTCAGGGCATGGCTTCAACATGGGACCAATGCCTTCTAGGAATACCATCACCCCCAACCACCCCCACCCCCACAAAACCAGCACCCCCACCCCACCAACCCCCCCCCACCCGTTCATTTGGTTCAGGCATGGGCTTTAACATGGGACCAATGCCTTCTAGGAATACCATCACCCCCACCCCCCACATCACCAGCACCCCCACCCCCCACATCACCAGGACCCCCACCCCACCAACCCCCCACCCCACCCGTTCATTTGGTTCAGGGCATGGGCTTTAACATGGGACCAATGCCTTCAAGGAATACCATCACTCCCACCACCCCCACCCCCCCACAACACCAGCACCCCCACCCCACCAACCCCCACCCCACCCGTTCATTGGTCAGGGCGGTTCAGGGCATGGGCTTCAACATGGGACCAATGCCTTCGAGGAATACCAACCATCACCCCCACCACTCACACCCCCCACCCCCACCCCCCACAGCACCAGCACCCCCACCCCACCAAACCCCCACCCACCCGTTCATTTGGTTCAGGGCATGGGCTTCAACATGGGACCAATGCCTTCTAGGAATACCATCACCCCCACCACCCCCACCCCCCACAACACCAGCACCCCCACCCCACCAACCCCCACCCCACCCGTTCATTTGGTTCAGGGCATGGGCTTCAACACGGGACCAATGCCTTCTAGGAATACCATCACCCCCACCACCCCCACCCCCCACAACACCAGCACCCCCACCCCACCAACCCCCACCCCACCCGTTCATTTGGTTCAGGGCATGGGCTTCAACATGGGACCAATGCCTTCTAGGAATACCATCACCCCCACCACCCCCACCCCCCACAACACCAGCACCCCCACCCCACCAACCCCCACCCCACCCGTTCATTTGGTTCAGGGCATGGGCTTTAACATGGGACCAATGCCTTCTAGGAATACCATCACCCCCACCCCCCACATCACCAGCACCCCCACCCCCCCACATCACCAGGACCCCCACCCCACCAACCCCCACCCCACCCGTTCATTTGGTTCAGGGCATGGGCTTTAACATGGGACCAATGCCTTCAAGGAATACCATCACCCCCACCACCCCCACCCCCCACAACACCAGCACCCCCACCCCACCAACCCCCACCCCACCCGTTCATTTGGTTCAGGGCATGGGCTTCAACATGGGACCAATGGCGCCACACATGGGCCCAATGATGAGTGGCCCAGGCATGGTAAGTACCCTTGCGCGTGGATAAAAAAAAAAAATCTTAACTTCCAAGATATGTCACAATGACACGAGGGGGGGGGCAAGGAAAAAGATTTCGTACCGCATGTTCGATATGGATAGAGAACCGCGAGCAACAGTCGATACAAAAAAATCATGTCGATACACCCACGGGCGGCCGAGCCGAGATACGAGGGGGGGGGGGGGGGGGGGGGGGGGGGGGGGGGGGGGGGGGGGGGGGGGGGGGGGGGGGAGGGGGAGTCCGACCGTTTTCCCAATTTTATTTGTACCTCGTGTAACTTTCTTGCCAGTGCGAATTTTCGAGCGTGAGGTACACCAATGAGGACGTCTCGACGAGAGGAGTGCGAATCTGCATTCGTTAGTAAGTTACACGCAGGGTGTAATAGGTGGATCTCCTGGAAGGTACATCCAGGCTGGACGCCAGGCTGGACGTCACCCAGACCTTCGCGCCCAGCTTCGCTCGAGCGGCAGTTGGCGGCGAAGAAGGCGCGCGCGCAACGCGTTTGGATGCGCGTTCTGAACTGTGGTCCCCTACGAGGTTCCTAAAGCAGTGGACCCCCCCCCCCCCCCCCCCCACACACACACACACACACACACACCACACACACACACACCACCACACACACACACACACCACCACCACCACCACACACGCACACACACACCCCAGACACACACACACACCACCCGAGCAGACCATCAGGCTCCAGAATACAAGTTGAGTCGATTAAGCCATGATAATGATGATGATAAAGTTAGATACGGTAGACAGATAAATAGGGCCTTCAGTCCTTTACTTACCTTAGTGATCTCCTCCAAGGGTGAGGACGACTGCCGAGCGCTCAAGAAAGTTGTAAAAATACTGAAATCTAAATAACTTTGTCCCAACTTGATATTTGTATCTTTTTGTTATATGGTTGGAAAGGCCTTGACCAGATGATGCTCATGGACCCCCCTTTCACTATGTTATACTGTCTGGGTGTTCAGATATGAGGTCTCAAAGGAGGGGAGGGGGGGGGGGGGGGGGGGGGGGGGGGGGGGGGGGGTCCAGGGGTCAATATAACAACTTCCAAACATGCGGTCTGCAAACTTTATTCTTGCCCCCCCCTCGCAATGACACTTCTAAGGACGTGGGGTTAAGGGAACCGGCTCGTAAGGATGCGATGGACGGGCTTACATCACACCTAGAGTCCAGTTACCATGCCGGTCGACGACCCTCCGGGTGGGCCCAGGTGACCTGGATGGGGTTCTAACCAGCAACCTGATAAGACCCCGCACCTGCTTCTATTCGATCCGGGATCGCTCTACGATAAAGCCATCCCGTTCCGAACGGGGATTTGCGCTTAGACCTTGTGTTTGATAGTCCTACTGTATCCGTCTTATGTGTAAGACTTTTGAAGTTGTAGTGTGACCACCAATGATGAGTGGCCCAGGCATGGTAAGCAACCTTGCGTGTGGACCTTGTGTTTGATAGTCCTACTGTATCCGTCTTATGTGTAAGACTATTGAAGTTGTAGTGTGACCACCAATGATGAGTGGCCCAGGCATGGTAAGCAACCTTGCGTGTGGACCTTGTGTTGGGTAGTCCTACTGTTGTAGAGTGACCACCAATTACGTGTGGTGGGTGGTGGGTGGTGGGTGGTGCATGGTGGGTGATGAGTGGCCCAGGCTTAGTAAGTACCCTTGCGTGTGTGCACCTTGTGTTTCATGGTCCTACTGTTGTAGTGTGCCCAACAATGATGTGTGGTGGGTGGTGCATGGTGGGTGGTGGGTGGTGCATGGTGGGTGATGAGTGGCCCAGGCATAGTAAGTACCCTTGCGTGTGTGCGCCTTGTGTTTCACAGCCTTTCCTTTGACAGCCTTGTCCTCTGCCCACCACCTACCACTAAGGGTCGGCTATGTTATATAATATTAGTGAATAAATAATATATTATATAATATATGTCGGACGAGCCGTCTCACCAGAAATTCGAATTTATTTGAAAAACTAATATTATTGTGACACTATAATAATATTAGTTAATAGTAGTTTTTCAAACTCTAATATTAGTTGCCGTTCCGTACCTACCACCCACCATCCTCCACGAACCTCCCACCACCCACTGCTAACCACCTACCACCCAACCACCCTCCACCCTTCATCCACCACCCACCACCAACCATCCACCGTCACCCACCATCCACCACCCACCATCCTCCACCCACCACCCACCATCATCCACCCACCACCTACCATCCTCCACCCTCCACCCACCATCCTCCACCCACCACCCACTATGCTCCACCCACTCCTTTTCATCCTTAGAGAGGTATGCCCCCCGTGATGATGGGAATGATGCCCCCCCACCCACCAACAACTACCTGCTGCCAACCACCCACCACCAACCAACCACCACCCACCATCCACCGCCCACCACCTTCACCCACCACCCACCACCCACCGCCTACCAACCTCAGGGAGGTATGCCCCCTGTGATGATGGGAATGATGCCCCCAGGCCCCCCTCCACTAGATGGGCCTACCTCCACCTCTGGCCGACCACCAGGACCTCTCCCACCAGATCCAATGTGAGTGGGGATGGGGCCTATTGGATTTGTGTGGGTTTGTGTTGGCTTATTGTGTGTCTGTGTTGACCCATTCTGTGTGTTTGCGGCCCTTTAGGTGTGGTGTGTGTGTGGTGGTGAGGTGAGGTGAGCAGGTGAAGTATGTGGTGGTGATCAACCATTGAACCATTCGCCGAAGCGGGCCGATCGGACGATGTATCATATGATGCGGCTGTATGTAGGGCCCTTGATCCCAGGGATTTTTATTTCCGCTATATATAGCGATCGCTAGTTTTGACCCCGTTTCAGCGAAATTATCGCTATAAAAAGAGTCCCCCCCCAGCTACAAAAAGCTATACAAAGCTACAAAAAGCACTGAAACGCTGTCCCTGGATGAGACCTGAAACCATAAAGCTAGGAGAAAACAACTTTCAGATTTGAAAAACGAAAACTGCTTGATCCTAGCTCAAGAAAGCAAAAGACGCCAATACATGGCAACCTCCTTCTACATAGCCTAGGGCTCAATTCATTCTCGGGCCACCCTTTTAATTTTTTTTTTTTTTTTTTATACTTAAACCAGATATTTGAAGACAAAGACATAAGGCATAAGATCTTTGAAGACATGTACTACTATATTTAGTAAGATATACAACTATACTTTGTCAATTATACAACTACACACTACTATATGTCCATATTTAATAAGATATACAACTGTAATACATGGGAACCTTGTAACACATTGCCTTAGGCTCAACCAAACTTAGTACGAGAGGACCTTTTCAAAGCAGTCAATAAATGTAATGATAACGCCTGGTGGGGCGTGGTGTTAAGGGAACCCGTCGTACGCGGGTAGAGAGCGGTCTTCCACCTCAAGTGGACTAGCTACCATCGCGGTTGACGACGACCTGCAACGCCATGAGTGACCGTTGGGGGAATCAAACCCCCGACTCTTCGTCCTCAAGCGATTTAGTCTACCACTAGACCAATGTACATCACTAAAAGGGGCTAAGAAAAGCAGTCAATAGTGTATTGGTTATTGTTCCAACAGTAAACGCCAAGTAGTCATACTGCAAGGCATAAACGCTGAATACATGGTAACCTTGTAATGCATTGCCTCTGTACTTTGCACATGCCGGAAGCACATGCCCAGACCCTCTTACTATCTGGCCCATTGAAACACTATTATTGGCAACCTTGCCACACATAGCCTTGGGCGCAACCAATTAATTGCAACCTTTTAACACCTAGCCTCTGTACTTTGCACATGCCGGAAGCACATGCCCAGACCCTCTCACTATCCGGCTCATTGAAACACTATTATTGGCAACCTCATCACACATAGCCTTGGGCACAACGGGGGGGGCTCGCTAGTCCGCCTAGGGGCGGTACTAATACATGGCAACCTTGTGACACATTGCCTGTGTACTTTGCACATGCCCGGGCCCTCTCATTATCCAGCTCATTGGAACACTAGCCTTGGGCTAAACCAATACATGGTGTCAGTGATAGCTGTCATGTTTCCTAACTATCTGAGACCCTGTCTGTCTACCTTGTAACACATTGTCTGTACTTTGGACAAGCTGGAAGCTCATGCCCAGACCCGCTCACTATCCGGCTAATTGAAACACTATTATTGGCAACCTTGCCAAACATGGGCTCAACCAATACATGTCAACCTTGTAACGCATTGCCTCTGTACTTTGCACATGCCCGGACCCTGTCACTATCCAGCTCATTGGAACACTAGTATTGGCAACCTTGCCAAACATGGCCTTGGGCTAAACCAATACTTGGCAACCTTGTAACACATTGCCTCTGTACTTTGCACATGCCTGGACCCTGTCACTATCCGGCCCATTGGAACACCATTATTGGCAACCTCGCCACACATAGCCTTGGGCGTAACCAATAAATGGCAACCTTATAACAACTAGCCGTTGGTGCTCTGTTTATGGAGAACCTTGAAACAAAGGCCTTGGGCATAACCAATTCATGGCAACCTCATCACTCATAGCCTTGGGCACAACCAATACTTGGCAACCTTGTGACATATTGCCTCTGTATTTGAACATGCCGGAAGCACATGACCAGACCCTCTCACTTTCCGGCCCATTGAAACACTGTTCATGGCAACCTCCTCCTACATAGCCCAGGGCTCAACCAATACATAGCAACCCTGTAGCACATTGCTCTGTTGACGGAAACCTCACCACACATAGCCTTGGGCACAACTAATTAATAGCAACCTTGTGACACCTAGCCTTTGATGCACTGTTTATGGAGAACCTTGCAACAAAGGCCTTGGGCGGAACCTATGCATGGCAACCTCACCACACATAGCCTAGGGCACAACCAATTAATAGCAACCTTGTGACACCTAGCCGGTGGTGCACTGTTTATGGAGAACCTTGCAACAAAGGCCTTGGGCGGAACCTATGCATGGCAACCTCATCACACATAGCCTAGGGCACAACCAATTAATAGCAACCTTGTGACATCTAGCCGGTGGTGCTCTGTTCCTGGCAACCTTGCAACAAATGCCCTGGGCGTAACCAATTTGCACGGTGGTGCTCTGTTCCTAGCAACCTTATCACACATTTCCTCGGGTACAACCAAATCTTGTAACTCGTTTCTTATGGTACACTGTGCACGCAGGAAGCACATTCCTGGACCCGCCCCTCCTAAGGCCCCGCATCCGAGCGCAAAAAAGCAGAAGACGCAAGATCCCCTATCGCCGCACCAGCCCTCCCAGGTTCGATTTGTAGTGCCTCATTTTATTCCTCTGTGTTATATGATTTACATCTTACAAGTTAGCAGTACAATTTGTAGTGCCTCATTTAATTCCTCTGTGTTATATGATTTACATCTTATAAGTTAGAAGAACGATTTGTAGTGCCTCATTTCAATCCTCTGTGTGGTACAATTTACATTTGACAAGTCAGCAGTATGATGCAAATTGTTTAAGTTAGCCGTACAATTAGTATTAACTTATTTAATTCCTCTGTGTAGTATGATTTACATTTTAAAAGTCATGTACGATTTGAGTGCCTCATTTCATTCCTCTGTCGTACGATTCACATTTTAAAAGCTAGAAGTACGATTTGTAGTGCCTTATTTCGTTCCTCTTTGTAATAAGATTTGCCACACTGCCTCACCTTTTATTTACAAAGATTTTCAACCTATCTCCCACTCTTCCACTACAGGGGCCTGCACAACCATCCCGGGAGGAGGTCACCTACAT
Organism: Chlamydomonas sp. ICE-L; assembly: GCA_013435795.1. Lineage (NCBI taxonomy): Eukaryota > Viridiplantae > Chlorophyta > Chlorophyceae > Chlamydomonadales > Chlamydomonadaceae > Chlamydomonas > Chlamydomonas sp. ICE-L. Next base: position 3,796,403 of record JACBWV010000825.1, read on the forward strand.
CGATCGCGTCCGGGCCGTGTGCAGCATCTTGCAAATCGGAAATAGCGCCAAAGAGGGCCGGACTAAGCCAGGGGCCCAACAAGCTGCCCTTACAGCAATACGCAGCGGTACAGCCTTCAGAGCCAACGCTTTTGCTGATGATGTTACACCCTACCTCCCAACACCAACCTGAGATAAACATTGAAAATGCAATTGTTACATCCAAGTAATGCAGTCACTCTCAGAACGTAAAGTTAAGGACACTACAGCGTAAGCCGGAGCTAGCAATAGTCACCGTATCCAACATGAGATATTTCGAACACCATTCGAACTGAATCCTCGGTGTCGCTGGTTTGTTTCGGGAGACCCACCTCCTGGGGTGAAAGTCCTTTCACAACTTCAAAACAAATGAGGGGGGCCTTGGTCGTGCCTGTATGCATGTTTCAGTCCAGGGGTTGCCAGTTAGGCTAAAGGGACTTGCCCAGCCTCAATCAAGTCAAGAGGGGGTAGGGTGCAAGAGGTAACCCTCTTGATGGAGGCTAACCCTCTTTATGGAGGTAGCCCTCTTCATGGAGGTAACATATGGAGGTAACCCTCTTTATGGAGTCTAACCCTCTTTATGTTTATTTCTTATATATCATGTGAAGATGGATTCATCACCTTGGGTACTACATGATACGCGCTATTGCGCACGAGCGTGCAAGTATTTAAAGCCCAACTGCGCGATTTACGCAATTTTCTAAACCCACTCTGGGCGCAGCGCAGATTTCCGTTTTCAGTTGAGTCAAAAGCGCAACCCAAAAGGAGGCAGTTGCGTCAAACGCGCAACCCAAAAGGAGGCAGTTGCGTCAAACGCGCAACCCAAAAGGAGGCAGTTGCGTCAAACGCGCAACCCAAAAGGAGGCAGTTGCGTCAAAAGCGCAACCCAAAAGGAGGCAGTTGCGTCAAACGCGCAACCCAAAAGGAGGCAGTTGCGTCAAAAGCGCAACCCAAAAGGAGGCAGTTGCGTCAAACGCGCAACCCAAAAGGAGGCAGTTGCGTCAAAAGCGCAACCCAAAAGGAGGCAGTTGCGTCAAACGCGCAACCCAAAAGGAGGCAGTTGCGTCAAAAGCGCAACCCAAAAGGAGGCAGTTGCGTCAAACGCGCAACCCAAAATAACAAAATGTAGTTCCCTGTTTATCACCTTGGGTATGAATTTCAGTTAGGCCCTTCTTCAAATATTATGTTGCGGTACTTGGCCATCTTTTTGCTAGCCAAGTGTCAGCGTGAACTACTAGGACACGGGTGCCTTATTGGTATCTGATCAGATGCCAGTGTTGCACTTGTGTCCTAGTAGTTCACGCTGACAATAATGCATGTCCCGGGAGGGAGACAGATTACCCAGTTTATTTGTTGGGATCTCACACCTTATTGGTATCTGGCACCTTGCCCCCCTGGGTGTCAGATACCAATAAGGCACCCGTGTCCTAGTAGTTCACGCTGACACCAAGCCTTCTATCCCTATACCTCAAATTTGATGTAAATAGATTATTAGCATTCCACACACACACCTAGGCTGCAACTTCAAAACAGGAAATTTAACAGACCAAGTTGCAAGTTATGTATGGGTATCCATGTGGCATGTTTGGGGGATGCATTGAGAACACGACCATAGGATGTAGAGCTGCCAAGTGTGCACCAGTGTTGTTCAGGTGCCCAGGTGTGCACCATGGAACTCACACTTGCACATATACGCCACATGACACGGCATATGCATTCCTATTAAGGCATGTCTAGGTAGGGAGTTTTGATGGTGCCCATGAGCCCTAGCCAGACCTCCCCCCCCACATGAACGTGTACCCTATGCGTCCCAATAGCCTGCCCCCCCTTAAAATTAACTCTTAAAAAGAAGAATAAAATTTAAAATTTGAGACAATTTTTAAATCAATATTTGGGATTTTTTTGATTCCCAAGTATGCCATGTGTCTACCTAAACAAAGCTAGCAACTTGGTCCGATTACTTGGCCCTTTGAATCTCGCAGGCCGAGAATATATCACTAGCCAAAGTACGATCCAAGTGCAGATCTCGCTGCACCACCAAGCCTGCCATCAGTCATGGATAATACTGAGATACTGTGAAAGTTGAGCGTAGGTACTCTTCCCATAATTCAGTATGGGAGATGAAATTCGCGAAAAGCGTCGATGGGGTGGGGCAAAAGTGTAACGTACATTCATGCATGGCTAAGCTCCTTACGCCCTAGAGTACCGGTACATATCTCAGCAGAACTTGAACTTCAACTTGGTTACATACTGACATAACGGTGACTATAGCTAGCTTCGGCTGACGCTGTGGTGTCCTTAACATCACGTCCGGCGAGTAACTGTATTACACGGATGTAACCATTTCAATTTCAATTACATACTTACATGGCTCTAGCTAGAAATTTGGTTGCTCGCCTCCTTCGGCAGTTAACATAATCCAGAAGAACATCAAAGTTCAGCTCTAGAAATTCAGCAGGGGGCAGGGTTTTTCAGGAGGGGCTTCAAAAGCTGCGTCTTCAGACGCAAATGTTTACAAAATCTGTGTCTCATGGTACCACGTACCGTAACTGGGTCCGCCAAGAAATACCAGGAAGGGTGCCCTGAAGAGCCTACTGAGCAAACACGCCTTGGCTGTTATGGAGAGACGGTGAGCAGCCTGACGGCTGACATACCACATTAATGTTTGTTGTTTCAGCCCAGGGGTAGACCAAATAAGCTAGGGACTAGCCCAAGGCAGGACTCATCAATAACCACGTATGAATGTAATCAAGCCAACTTCGGTAAACCCGCGACGGTACGCCGGTACTGTTCAGCTTCTAAAGTGTGTGTGTTACACTCAGGGAGGGTGTAGCCAATTAGGCTACAGGGACTTTCCCAACCTCGAATAATCAAGATCATGCGGTTATTTTGAATGCCGTTTATTTGGCCCAGTCCCCATTTTTATTCGCATATCTCCGTATTCAGATGCATCCAACGTGGTTGGTCCATTAACATTTGCAAACTTTAATGAACACTTGTATTGCTCCCCGATTATAGAGATTCCGAATACTTAGTACAAATAAGTGCAAACAGTAAAGATAGTTAAAGATAGAGAAATATAGTAGGTGATAGGCTTGGTCAATAGCAGCTCAGAGAGCTGCTTTATATTGTTTTACTAAGTGATAGAAGCCCCTCTCTCGCTTCTATCTGTCTTGCCCGACCTTAGGGTTTAGCGGCAAGTCCATTCATGGCAGTACATTCACTTGTACTGCATATTACTCATATAGTATAGCAGTCTCCATCCAGTACATTCACGCGTACTATAGACTACGCACACACGGCAGTCTCAGGATACATATGGCTCAGTTGATTAATCTCAACACTCCCACGCAACTAGCCGATATGTATCAACTGTAAAAGAAAAACTCTGTCTCATAAGAAAGTGCTCAAAGAAAATATTGTCTCAAAAAATAAAATTCTCATTAATGTCCATAAAACGTTGTCTCACAATAAGGTTCTCAATAAATATATAAATATAGTAAATAATAATATATATCCTCATTTACTACTCCCACGCATCTTAAGTCCATACCAGATGTCCCTCAAACTGGTTGACTTAAAACCGATGCTCAAGGGTTACTTAATTTGCTGGAGTCCAAGCTTGTTCCTCAGGTAAGAGAAAACAGAGAACGTTAGTGCCTTGGTAAACACATCAGCTGTGTTCTCAGATAAAGCCACATAAATGAACTTCAGATCATGGCGAATAGCACGATCTAGCACAAATTGGAAAGCAATGTCAATGTGCTTAGATCTATTGATGGATCCTGGATCCTCAATATGCTTCAGAGTTGCAGTGTTATCTCCAAAGATAGTCATACACTGAAATACAGAGCCACTCATTTCACCGTAGAGCTTCCTAAGCCAGAGTCCTGTAGAAGCAGCATTGGCCATAGCAATGTACTCAGCATCATCAGAAGATCTAGCAACACCAGGTTGTCTCTTGCTTTGCCAAGCAACTGGAGTACCATTGGACATGAAGACAAAACCAGAGGTTGATCTCCTGGTAACCGTCTCATCTACAACAGGTAGCTTAGCATTGGCATAGTCACTGTCACTGTAACCAACAACATTCATGAGACCAGAAGAGACATCAGAGCCAAAGCTAAGGCCAAGATCCTGAGTGGCGATACAGTACTTCAACAGATGCTTTGCAGACTTAAGATGAGCAAAATGAGGAGTTCTCATGTGCCTGGCCATGATGCCTACAGCATAGCTGATGTCTGGTCTAGTGCAGTTGGCCAGGTACAGGAGAGAGCCAATCAAAGAGGCAAAGTCACCAGCATCCTTTTGGCTCAAAGGAGCGCCAGGCTCAGGGTAGTCAGTGCTGATGGGAATAGAGACCTTCTTGTTAGGGTATTCAGAGTCAAAACCAAACTTCTTAGCCATGTCCTTGACGTAGGCTAATTGAGACAAAGTAAGGGTCCTGTTAGCTCTGTCCCCGGTGATAGCCATACCTAGAAAAAATCTAGCTTGTCCTTCATCAGTGGCATCATAGGCATTCAGAATGATGTTGACAGCATCTTGCACATCATCAGCATGACCAGCAAAGAGGATGTCATCAACATAGACAAGGCAGTAAACAAGACCTTTTGCACCTTGTTTGATGAACAGGCATTGGTCTGCAAAGGTAGGCTTGAAGCCATGTTTAGCTAGGGTGGAAGACAGGTTCAACCACCATACCCGAGGAGCCTGCTTTAGGCCATAAATGGCCATATCAAGCTTGAAACACTTGTCAGGGTACATGTCATGCAAGCCTTCAGGAACTGCAACGTAAACCTCTTCAGCCAAGTCACCGTTTAAGAATGCTGTTCTCACATCCACATGTCTCAGTTCAAGGTCAAAAGCAGCAACATGGGAAAGGAGAACTCGCAAGGTAGCAAGTTTTGTCACCGGTGAAAAGACATCAGTAAAATCCACTCCAAACTTCTGCAGAAACCCTTTTGCAACCAATCTCGCCTTGTACTTCACAAAGTTGCCAAAGGCATCCACCTTCCTCTTGAACACCCATTTAGTGGAAACCACTGGTCTATCAGGTTTATCTACTACTCTGAACGTTCCTTTCTCCAGCAAAATGCATACCTCAGAAACTGTAGCGTCAAGCCATCCATCTCGCTCATGAGATGCCATAGCTTCACTCAAGGAAAATGGATCTGGCGGAACTCCAGCAGCAGAAGTTCCAGCAACCGTTGAGGTGACAATGTCATCTAGAACCATCATAGACAGGAAGACAGGGTTGTAGACTACTGGAGACCTCCGTACAGCGTCAGGGATCCGAGGAATCTGATTATCTTCTCAAGGAACTCGCAATGCCTAGCTGTGATCACTTTCCTTTTATCAGGAAGATAAACCTCGGAATGAAATTTGAGCAAGAAGGTCAGATCATACAGATCACCCAAATCACTTGGGCCACTCAAATAACTTAGATCATCCACATCAGAAGGTGACATCAAAATGCCATCCCAAAAGCTCACATCTGTCTCACAAGAATGCCATACAAAGGACTCACATCTTGCTCTTCTCACAAGAATGCCATACAAAGGACTCACATCTTCCTCTTCTCACAAGAATGCCATACAAAGGACTCACATCTTGCTCTTCTCACAAGAATGCCATACAAAGGACTCACATCTTCCTCTTCTCACAAGAATGCCATACAAAGGACTCACATCTTCCTCTTCTCAAAAGAATGCCATACAAAGGACTCACATCTTGCTCTTCTCACAAGAATGCCATACAAAGGACTCACATCTTCCTCTTCTCACAAGAATGCCATACAAAGGACTCACATCTTCCTCTTCTCACAAGGATGCCATACAAAGGACTCACATCTTGCTCTTCTCACAAGAATGCCGTACAAAGGACTCACATCTTCCTATTCTCACAAGAATACCATACAAAGGACTCACATCTTCCTCTTAAGTTCAATCAACTGATACATGCTGGTGCTGCCTGGAACGTAGCCCACAAGTCTGCCTTCGGCTCCTCGTGCTGAGAGTTTGTCAGGCTGGGACTGTGAGGGGATGTGGGCAACCACCTTGCAACCAAAGGTTCTCAAATGGCGAACGTCAGGTTTGGTGAGAAATAAGTCCTCGTGTGGGGTGGTGTTGGGCCTGGCCGCATAGGGCACGTAGTTCATTGCAGTAACTACATGAGAGACTATCCAAGGCCACAACAGCCTGGGTTGATTGGATTCAATAAGCGTGGCTCTCACTCTGTCCATGATAGTGAGGTTAAGCCGTTCTGCAGTGCCATTGCTTGCAGAACATTCAGTGGCGGTATGCTGAGCAATAATGCCTTTAGATGATAGGTAAGAGAGAAGAGAGGTAGAGGTATACTCTCCGCCTCTATCAAGCCTAATGGCTTTAACTGTGAAGGTGGTGCCTCTCTCAAGAGATTCGATGCACTGAATGATGAATGTGGCTGCCTCTTTCTTCTCATGTACGGTTTTAACCATGAAGTAGCCTGAGAACCTATCTCGGACAGTAACAAAGTACTTGTGGCCATTGAGACCACATGGCAGGGGGCCACATACATCTGAATACAGGAGGTCTAGTGGACCATCAGGAGGAGATTGTAAAGGGTATGGGGATTTCTTGAATTTCCCCAAGGTACAGGACATACACTTTCCCATCACATCTCCCACTACTGCCATGCCCGTTACCATATTGTTCTGGATCATCTTCTGCAGCGTGGTGATACCAACATGGCCAAGTCTAGCATGCCACTGCTGCCAAGTGGTGCCAGCTGCAGCTCTCGATGATCCAGCTGTGGCCTGTGTAACATGAGCATGAGACTCATGCATGGGGGAGAGGGATAGTAAGTAGATGCCTTTGTATTGTCTGGATGTAGTGAGGGTTTTGTTGGCATGTGTGATGAGTGTGGCTGTAGCGGAGGAGGTTCTAAATTCACCTCCTTCTTGATTTAGCTTGATGGTGGAAAAGAGACATACGGGGCTGTGGGGTACGTACATGACATGTTCCATGCGATACCCAGTGCCGTGCTCATCTTGCACAGAGACACACCCATAACCATGCACTTGAAGTGGACCAGCCCCAGTCATGACGGAATCAGTGCGATTTGAATTGAGAGGGATATAAACACTAAAGTGAGATAGATCATTTGAGATGTGGGTAGTGGCAGCTGAATCTGCAAGATAGTTGTGGGAATGGAGCCCGACAAATGCACTTTGCATAGAAGCACATATGAGGTGATAAGGGGTGCTATAGACATTTGATGAGGGCTGAGGAGTGTCACAATGAAAGTGAGTATAGTTCACATTCCTTTGGTTGGATCCGTGTTGTTTGCCATGTGACTGATGAGAGTGCTGGTGTGAGTTTGATGATGGGGGGTGACCAAAGTGGGTGTGAGGGGATGGAGCAGGAAAAGATGAGCCACCACCACCATCTCGGTGAGGGCATTGCCAATTCAGATGGTCCGTTGAACCGCAAGTGAAACACCTCTTGGTGAAACCGTTCCAGGTGTTGCAAGAATTGCGGCTTGATGAAATGCGACCTCGACCGCGCCCATTCCCGCGTCCTCCACCATATCCCCGATTTTCATTTCCAGATTGATTCCCATTTGTATTCCCAGAACCACCACGATTACCATTGCCATAGCCACCCCGATTAACACTTGAGGTGCCACCAGAGTTACCTCCCTTATTGCCACTACGAGCGCGAAAGGATTGTAGAGACTGTTGCACTTCATGTCGAACAGCATCAGAAACAAACAGAGCGAGAGAGGATGGATCAATCGAGGTCATGTTAATGCCGCTGCCGGATGGGCCAGCATCGCCTGTACGGGCGGATTTCGATGGAGCGGAAATATGTCCTGCTTTACGCTTAGCAGACAGTTTCTGATGGACTTCTGATTGCTTCAAAAACAGAATCGCGCGTTCTAAAGACAGTTGGTCACCAGAAAGGGTGCCACTGCCCGAGATTGTGTGAGCTGAAGTATCGAAGTGAGAGGGGAGCTTTGAAAGCATGCGGGTCAGAAAACTGTATTCATTCATCGCACCACTGTGAGCACTTCTCATCTCCGAGTATAGAAGTTTGCCTCGCTTGAAGAAAGTTTCAATGGTGTCAGCCTCCTCCCAGTTTAGAGCGTCCAGGTCTGTGGAGATTTCCAGCTCAGAGCGTTGTAGCTCGCGCAGATGGTCAAGGGACTGATGAAGGGGAATGCCGGTTCTCTGGTATTCCAGCGCCTCTTCAATCAGAGAGTGGTCGGCAATGTTCTTGACGACATGGCCGTAGGCCTTTGAGTGGTCGGTGTTGCCAGAGAGCCCCCACCGCCTGGCTTCAGTGGCAGTCTGCCCCTCTGGCTGGGGACTGGCGAATTCCAGATAACCCAGAGAGAGCAGGGTAGCGGTGATTATCAGCAGGAAGGCAGCCACATTTACGGCGCCAAGGAGACGTTGGTCGGAAGGGATAAATCCCTCCTTATCCTTCATTATTGGATCAGAGTCGCGCAGTGGGGTTGCAGCGTGTGTATGGGCCCTTAACCAGTTAAAGATAGAGAAATATAGTAGGTGATAGGCTTGGTCAATAGCAGCTCAGATAGCTGCTTTATATAGTTTTACTAAGTGATAGAAGCCCCTCTCTCGCTTCTATCTGTCTTGCCCGACCTTAGGGTTTAGCGGCAAGTCCATTCATGGCAGTACATTCACTTGTACTGCATATTACTCATATAGTATAGCAGTCTCCATCCAGTACATTCACGCGTACTATAGACTACGCACACACGGCAGTCTCAGGATACATATGGCTCAGTTGATTAATCTCAACAATGATTACTTGGGAAACACATATGAAGCTAACGCATCCATACTGGTGAATTGCCCACTTTCAAGATGGTAAACAAGATAATGATGATAAACAAGATAAACATGGTAAACACGATCTGCCCCCCCCCCCCCCCCCCCCCCCCCCCACATGGACCCCCCCCCCCCACACACACACACCCAAATTGCACAGGACAGGACAGAGGACCTAATGCATGTATGTATTTCACAGTCCAGTAGTAGCCAAATAGGCTGAAGGGAGGACCTGACATCCAGTACTGTTTGTCTTTTTTAAGTCTAGTCGGTAAAGGCGAGGCCAATAGGCTAAATAGACTAGCCCAACCTCAATATTGGGATGTGCTGTATAAAAAAAACTGGTTAACTGAAGCCCAACAAATCGATGGAAGCCCGGAATCGTGCTATGCGGATATTTTAGCTTCAATTTTAAAGACAACACCATCACTCCCGGTATTATAAATACATGGATGAATATATCATATCTTCATCGTATCAAATCCAACAATTAGCATGTTCTGAACTTGATCAAAAATATCATCTGGCATCAACATCCGCATAAACCACCTCTAATTGTCAACTCTAATTCCAAAACAGTGGCATCTCCAAAAGTTCAGAACAATTATGACCAGCTACTTATATCAAGCATGATCAACATCTGTTCATTATCTTATTATATAGTGTTTGTGTAAGGTCAGCAATGGGAAATTGGGAATGACTCATCTAATACATTAGATGTTGCCTCGGGAGCAAGAAAAGGGGTACCATTCAGGCATTTTACGTAGAGAGTAGCTCTCTTGAAGAATGACTTCTTCCCTTCATCTCTAGCCTTCAGGAAGTGGGGTCGCAACAATTTGTAATGCTTGAACTCTTCACCAGAGAATTGATCAAATATGATGTAGCTTTGTTTCTTCAGCTCCCAACGTTTCCTCAATAAATCTGTGACCATCTCTGTTGTCAACACTCAAAAGAGAATGGTGAATTTGTCTCCTTTCTTCAGTATCTTGATATGTTCGATCTGGAAGCTATTCAGTAGCAGAGGGGCCACTGCTTTCTTCACAGTGACAACGCCATTCAAACTGAATCCTCGTTGTCGCTGGTTTGTGTCAGGAGACCCACCTCCTGGGGTGGAAGTCCTTTCAAAACTTATTTTTGAAGTCTCTTCGGCACTCTTTAGTACCACCAGATAATTGAAGATTTGTAGAGTGTTCTCAATCACAATTTGGACCTCATCACCGTCGATGTTGCCGTCACCGTCAGTCCGTCACCGTCACCGTCACAATTTGGACCTCATCACCGTCATCGTCACCGTCACCATCACCGTCACAATTGGGACCGCATCACCGTCACAATTTGGTCCTCATCACCGTCACCGTCACCGTCACAATTTGGACCTCATCACCGTCGATGTTGCTGAGGTTCCAATTTCATCGCCCAATACTTGGCCATTCTCAGGCCCCCTCAGTTCTTCTTGGGACCCTTTAGGCCCCCTGAATTCATCTTTGGACCCCTCAGGCCCCCTCAGTTCATCTTGGGCCCCCTCAGGCCCCCTCAATTCATCTTTAGACCCCGCAGGACCCCGCAGTTCATCTTGGGCCTCCTCAGGCCCCCTCAATTCATCTTTGGACAACTCAGGACCCCTCAGTTCATCTTGGGACCCAGGATGAGTGCAAGAGATCCTATCATCAGCTTTCTCATCATACCCCGCCCCACTACCTTGATCAGCAGTGCTGCCTTTGGTTGGAGGCGTTTGACTGTAA